>CM033712.1:1979816-2467873 GCA_019671005.1 Hibiscus mutabilis | reverse complement strand
AGAAAACTTATTTTCTTAGAAGAACGGTGAGAATTTCAGTATGTAGCGAAATTACTACAAAATATACATAAATTGTTACAGAAATAATAAAAAAATACATACCGAAAGCCTAACACGAGATCACCAAAAGCATGTCAACTTAGGGTAATCATTTGTGTACATACAGATTTTCCTACAAGAAAACTTATTTTCTTAAAAGAACGATGAGAATTTTAGTAGGTACCGAAATTACTACAAAATATACGTAAATTGTTACAGAAATAATAATAAAAAACGTACGTACCGAAACCTTTATCCGAGATCACAAAAACCAAAAGGAGCTCAACTTAGGGTAAGCATATGTGTACATACAAATTTTTCTACAAGAAAACCTATTTTCTTAAAAGAACAATGAGAATTTCAGTAGGTAACGAAATTACTATAAAACATACATAAATTGTTACAGAAATAGTAATAAAAAACGTACGTACCAAAATCCTTACACGAGATAACCAAAAGCAGCTCAACTTAGGGTAAGCATTTGTACACACAGATTTTCCTACAAGAAAACCTATTTTCTTACAAGAACGATGAGAAATTCAGTAGGTACCGAAATTACTACAAAATATACGTAAATTGTTACAGAAATAGTAATAAAAAACATACATACCGAAATCATTGCCCAAGATCACCAAAACTAAAAGGAGCTCAACTTAAGGTAAGCATTTGTGTACATACATATTTTCCTACAAGAAAACCTATTTTCTTAGAAGAACGATGAGACTTTTAGTAGGTACTGAAATTATTACAAAACATACATAAATCATTACAGAAATAGTAATAAAAAATATATGTACCGAAATCCTTACACGAGATCATCAAAATCAAAAGCAGCTCAACTTAGGGTAAGCATTTATGTACATACATATTTTCTTACAAGAAAACCTATTTTCTTAGGACAACGATGAAAATTTTAGTAGATACAGAAATTATTACAAAATATACATAAATTCATACAAAAATGGTAATAAAAAACGTAGGTACCAAAATCCTTACACGAGATCACCAAAACCAAAAGCAGCTCAACATAGGGTAAGCATTTGTGTACATACAGATATTCCTAGAAGAAAAACTATTTTCTTACAAAAACGATGAGAATTTCAGTAGGTACAAAAATTACTACAAAGTATACGTAATTTGTTTTACAGAAATGGTAACAAAAAATGTACGTATCGAAATCCTTACCCGAGTCACCAAAACCAAAAGAAGCTCAACTTAGGGTAAGAATTTGTGTACATACAGATTGGCCTACAAGAAAACCTATTTTCTTACAAGAACGATTAAAATTATAGTAGGTACAACAATTATTAAAAAATATACATAAATTGTAACAAAAAATGTAAGAGAAAATGTGCGTACAAAAATCCGTACTCAAATCACGTAATCCAAGTGGATGCACATAAGTTTTTTGGGGTTTCAAAACCACCTTAATCCGGTATCGAAACTAGCTTGGCAGCAACGTTTTTGGGTAGGTGGTTTGGAAACCACCCTATTGGTTTCGAAACCGAGGGTACCCCTCACATTTATTGACGAGCATGATAGCTTGTTAACCCTAAAAAGTATATTTAAAAAACCAAAATCTTATTCCTCGCCTCTTACAAACAGTAAACACTCCCAAAACTCTCAAAATCCTCTCAAGTGTTTTGTCTTACTCTTGCAAAATTTCTCAAGTACTTGGGTTGCTTCATCATCTTCATCAATTTCTCAAGGTAAGTTTATCTAAAACTCATATTTATCGAAACTTCAAAGTACCGAGATTTGACCGAATCTTCACTACAAAGTTGTTTTTCATTCTTTAAATCTTTAATACTCATGTATTTTGTTCATGCTTTAGTTTCCTAAACATGATTTTAACAACACCCATAGTTTTTCAAATAATTTCATTTTTATGTGTATTTCGAAATTCATTTATTTTTTGAAGAATTTATGCTTGAAATTGATGAATGGGGATTGATTTTATATGCTATATGTTGCTTATCTTGCAGGAGGTTATACTCGATCCTTCCTAATATCCTTGGAAAGTTTTGTTCTAACCCTTGCCCACCAAGTATTTGATAAAATTCCTAAACCAAAATTTTCAAGGCAAAACCTTTGTTATTATCATGCCTCCTAGAGATAAACGTCCTCGTAGAGAAAGGGGTAAATCCTCTCGTGCAGTTCCAACTCAACTTCAAAACCCAAATTTCTTGAATCTTTGTTTTAAAGATCATGAAAATCTTGATCGTTTTCATCAAATTTACGAAGCCAAAGATATTAGAGCTGAGCGAACTATAGATTTAGACTTTTTAACCTCCGAGCTCTATAATTTTGAATTCTTTCCTTTGTTTGTTGAATGGGGATGGATGAAGTTTCTAGATATTAAACCTCATGTTTTTCATAAACTAGCAAAGTATTTTATTCTAATGCTAGGCTTGTTCGGAGCAGTTATAATGAAGTTGTGCAAATTGATTCATATCTTATGGAAACTGAAATTGAACTCACACCGGAAAGTATAGCCAAGCATCTAGGTATCCCTAATAGTGGTGCTTTTAAAGAGTGAAAGTGTTCCTATCAAGTTTGATGATGATAATCATACTCGCCTTCACATCTATGATAGGCTTCTTGATCTTTTCACCGCTTGGTTTTTTTGGCCTTCCAATGAAATATGCACTCGCATGCGGCATACAAACTATTGGTGGTTACATCATCTTCGTACTGGTAATTGTTTTAATGTTGCCCAAATCATCTTCAACTCGCTTGTTAAAATCATTAGCAAACCCTCTAGCTCTCTCAATTATAGATGTGTTCTAAGTCACATCTTTGAGAAGCTAAACATTAACACCTCCCTTGATCCCGCTATTCGTCTTAAAAATGTTGCGTGATTTAAGTGCAATGCAAACGGTGCAAGTATACACGTCGCAAGTAATAAAGTGATATGTATCAAGTATCGTCTCTACAAGGATTGGCTTGGTAGCTGATCTGCACTTTCCGACTGCAATACGACCTTGATTTTCTCGGTTCCCTCCTTTCGTATCCACTTTAGAAAGCTTTGAAAACTCTGAAATTAGTTAACCTTGAGAGCAGCGACGGAACCACTAAGGTACAATGACATTTTTTAATCTAGCTTCGTCTCTACTGAGAGGGTGTTCGATGAGTGAGGCGGTGAGAATGATCTGCTGAAGTATATTCTATTTTAATCATAGTTATTGGTTTAGTACATCTTCGCTATGTTACTCGAGTTCAAGTATGATTGTCGGATATATGTACGTATCCAATACAAGTACAAGTACTTCCTAGTGCTCTAAGTTAAAAATGATTTCTCAGAGTTTACAGCCAGCACTTATTTCAAAGAAAAACACGAACTTATTTATTATATATCAATCTGTCTCATACACACTGCAATTTACAACTAATAAAGATTCAACACTTTCATAAACTTCTGGGAACCATCATTTCTCACTGCACACATGGTCACTGGAAACACCTTTAAAACTCCAAAGTTGGACGTTCCTCACATGTCTGAGTGCTCAAGATTCCGAAAACATAAACCAAACTGGCAAGAACAAGACATGCATGGAGTTTCTAGACTCGAGTAGCTTCCGCAGTGAGAATTTTTAGTGCAGCTTCTATGCCCTTGCCGTCAGAATTTGCAAATTTCAAGAAAGTTTCAACGTCATGATCTGAGCTGCCATGCCTTATAAGATTGAACCGCTTGTTCTGAGGTTTCTGTTTTCTGTCACTAATAGCAATGGCGATGTCGTTGGGGAAGAGGTCTCGTAGGACAAAGGCATGCAATATAGTCGTTACGAGCAGAGCTGTTACCGTCAGTGTGGCAGCAACAGAGAGAATGACAGAAAGAGTC
This sequence comes from Hibiscus mutabilis, assembly GCA_019671005.1. NCBI lineage: Eukaryota > Viridiplantae > Streptophyta > Magnoliopsida > Malvales > Malvaceae > Hibiscus > Hibiscus mutabilis. The sequence goes on along the minus strand of CM033712.1, from coordinate 2,463,993 downwards.
TGAGTTACTACATTTGTGACTGCACTTGAATATCTCATCGTTGCAATCGCAGCACCGGTCATCGGGAACGTATACGCCCACCAAGCCAATGAGAACCTGTAAATAGAAGAGAAATCAGAATCAAACTACCTAAAAGAGCTGAACTGTGTAAGTCAGGGATAGTACTGCACTGCACTTACTTGAATCCTCGGAAAAAATTAACCCGAACTGCCTGCAAAACGTAGTACAAACATAGTAGTTTAGCTTTTTATTAAGCGTGCAGCCTACAAGTGTGAAGTTAAATCAACAAAGCGGCCAACTTACCAGTGAGAAATAGAGGAAGAGGGCAATGAAGTAAGCAATCCGTGACCCATAATCGAAGGAGCCTTGGATATTGGCCCATGCCATCGAAGCAACACTCGGTGCTGCAACAAACAGAAAGAATACAGGATGGAGATCTTTGGGGAGTGTCTCATTCGTCGGAAGTCTCTGGTAAAGGGTTACGAAAAGGACAGTATAATGAGCCATTCCAACTGCAAAGAAGAATATAGGCCCTTCTTTAAGCCCCATTGATGCACCCAACAGTGCCCCAACAAAGTTCCCAACAACGGAGAGATGGTTCGTAGGATTAGCCACCTTGGAAAGTCTCCGTTGACCGCCCGACATCCACTGTCCATAGATTTTAAGCTCCAGAAAGAGGAATGGTGTCATAAGAACATACCATAGAGCTACTGGCAGGGTTGTGGCAACTGAAGGTGGCAGTCCAAGAGCTAAGAATAGAAGAGATATCCAAGGAGCAAAGAAGAAGTTGACTCGTATCGGATGGTAATACTCACGGCGAACAGCTTCGAAGTAGAGAACCACTTTGGTAAGGTAGATGAAAGAAACAGTAGCTACTAAAGCGACAGAAATCCACCATAGGATGAGATTTACAGTCAGGCTTATGTGAAGGAATTTTGTAGAGGTAGCAGTGGCCAGGACCTTCCACATAACAGCTTGGCTGCTAACTCCCAAACATATACCAAATGAAGAGATTGGATACCTAAGAAGGAAAGGCCAAGTTTTGTCATCTGGAAGCACAATCTCCTCCGAAGCCTGTCGAATTCAATAGTCTCAGATTCTTCAAACAGGACAAATATTCAAGTTCTACACAGGATCATAAAAATAAGAAAATAAATTCGGATTAAGGACTGTGAAGATGAGAACATACTCTTAAGGTCTCCAACTCTGGTCCTTCCAGTGCATCAAAGTATCGGTCCACAGGTAACGCTTCACGCTCTGAGTTTCTCGCAGAGTCTTCTTCCGATTCACTTTCCGACTGCCTTCCACGTAAATTCGATATCTGTCTTTCAAGTTTACCGGACCATGTTTTGAAAGAATTGAACCTCTTGTCCTTGAGCTTTTTAATGTTAGGATGTTGATTGATGTTTCTAACATTAGCCGCCTCCCCAAAGACCGATCCTTTCGGCATTGGCTGAGACAGAAACTTGACTCCTTTCCGCTTCGCTTTACTCGGAGCATCAACCGATGAAGAATCTATGAAACCTTTCCCATTTCCTTCAACATCTAAAACATTCTTGGTGCCTGCAGAGCTAGCTCCTGTAGGAGAAGAGGGCATGCTGATTGAAATCGAAATCTTCCTCTGATGACCATTAGGCTGACAAATATTGATCGGCTTCGACGAAACAGGCGTTTCACTTTCCTGCTGCCCAAACAACATTACATGGTCATAACGATAACATATGCAAACATATAGGACACATGAAACATAGATCAACCACTAGAAGTTGCAAGTCTAACTCACTATGATGCTATCAAAACCAGCCACCTCGTTCGATGTTATAAGCTTGAACAGCGCGGGGACCGGTTCGGCTTCGACCGATTCCTGCAACTCTATGGAAACCTGATTCTCTCCACAATCCATCTCGAAATGCCTGCACCTGATGGTTTCATTTCGAAAAAAAAAATCGGCTATATTATTATGCATCAACAACAGTAACAGACAATTAAAGAGTTTCAGACCATAAAACTATGATGCATCAACAACAGTTACAGACATTTAAAAAAGCTAAATTGCAAATTATATCAAGAAAAAGATCCATGAAATAATGCAGAAACATACAGAAGATAAATAACCAAATTCTAACCTCAAAAAATTCTGGAAAAATCAGAAACTCCTGCAGCAATCTTTATGAAGCCTGGAGAGATCTAGAGGAAATGGGAACAAAGAAGAAGAATAAATAGTTGAGTTTTAGGGGGAGGAATATCAGAAAACAAGCTTATATAGGGAAGAAAATGGAAGTGGTCCGGGAAAATAAATAAAGAAAAACACAACCAACACACGTTTTTCCAGATAAATTTAAGTAGTTTAACACTAAACTGTAAAGGGAAGATGAATGGCAACCATTAGTACCATAAAATCGTTCCATTTTTTTGTCATTACTGTTTTCTTTTGGGTCGAAAAAGACAAAGGCGATGAAATAATAAAAAATATTCCAGCTTGTACTTGGTTTTAGAATATGTTAGATTGTTTGTTGATCAGCTAAGGATTATAGAGTTGATTGCTTATTGTCACTTGTCACCTTCGCCATTACCTGTATTTCTGAGATTTTTTAATATAATAAATTAGGTTTTACTAAATTAATTGTGTAAACAGTGTTTGGAGGGAAAAAAACTGGGGATAAAATTTACAACCAAAAAAGAAAATAAAAATTAGGGCCGTAAACGAAATAAACATTCAGCGAATCATTTGTGGACCGTTTGGCAGAAAGTTTGTTTATGTTCGTTTATTTATTAAATGAATGTCATGAACAAGATTTTTTGTTCGTTTAATTAAATGAATGAACACGAACAAAGGGCTTGTTCGTTCATTTATGTTCGTGAACGTTCGGTAATCCGTTCGTTTAAATTCATTTAAATTTATTTATATATGTCCATTTATATTTATTATTTTTTATAACAAAAAGTATTATATTTAAAAATTTTCAAAAACATATATTAAAAATATGAAATAAAAAGAAAAAAATAAACAAATACTCAATGTATGAGACTTCAAATTTCTTAAAAAAAATTAAACAATACTTAATGTTCGTTCGCTTTCGTTTGTGTTCGTTTATTATTTTAACAAACGAACACAAATAAGAAATTATGTTCGTTTAATTGTTTCATTTATTTGTTCGGTTAAAATTAAACAAAACATGAACATACCCCGTTCGGTTTGTTTATAGGCATAATAAAAAAATAAATTAAGTGATCCCACCTATGTGGGATTAATTTTCCAGAGTGATCCATATTTAAACAATGATGTTTGTTTTTAAGAGGGATTATATTTTGATATACAACTCATGTAAATTATTTTTACACAACTTATTTCTAAAATTTAAAACCTAAAACCCTAACCTTACCACCCTAAATTATAAACCCTACAACCTAAATCTCTAAACTCCAAAACCTAAACTAAATCCATAACTCCTAAATTTGACCGGCACGTGTAAACTTTAGTTTACAATGATTGTTTATCAATGTTTTTCTCTTTTAAGATAGAAAAAATATTAACAACATAAGATGTTATAATAACATAGATGTGGCAAACATGTCATTCGGTTCGGGTTCGGTTCAGGTCAGGTCATTTCGAGTCTGACTGCATTCGATTTAAGTTTGGTTAAGGTCTGGTTCGGTTTTAGTTCGGGGCTATGGTGATTTTGGTTCGGGTATCGGGTCAGTTGACTTAAGGTTTGATTATTTTTGGGTCGGTTGATTTCGGGTCGGGTCAATGTCGCGTTAATAGGAGATCGCTCAATTTTAATCGGGTTTTCAGGCCGAGTTAGGTTTTTCACCCTATATATGACTTTATATAGAATGTATATTTGACTTTTTGGTGAGTTGTGCGACAATTCACATCTCATCTTTATTTATTTATTTTAATATATTTTCTTTATTTTGGGTTGCCTTCGATTCAAGTTACTTTCGGTTCGGGTAAAATTAGTTCGATTTGTTGGTTTAAAATCCATAATTGTGGGAACATATGTAAAATTTATGATGTTTTTATAAAGTATGACACAAAATCAAGTGACCAATTATGTTAGGCGTGTCATAGGTATTAAAGTGTCATAGAAATAAAAGTGTAGATACCATAAGATATATTTATAATTCAATGAGGGGCAGGGTTATAAATATTTAATAGTTGATTTAACAATCAACTATATTAGTAGTCCCCAATAAATAGATTAACTTGTTTTTCTCTCCTTCCTCGTTAGAGAGTTTTACGTCAAGAAATAACCTATCTTTTTGGAAGATTACAACCACCTTCTAGGTGATCTTCATCTAAGGATTCAAGTTTTTCAATCCATTAATGAATTCAGGTGCGCTTCTGCATTTAGTTTATTGTTTTTGATGATTTGACATGATAGATCTTGGGTTAGATTTCATATTCAGTTGTGGTTTGGTTTTAATAAGTGATATCAGAGCCTCGTCATGTTGAATCATTAAAAATCAATTTTTTTGAGATTGATGGTATGTGCTATCGATCTACTTTTATGTCTGATCGAATTTATGCATATGTTGTTTTTTTATGATTGTCAAGCTTCAATTATAATAATTTAGGGTTTCGATTGATTAAGAAATATTTTGGTTTCTTTATCGCCGCATTTAAAAAAATTATTGTGAATCATTGCAATCGCTATTCAAGGCAATTATCTTTAGCAATTCAAGACAAATAGGTTTTGATGTTTCTGCACAATTCAAGATAATTTGTTTCTCTGCAATTATTTTGAAAGCTTTATTATGTTTAAAAATATATAGTTAATCAGGTCTGTTTAGCGGCAATTATGTTATTCTTTAATCTAGGTTAAATGCCAATTGCTTTTTAAATTTTGGCATATATCGTATCATGTTTCCTTGTGGATATATCTTAGGTTCTAATTGATGGTTGTTATGTTTGTTTCGGATTTAGTATTAAGCATACACTTTTATTAATCTATAAAGTATAGATTTGATTTAGTATATATTCAATTCAGTTTGATTAATAATTTTACTTTTGATCATTAGGTTATTATAGATATATTAAAGTTTTTGTGATTATTATATAAATTACTCATTTGTATGATACTTCTGATTTTGGTTTTTAAGTTAAAGAATGGTTGTTTTGAATTCAATTTTTATTTTGGTAATTGTACGTTTAAGGAGTTTTTTGAGAAACAGTTAAAGATTTCAATTTTTCGATTTCTGATAGCCCTATTTAGGCACCTTATTTTGGGTTATTTCGGAAACTTAAGTGTTATCAGAAATTTTAGTTTTGACTGTTACAAAATTTTAAATTTGAATATCGGTATATTTATATTATATATTTCGTGATAAATTAATTGAAGTATTAAGTCACCAAAGTGACCTCTATTGCGAAAATTATTTTATTTTGAAATGTAGAAGGTTTTGCGCATATAATTCAATTTATGTTGGTATTAATCGGCCCAAAGGAAGATTAATAGTTGACATTGTTACATGTACAATTGTGGTAATAAACATGTGATAATTATTCAATTTTATATATGAGCAATAAATCGGCCCAAAGGAAGATTTAAGCTTGACATGTTCTTATTATCAATGTTTGGTTATTGTACCAAGATATCACTTGCAAATTCATGTTTTGTCCAAAGATGAAATATTAATAGAGTGTCTGATATCTTGATATGAAGTTTACCTTTATTCAAATTTATTAGTATTTTGGTTATCTTTTAATTTAATTGAAAGATAAAATTAAAGAAAATATTTTGAAACAAATAAATTCATATTTTGACTTTGGATGTCTAATATTTTAATGGATTAGTTGAAACATAATGTCACCAAAATGACCGCTTTTGTGTAGATTAATTTATTTAAAATATCAAGATGATTATGTGTTTTTGTAATTCATGTGTTTATTAATTGGCCCAAAGGAAAGTTAATATTTGACAGAATTACAACGACAACTATGGCGATAAATGTATGACAATTATAATGTATTTTATGTGAGCAATACGTTAGTCCAAAGATTAATCTATTGTTTGACATAGTTTATTGTCAATATTTCATTGTTACAACAAGAGTACCACTTACGGTTAATATTATTGTCCAAAGACTTGATATTAATGTTGTGTTTGGTATCTTGAGGGGAACTATCCATTATTTTAAATTTATTTGTTTACTTATGAATATTTGTGTGAGCTTGTTTTATTTTATTTATTTATTTTTGTTCTATATTTAGGTCATTTATCTTTTGCTATCATAATATTTGTTAAATACATTCTACACTCATGCTTAGTGAAACTAATTTCAAAGAATAGAAAAGACACTTACATATTAAGAGTTTCCTTGATGAAATTAAGAAATGTTTTATCCAAAACATTAAGTTTAAGATTACATCACTTATGCATTCTTTGATGTCTATGAAGTATAAGGGTCAAAGAAATGTGAGAGAGTACATTATGAAAATATTTAATATTGCTTCAAAATTTAAGGAACATAAGATCAAACTTTCTAACTATTGTTTGTTCTTATGCTTTTGATATTGCTTCCTATACAGTTTAACCAATTTAAAAAATATATAGTTACAATTGTCAAAAGGAGAAGTAGGCTCTAACTGGGCTCATTTCTCATTGTGTTGAAGAGGAAGAAAAGTTGAAGCATTATAAGTGTAAAAGTACTCATTTGGTTAGTGCTCATGTAGTTAGTGTCTTTAAGAATAAGGGCAATAAAAGAAAATATTAAAATAAAATTACTAAGGGTCCTACTAAAAAACAAAAATAAGTTACAAATTGTTGATTCTTTTGAAATAAGTTAGAACACGTGTAAAGAAATTAAACTTCAAAAGTTGACAACTACTTCGGTTATTTTGAGTGATCCATGGTTTGTAAGTTTTATGATCTCACAATTAGGAATTATTTAAGGAGAGATCTATTTTTTTAGGATGTTGAGTTTGGAGGAAAAAATAAGGGTTAGATACATTGCTATTGAGGAGGAATTCAATTCCTACTATCACTTTTGACGATGTTTAGGTTTTCACACCTATCATTAATCAAGAAGTGAATCAAGTACCTCAGCAAAACAATGTTGAACAACTCTCATTCAAGATAAGGTAATTGTTTCATAAAAACAAACTCAAAAACTTTAAAAACAAGTGTCTTTAAAAAGATCCATGAGACAAAAGAAAAATACTATTCCAGATTATTATATTGTATTTCTTCAAGAAAATAAGGATAATGATGGAATGATAGTCATTATGAAATTTTCTTTTGTTGAGAACTATTTTCTTCGTTTTTTGACGGCCAAGGTTTCAAAATTTTGAAGAGCTTCGGTCTCCAGCGCATTACTGTCACTTCAAATTGTGAATTTTATTAATGGTTATTGTAATCACTCATTTTTGTACGGGTTTTTAGTATTTTTAGTATTATTGTAATAATATATATAAATAATAATAAAATTAATATAAAAAAAAGCAAAAAAAAAATTAATTAATAATAAAAAAAGGGGGAGGGGAGTGGAGCACAAGGCTCCACGTCACCCTCCTCCCCTCTATAAATAGGCAGCAAGAAGCAAATGAAATGGAATTGCAATTGAAATTGGCAGTAAGCCAATTTGAATCGCATAAGGGCTAGCGAATAAGGGAGCTTAGGCTCCCGCTAGCCCAGATCGAAGCGATGTCCTCGGTCCTAGTTGGTTCGATCGGGTCCTATTTTAGGTCCGATCAAGTTAATATTTTTGGAGAGGTCGTGGTAGATCTCGGTGGGGTTCAGTCGGGGTTTGTCGTTCGAACTCCTAGTTAGGTATGTTTTCTTTTTTTATTTATGTTGTAATTTTTATATTTTAATGAAGCAGTAGTTAATTTAAAATTACGTTTTTAATTTGTATGTTTATCTATGTTTTATATTAGTATGTTTTAAATTTATATTTTAGATTAGTATTTTATTTATGTTAGATATGTTTTTATTTATAAGTTAGATTAATATTTATGTATGTATATATTTAGATTAGTATTTTATTTATGTTAGATATGTTTTTATTTATAAGTTAGATTAATATTTATGTATGTATGTTTTAGACTAGTATCTAATTTATGTTAGATATGTTTTTATTTATTTGTTAAATTAATAGTTATGTATGTATGTATGTTTTAGATTAGTATTTTATTTATGTTAGATTAATATTTTATTATGCTCTTATTTGTTTATATTTTTATCGCATTATATTTGTTCATATTTGCCACATGTTTATTAACTTTGCATAACGAACATATATTTTGTCAATCGGGTGCCCTTTTTATTCGAGCGTAAACGGGGCGATGACGGGCGTAGTGATAGTGGTTGGGCGTTTACTCTCGAATAACGGGGCCTTTAAAATCTACTCGCATTTATAACCGAATTTTAATCTAATCGTCACTTTAATCCGGAAAGTTTAATATTTATAAAGCGGTAATTATTAAAGTACCAATTTTGGGCGGTGTGGGGGTGCTAATCCTTCCCCATCCGTAACCGACTCCCGAACCCGATATTTTGAAATCTCTGGTTTTCTACGGTGTCCGGTCCACCTTGAGTGGCCGGTGGCGACTCCAATTTTAAATAAAACACGGGTTTTCTAAAATCCCACGCGGAATACAATATTTTCAAAACAAACTAAATATTTCCAAAAAATAAAAAACAATCATTTTTTAGCGAGAAAAAAAAACATCGCTACAGATGGCGACTCCACTGGGAATTTTTGTTTTTCAAAAACAAATGAGAGTCAAGCTTTTTCAAATAATTACCGCTCTATTAATATTGGAAATTCCGGATTAAAGTGAGTATTAAAGTAATATTCGGTTATAATTGCGCGTTTATTTTAACGCATTTAAAATATGGCATATAAACCCGTTTTTTGAGTGGGGGGAAAATGCTAATGCTTTCGTGGAGATATCGTTCTCCCGTATGGGCCTAGCAAGTACCTTCGGGGCTCGAGTACCTTATACTTTCGTGAGGATATCGTTCCTTCGTATGGGTATAAGCGAATGGGTCCCCCTGAATTGAACCCGGTTGAAAGGAGCCTATAATGGGTGATGATCGGGGGCCTTGCTACTCTTAGTAGAGGACAGCGAGGACAATTCGGGTACCTCTTAGCACCAAAACTGCATCTAGTAAGCCGTATGAGCCAACCTTTAGAGCCATGTGAAACTCTGTCCGATTAGTGGTCACCCTATTTAGGCTCTGGTGCCTTATTTCTTGTTTATGTACAGTTTTTATTACTCTATTTTTGTTATATTTATCATTTGTTTTATTTAATCATTTTATTTGGTACTAACTCGTTTTATTTTATTCTCATCGCACTGAGCTCACCTGCATCATTGCACAACATCATCACAATCTTAATTTTGCATTGCATCGATTTAGGACACATTTTGCATGCATTCATTTTCAGAATAATAAAACTAATCCTCGGGTTGCCACATTAAATACAACGAAGATGATCGATCTAGCACCTTACAAAGCCTCTTACAAAAGTTTGGTCTTGGGGCATGTCCAAAAGCACCCCCACATCTTTTACAAACATTATGCCTATAACAAGTCCTCAATCCGGGGCACTATTTGCCAAGGTCCAACCTTCATTGTCGAGTCAAACTCTTGCATCATTGACCACAGTCTGTAAAATTGCACCCAATCAAAAAATAATAAGCTACCATGAATCAACACAATTTATAAACCCAACCTAGGGGGCAACAGAATCCACACTCAAAGTGTCAAATTCAAGAACAGTTTCAGACGATGGCATAGGGATAAATAAAATGTTGGGGCATGCACCCAGATGACTGATCGAACCCAAGTTGAGGTTGGGGCACCGTCACATACAAAAAATCAAGATCCTGACGGGACCAGTGAGGAGTCGGGCATCCCTTTGAGGGCAAAAAAAAATCATATCACATTCATGCATTTAGATTGCATTCATCTTGCATTAAACCATTGTTGCAAACGTCATACATTTAGATTAAGTGCATACACCAAAATCACCATACATTTAGGGTAGACACATGCATTTAGACATAAAATTAGATACATTCATGCAAATCTTTCTTGTACATATAAACAGGTTCAAAAAGAGACCGAACATCTTCAGCCGTGGGGGCAACAACACGACAGCCAACCTTAGTCTTAGAGGAGGCCAAACACGAAGAAGATGGAAACACCCAAAATAAAAGGTATCAGCGACAAAATCTTTGACAATTACTGACTAATGTTTGTTCTTTTGTAGGATTTGATTCCTCCGACAATGGTGTGACGGATGCCAACAAAAATTCTTTCTAGATCATGCCCTCAGTCGATAGAAAAGCTGGGCAATTTTTTCAAAAAAAATTATCTCGCTGTCAGTGGCGCAGTCACCCAACATCTTGCAAATCATGCCTCTGTCAGAGGTGGTATGCCAACTTAATGAAGATCTTGCCTCCGTCGGTGGTGTTGCAAATCAAAATTTCCATCCAGATCCTATCTCTCCGTTGGTGGTGTAATGGATCTCACGTTTTGCTGATCTAGTTTCTCCGGTAGTGGTGTAGCAGATCAAATCCTATCCAGGTCTTGCCTCTTCGACAGTGTTGCAGCTAGACCTAAATTTTACTCGGAGTTTACCTTTTATCTTAATGGTAGTAAAAGAAAAAAGAAAAAGAAAAACCAAAAAAGAAAAAAAAATCAAAAATCAAAAAAAGAAGGAAAAAAATCAAGAAAAAAGAAAAAGAAGGAAAAAAGAAGAAAAAAGAAGGAAAAAAGAAGAAAAAAAAAGAAAGAAAGAAAAAAAAAAGAAGGAAAAAAATCAAAAAATGAAAAATGAGCTTTCAACCAAATTACGTCATGCCTCTTCGTCGAGAGTCGTAGCTTGATCACAAAAAGAACAACTATTCGATCCTGTCTCTTCGCGTGGTCGTAGCCGGGATCAAATCTCGATCATGCCTCTTCGTCGGTGTTGTAGCTTGGTCAAATTTAACTGCCGGTTCTGCCTCCTCGTCGGTGTTGTAGCTGAACCAAATTTACTAACTTCCGGTCTTGCCTCTTCGTCGGTGTTGTAGCTAGACCAAATTCACTAACTCTTGATCCTGCCTCTTCGTCGGTGTTGTAGCTGGATCAACATTACTAACTTTAGACCATGCCTCCTCGTCGGTGTTGTAGCTTGGTCAAAATTCACTAACTTTCTAGTTGTATCAATGTTGTATCTCAAAAAAAAAAAAAAAAATCAAGAAAAAAGAAAAAAAAAGGAAAAAAAATCAAAAAATGAAAAATGAGCTTTCAACCAAATTCTGATCATGCCTCTTCGTCAGAGTCGTAGCTTGATAACAAAAAAGAACAACTATCAGATCCTGCCTCTTCGTCGGTGTCGTAGCTGGATCAAATCTTCGGACCTTGCCTCTTCGTCGGTGTTGTAGCTGGGTCAAATCTAACTTTCGGTTTGCCTCTTCGTTCGGTGTTGTAGCTGAACCAAATTCACTAAATCCCGGTCTTGCCTCTTCGTCGGTGTTGTAGCTAGACCAAATTCACTAACTCTTGATCCTGCCTCTTCGTCGGTGTTGTAGTTGGATCAACATTACTAACTCTAGACCATGCCTCTTCGTCGGTGTTGTAGCTTGGTCAAAATTCACCAACTTTCAAGTTAAAAAAAAAAGAGAAAAAAGAGTAAAAAAGAAAAAAAGAGAAAAAGAGAAAAAGAGAAAGAAAAAAAGAAGAAACAAAAAAAGAGAGAGAGAAAAAAGAGAGAATAGTTTGTCGCTTTTTACGATCTTGCCTCTTCGTCGAGTTGTTGTAGCTGGATCGGACATCGAACTTTTACCTATCGATCTTGCCTCCTCGTCGATGTTGCAAATGGATCAAATTTTGTAGACCACGCCTCTTCGCTCGGTGTTGCAAATTGGGTCGAAATCTATTTAGGTATTAGCTTATTACCAATAATATATCAAGTAGAACTCGGTTTGGCTTCCCCAACAAACAACCCCCATTTTGAAGGTTTTGATTCTCGAGAGTGACAAGGTGGATCAACCAAAACAAGAAAGAAGACATGCGCTGAAGAGAATGAAGATCTACCGAAGAAAGAAGACACGCGTCAAAAGGAGAGAAGTTTAGCCAGATAAAACAAAAATGAGTGCTTTTGATCTTTGCTTTATTCTCGTTTCACAAGAACAAGCAAAGAGGGGCAACTGTAATCACTCATTTTTGTACGGGTTTTTAGTATTTTTAGTATTATTGTAATAATATATATAAATAATAATAAAATTAATATAAAAAAAAGCAAAAAAAAATTAATTAATAATAAAAAAAGGGGGAGGGGAGTGGAGCACAAGGCTCCACGTCACCCTCCTCCCCTCTATAAATAGGCAGCAAGAAGCAAATGAAATGGAATTGCAATTGAAATTGGCAGTAAGCCAATTTGAACCGGCATAAGGGCTAGCCGAATAAGGGAGCTTAGGCTCCCGGCTAGCCCAGGATCGGGGCAGTGTCCTCGGTCCTAGTTGGTTCGATCGGGGTCCTATTTTAGGTCCGATCAAGTTAATATTTTTGGAGAGGTCGTGGTAGATCTCGGTGGGGTTCAGTCGGGGTTTGTCGTTCGAACTCCTAGTTAGGTATGTTTTCTTTTTTTATTTATGTTGTAATTTTTATATTTTAATGAAGCGAAAGAGTTAATTTAAAATTACGTTTTTAATTTGTATGTTTATCTATGTTTTATATTAGTATGTTTTAAATTTATATTTTAGATTAGTATTTTATTTATGTTAGATATGTTTTTATTTATAAGTTAGATTAATATTTATGTATGTATATATTTAGATTAGTATTTTATTTATGTTAGATATGTTTTTATTTATAAGTTAGATTAATATTTATGTATGTATGTTTTAGACTAGTATCTAATTTATGTTAGATATGTTTTTATTTATTTGTTAAATTAATAGTTATGTATGTATGTATGTTTTAGATTAGTATTTTATTTATGTTAGATTAATATTTTATTATGCTCTTATTTGTTTATATTTTTATCGCATTATATTTGTTCATATTTGCCACATGTTTATTAACTTTGCATAACGAACATATATTTTGTCAATGCGGTGCCCTTTTATTCGAGCGTAAACGGGGCCAGTATCAGGCGTAGTGATAGTGGTTGGACGTTTACTCTCGAATAACGGGGCCTTTAAAATCTACTCGCATTTATAACCGAATTTTAATCTAATCGTCACTTTAATCCGGAAAGTTTAATATTTATAAAGCGGTAATTATTAAAGTACCAATTTTGGGCGGTGTGGGGGTGCTAATCCTTCCCCATCCGTAACCGACTCCCGAACCCGATATTTTGAAATCTCGGTTTTCTACGATTGTCCGTCCACCTTGAGTGGCCGGTGGCGACTCCAATTTTAAATAAAACACGGGTTTTCTAAAATCCCACGCGGAATACAATATTTTCAAAACAAACTAAATATTTCCAAAAAATAAAAAACAATCATTTTTTAGCGAGAAAAAAAAAACATCGCTACAGTTATTTGGTCATTATTATTAATTTTATATTTAAAAAATCCAGAAAATTATGACTTTAGAAACAAATTATGAATTTCCATATTTTGTTTTTTTTAATTGTTACCTTGAAAATACTAAAATAATGCTAAAAATAAAATTTTAGTTGCAATTGAAGGGTCAAAAGAAATATTTGTTATTAATTTTATCATTTCACATCCTCTTTATAACGACAACTAACAATCTATAAAGTATAATATTTATTTTGTAACGTTTAAAAGTTGGATGACTAAAATGATTATTATATAATAATTTAGTGACATTTTTAAATTTTATTATAAAGAGAGAGTACATATATAGGAACGAAAAATTATCATGAACAAGGATGAAGGTATGCTAGTTATGGGAGGAGCTATTGCACCCCTACAGGGTCAAGTTTTTTTTATGACTCTGTATATTTTTTGAAAAAATTAAAATAATTATAAATTTGTTTTTAAAAAATATGTTTTGTTTTTACACTCCTAAATCTTGATTTCATCCCGGATAAAGAAAGACTACTATGTGCCGAAAACAAAAACCATTAAACAAACGTAGAAGAATAAACAAAATTTCAAAGTCAAGAGGACAAAGAAACTAGGGAATGAACACGTTGCTTTGCTTACAACATAACCTGAATTGAAGGTAAAATAAAATAAGGAAAGAAAATAGAACTGATTTTTAAATTCACAATGAGGCGATAAACATTGGCATTACTCTAAATTCAAATGAGATTAATTAATTATTAAGCTGAGTTCCGTGCTCATTTCCATAAAAGAAGCTATCACTTTCATGTATACATATAGCATATAATTATAGAAAATAACAATCTATATTGGTATAAAATTACTTAGTTTTATGTATTTTTATAATTTTGTTTATGGTTGATATCTTGATAAATGAGTATTTGAATTTTTTAATATAATAATAGGAAAATTACACAACGGGCGTCGAACGCCACTAATGTTGAACATTGTTGAGCACCATTAAATTGATTAATAAAAATTAAAAATCTCAATGACTCAACATACAATTATAAATTATTTAAAATAAGTTTTCAATTAAATTATTTTATATATATATTATACTTTTTAATTTTTTTTTAAATAATTAAACCGAATACTATCCATAGTCAATCTCTAAATTAAAAAACCCTAAATCTTTTTCCTCAAATTAAAAGATTTGGATTACGTAAATGAAATCATAATTTCGCCAAACTTAAAAGGTTTGGATGTGGTGAATTTCGCCTAAATGAAATCGATTTCAATCACGGTGAATCCTTGAGTGCAGGGATCTTTGAGATTTTTAATTTTTATTAATCAATTTAATAGTATTTAATAATGTTAAGCGTTAGTGATGTTCAGCGGTGTTCGACGCACGTGATAGACTCATCATATAATAATATTTATTGTGAATAAAAAGTTACCAATTTATACATGATATCAATATATATATGTGTATGTGTTAATAAGATTTATTGATTTGTCATTCATCACCATCAATGGTTATTTTATGAAAAAATTATTAGATGGGTTCGGCTCACCACGTCATTCGTGGTTCTTTCCAGTAAAGTTCATTTATCTTATTTTTACTCAAGGTGAATCTTTACCTTCTTCCTATATCTAAAAAAAAAGTATGTAATTATTTAAAAGTTACTTTAAGATGAATGATCTTATTAGTTGAGACCACTGATAACGTGATGAGCCGTCTATCTAATAATTTCTCCGTTTTATAATAGTCATTTTAAACATAAGTACATAGATATCCACCATTTCCCTTTTATGTTCCTAAGACAAAAGGAAATTTTTTTTATTATGAGTTCTTTCTCAAATCCTGCTTCTAACCCTAATCATTACATCATTTATATTTTGCTCTCTAACCACCCGTCATGCTTGGGCCTCTAACCACCATCCTTTACAATTTTTCGTCTATGTCAAGAAGAGTGAAACACTTGTACTACCACCAAGGACGGAGGCACTAAGTTACCAAAAAGGACCCGTGCCCCCCAACCTCAATTTTTTTATCTTTATTATATAATTTTTAAAAAAATATTAATTATACATTTACTCTTTCACTTTTTAAATATTTATATTTTTTCACAACCTTTAATTCTGATTATGTCTCTGACTACTACAAATTATTATTTTTATCGTTGTACATCAACCATTTAAAAACTAGGTATAATTAAATTAATTTTATAGGTTATTTTTTACATGTTATATATATATCATGTATTATGAGATTAGATGAGATCTATATGATAGGAATGAGATAAATATCTTAGTTTTCTTTTTAATTATGGTAGATGTATAATTTAATGGTAATGCAATTTGCACCGTCAGTTTTGGCCGGCATGAAATATTTAGATGTAAGATAATGACACGACAGGGAAGTAGGTCAAATAGATTGGTGTAACAAATTTTGAACCAACTACTAGTCCCCACGTACAGCTATATATCAGTTTGAAGAACCATTAAAAATATTGGTAAAATAATAAATAAATTTGACAATAATCATGCCACAAAAGTTGTCGTCTTTCTTGCCAAATCGATGGTCCACCACAGCATTCTTTTGTGACCGATAATCATCTCCGGTTATCATAAACTAATACAAAATCAAATCATTTACATGATTTGTCACACTTTCTTTTATTTGGTTCCATTCCATGTACCTTTCCCAATTTAATGTTATCACTAGATAATGACACATAAATATAATATATAAAAAACAATTAAGATGTTATATATTCTAAACATAATGTAAAACGATGGGTAAATTAAATCAGTTATCAGTAAATTTTAAGTTTAGTATTGATTATATTATTAAATTAGAAATTAATATTAATTTAACACTGAACTTTAGTTTATACTTCTGTTATAGGCTATGAAAAACAATGATCTAAATAGATCTTAACTAGGGGTGTTCAAATCCGGATACCTGGGTCTTCGGATAGTGATTTAAACGGCTCGTGTTGGTCGGGTACCCACAAAATCAGATAATTAGGTATCCAGATATAAAAATATTTTTTTTTTAAATATAAAAATATTTTATTAGTTTAATATAAAAATATGTATTTATTAGTTTAATATAAAAATACAAAAATTTAATTTTTTTATTAGTTTAATATATATATATATATATTGAATATAAAAATATTAATCTTAAATATATCTGGATACTCGGGTAATTGGGTACCCAAAAATTTTGAATTTTGTGACTCGGGCCCGACCCGAGAAATGTCGGGCTGGGTACCCAACTTGAGAGTTAAAAAATCATAAAATAATTTGGATTTTTTTAGTTTGGTCAGCGGGCCGGGTCATCTGGGTCGGGTATTTTTAAACACCCCTAATCTTAACGGTCTACGTGCGATGACGTGGAGGGATTTT
The DNA here is from genome assembly GCA_019671005.1 of Hibiscus mutabilis. NCBI lineage: Eukaryota > Viridiplantae > Streptophyta > Magnoliopsida > Malvales > Malvaceae > Hibiscus > Hibiscus mutabilis. Next base: position 2,447,111 of record CM033712.1, on the reverse strand, counting down.
AAAGACCCAACGATATAATTGAAGCCTAAACTAATGTTCAATATTAAAATAATATCAATTTTTAATTCAGTAGTATAATCAATAATAAGCTTAAAGTTTAATGGTATCTGATATAATTTATCTTAAAACGATTTATTGGCCCTGTTTGACAATTAGCTGATATCGGATTACATTAGTTGATAGCTGGCTGGTTTGACTAGCGGATTGCCTTAGCTGATTGTATAAAAGTGTTTGGTAAAATTAACCGATAGCTTATAGTTGTTTGATTATTTAAAAAAGTAAAATGACATATAAGGACATGATTATATTCTATGTTTGTTTGAATAGTTTATTAGTTATCGGTATTTTGTATCTATCGTTCAAAAAAATATTTGTATCTATTAACATTAATCAGATTATGAAAAATATTTTTCAATATATCAACAATAAGAATATTTGAAGGATCTATATATTAATTTATTATTTATATAATTATTTTTAATATAATTTAATTAATTATTAAATTTAAATAAAAATATAAATATAAATGTGTGAGAATAAAAAAACAAAAAATATTACTTTACAAATGTCACAATATAAATGTATGATGGTGAAAAATTAAAATAAAAAGACTAAATTTAGGTTATTTAGAGATTTTTAATAATTGTCAATGGTAAAATAGTCTTTATAATTATTATGTCAAACCACTCATTTCAAAAAGCTCCTATTAGCAGCTTTTTCAAAATTAGAGATTTCACCCAAATCCGTTATTCACCAAACATCCAAATTAGCAGATTTGACCGATCAAACCTTTAATATTAACTCAAACATTTAATTTTGGTTCAAACCGCTATTTACCAAACATAGCCATTATGTGATGTATTGTTACATCATTTAATTTTTAAATATAGTATAAGACTATTTTTCATAATTCTGTATTTGTTTGTAAAAATAGTTTCTTTTATTGAAAAAGAGGTGGGGTTGAAAATTGAAATTTGGATGGCTACAGCTAAATGAAAACTGTACAAACAGTAGCAGCCTCCGGGGTCTAAAAAACCCTTAATATAAGGCTTTGATTTTTTGACCTTTAGATCTAGGTGAATCATTTTAAACCGTTGGATTAAAAAAAATAAAAAGGTATACTCGGTTAACCGGTAACCTTAGTAATAGGGTAAAAAATTCGGTACCTACTTTTTTCATTACAAAAGTTGTAACAAGTTACGTATAAAGCTTAAGAATTTAGGTACCTACTGAAATCCTTACCAAGAGTGTAAGGAATTAGGTTTTCTTGTAAGCAATTATGTATGTACATAAATTCTTACACTTAGTTAAGCTACTTTTGCCTTTGGTGTTCAAGTGTAAAGAATTCGGTACCTACTTCTTTCATTACAAAATTTATAATAAGTTACGTATAAAGCTTAAGAATTTAGGTACGTACTGAAATCCTTACCAAGAGTGTAAAGAATTAGGTTTTCTTGTAAGCAACTATGTATGTACATAAATTCTTACGTTAGTTAAGCTACCTTTGGCTTTGGTGTCCAAGTGTAAAGAATTCGGTACCTACTTCTTTCATTACAAAATTTGTAATAAGTTACGTATAAAGCTTAAGAATTTAGGTTTTCTTAGGTTTTCTTGTAAGCAACTATGTATGTACATAAATTCTTACACTTAGTTGAGCTTCTTTTGGCTTTGGTGTTCAAGTGTAAAGAATTTGGTACCTACCTCTTTCATTACAAAATTTGTAATAAGTTACGTATAACGCTTAAGAATTTACGTACCTACTGAAATCCTTACCAAGAGTGTAAGGAATTAGGTTTTCTTGTAAGCAACTATGTATGTACATAAATTCTTACACTTAGTTGAGCTTCTTTTGGCTTTGGTGTTCAAGTGTAAAGAATTCGGTACTTCTTTCATTACAAAAGTTGTAATAAGTTACGTATAAAGCTTAAGAATTTAGGTACCTACTGAAATCCTTACCAAGAGTGTTAGAAATTAGGTTTTCTTATAAGCAACTATGTATGTACATAAATTCTTACACTTAGTTGAGCTATTTTTGGCTTTGGTGTTCAAGTGTAAAGAATTCGGTACCTACTTCTTTCATTACAAAATTTGTAATAAGTTACGTATAAAGTTTAAGAATTTAGGTACCTACTGAAATCCTTGCCAAGAGTGTAAGAAATTAGGTTTTCTTGTAAGCAACTACGTATGTAAAATTCTTACACTTAGTTGAGCTACTTTTGGTTTTGGTGTTCAAGTGTAAAGAATTCGGTACCTACTTCTTTCATTACAAAAGTTGTAATAAGTTACGTATAAAGCTTAAGAATTTAGGTACCTACTGAAATCCTTACCAAGAGAGTAAGGAATTAGGTTTTCTTGTAAGCAACTATGTATGTACATAAATTCTTACACTTAGTTGAGCTACTTTTGGCTTTGGTGTTCAAGTGTAAAGAATTCGGTACCTACTTCTTTCATTACAAAAGTTGTAATAAGTTACGTATAAAGCTTAAGAATTTAGGTACCTACTGAAATCCTTACCAAGAGAGTAAGGAATTAGATTTTCTTGTAAGCAACTATGTATGTACATAAATTCTTACACTTAGTTGAGCTACTTTTGGCTTTGGTGTTCAAGTGTAAAGAATTCGGTACCTACTTCTTTTATTATAAAAGTTGTAATAAGTTACGTATAGAGCTTAAGATTTTAGGTACCTACTGAAATCCTTACCAAAAGTGTAAAAAATTAGGTTTTCTTGTAAGCAACTATGTATGTACATAAATTCTTACACTTAGTTGAGCTACTTTTGGTTTTGGTGTTCAAGTGTAAAGAATTCGGTACCTACTTCTTTCATTACAAAAGTTGTAATAAGTTACGTATAAAGCTTAAGAATTTAGGTACCTACTAAAACCCTTACCAAGAGTGTAAGGAATTAGGTTTTCTTATAAGCAACTATGTATGTACATAAATTCTTACACTTAGTTGAGCTACTTTTGGCTTTGGTGTTCAAGTGTAAAAAATTCGGTACCTACTTATTTCATTACAAAAGTTGTAATAAGTTACGTATAAAGCTTAAGAATTTAGGTACCTACTGAAATCCTTACCAAGAGTGTAAGAAATTAGGTTTTCTTGTAAGCAACTATGTATGTACATAAATTCTTACACTTAGTTGAGTTTATTACAAAAGTTCTAATAAGTTACGTATGAAGCTTAAGAACTTAGGTACTTACTAAAATCCTTACAAAGAGTGTAAGGAATTAGGTTTTCTTATGTACATAAATTCTTACACTTAGTTGAGCTACTTTTGGCTTTGGTGTTCAAGTGTAAAGAATTCGGTACCTACTTCTTTCGGTACCTACTTCTTTCATTACAAAAATTGTAATAAATTACATATAGAGCTTAAGAATTTAGGTACTTACTGAAATCCTTACCAAGAGTGTAAAGAATTAGGTTTTCTTGTAAGCAACTATGTATGTACATAAATTCTTACATTGTAATGTTTTATGTATATACATAATTTCTTATAATTTCTGTAACCATTTATGTACATAACTCGTAAGGAATTGTGTACAAACCTATAACCTAAAGAACCGATCAACCTTAAATTAACCTCAATTTAGATGATTCGCGCTAGAATCTCCCAAACCAAAGCCCTCTTTGAAATCTAAAATTCTGCAAGTGGGAAAGAACGTTTGTTTATCTATCTATATTTACATATAACTTGCGCGAGTGTGAATAAATTTCGTGTAGAATATATTGCCATCAAGGAATGTTCTTAAAATGTATTTACAAATATTATCTTTTAGAGTGTTGTTTCAGCTATAGTTTTAGTGTTATTGTCTGAACTTTTTATTTTAGTTTTAAGTAAAAAAATTGTGTTTTGAATTTTTTATTCGAACATTTTATTGTGTTTGTTCGTTTGTTTATTTGATACAATTTTTATCTGTCTTTTAATACGATATTCGTCCATTTTTATGGTGGTTTGGCGCTCGCGTGGTAATTTATCAATACAACCAGAATCGTTAGTTGAGTAATCTGTAAGATTAATTTTCTCAATCTCCATTCCTATATTTATATAGTGTATAGTTAGATAGAGACATATATATTTTGATGATGATTATTGGATTTTTATGAAAGATGTATTCAATGGAAAATTTTGTTTTTTTCTTCTACGCTTGGCGAGTTTACATATTTTAATTTTTTTCATGAATTTTCTCAATAATCTCTAAGATTCTCTTTTATTATTGATCTGTGTTTTATTTATTATACAATTCTTGTTTTAATAAAAATTCAGATTCTTATTTTTTGTTTACATATATACATATATATTCAATTTAAAATGCCATAAGTCAGGGTCAAAACAATAAACAATACTCCATATAATCGTATTTAAACAATAAAAAGTTAAATTTATAATTATACCGATATAAATATTGCTAAAAGTAAGATCTAACGTCCAACAAATAACATAAAAGAAAAGAAATTTTAATAAATGATAAAGTAGAAATCCAAAAAAATGGAGTTTAATTTTTGTATTATGGTTTAAACTTTACTGAACGAAAGGAAGGGTAGATTTGGGGTGCAGCAGATTTAAAACGCAGTTAAAAAAAAGGTAAAATTTAAAATTTGTTTAAGAATTTAAAATGTTAGATTTGTTAATAACATATTAGGTTGATTTTTTTCATATTTTTAAACAAGTATCGATATTTATTTTGTAAATGTTAATATTTGTCTAAAACTTAAAATGTTATAAAAAATGTATTGATGCTTACAAAATAAGTATCGATACTTATAAAAGAATGAAAAAAATAAACATAAAATATTATCAAAAAATCAAATATTTTAAATTTTAAAAAATATAAAAATTTATTATTTTTTAATCGTAAGTAAACTTGTTGTACGTCAGAGTCGCCCAACCAAAATTCCTTTATGAACAACAGTTTGGAAGACACAGTTGATGTTGAATTTTCCACCACAAAATATATAGTATAAAAATACAATCCTGCTAAATGAATTTTTACTTTTGTTCCTCTAAAGCTGGATGATGTCTATATCAGTCATATGCTTCAATACATTGCATGTCGTTCTTTGACTTTATGAAATATTATATTAGGAATCCAGCTAATTCTATTACTAGTCATATGAATGTGTTATTTGAATATCAGAAACGTAAAAATAATTTTATTTACCGATTTATTAATTTAGACCAAATACTTTAGACTTTTAGGAGACGACTTTCTTGATTTAATTTATTTTTATTTCATTCGTAATATTATAATCGAACCCTTAATCTTACCAATAATATCTCATCCTAAAGATTAGTTTGAAACCCAAATTTAATTTATAAGGATAACCATCAATCCTTTGTCTGGATTTGGTGGTGAGCAAACAAAATTGAAGAAAATCTCCAAGGTCTAGATGAAGGATTCGTACACCATGCAGCTGCCACCATTGTCGTTTTTCAAATAGCTTCAATGCCATAACAATAACCCTAAAGCTAAGCTTCATTCCAGTCCATAAAAGCCCACAAATAAGGCCCAACAGTTTTTGAACTTTTTTACATAGTAATTATATATAAAAATATTAAAAATAAATTTAAGGGTAAAAATTTAATTAACAGGTTGTGTAAAACTAATTTTATATTTACACTACAAAACTTAAATCTTAAATTCCTAACTCACACCCTAAAAAATTAAACTTTATACCTTAAATTCTAAACACTAAACTTAAATTTTAAATCTTACAACCTAAAACCCTAAACTACAATCTTAACCCATAAAACTAAAAGACACGTGTAAATTAAAATTAACATAACCTGTGTATCAATTTTTTTTCCTAAATTTAATATCATTTTAAAAGAATATTTAAACCATGAGATATTGTGTGGTAATTGTACATTTTATGGCTATCAGTTTACCTTTTGATGAAAGCATTATCACTGCTATTGACAATGAATACCTTGACCTAAACTAAAAAAAATATAATATATTTAAAATCGTAATTTAAATTTAACACTATATTTTAAATTTTAACACAACAATTCAGTTTTTTTGCCTACATCACATGTCACTCTATCAACGTTGAATTTCAAAGCGCGGAACAGGCAGCTTAATACCCAATTTGGGACCGTTCAAGGCAACCGAAGACGGACAAAATATGATCCGTCAGCATCAGTAGAGGTAGAAACTTTGTTCCATGGTAAGGTAATGCTAATCTTACTGCACCAAAGTGAATATGGGTGTAACCGTGCTCCGTCTACTGATGTAGAAAATTGGGAGGAATTTCTATGATCACTAGGCATTGGCTTAATGTCAAAATAAATACTTAGACTATCATATTTTTTATTTTAAGTGTTTAAACTATTTTTTGTTTTTTTAAGTATTTAAATTATCACGTTTTTTTCTTTTTAGGTGCTTATACTTTTTTATGTCATTTTTAGGTGCTCAAACTATTATTTTTTTGCTCCAGATCAAGTTAAAGCACTTTAACCATAGTTTAAGCACTTAAAAGAGGCAAAACAAAGTTTGAGCTCCTGAAAGGGTAAAAAAAGTTTAGGCACCTAAAAGGAAAAAACATAATAGTTTGGACACTTATTTTGGTATTAAGCCCTAGGCATTCTATAATGTAGGTAATTTCAGGGGCGGAGCTAGATGGGGTGGGGGCAATTTCACCTTTTCCCCATATATATATATATATATTCTAAAAATAAATTTATTTATAAATTTATCCTCTATTTTCAAATATTTATATTTTACCCCAATTTTAAATTATGGCTCCCCTAGGTAATTTCATAGATGTAACCTTATCAATACATTTTAAAATTTGTCCATATATTATTCTAAAAAAAAATTGTCCATATATTTTAACATATGTAATTGAAGTATACTCGTATAAACTAGAATTTTTACATTCCAGCTCAATGACCAAAAGTACTACACAATCAAACCCTAAAAGAGAGTTTCTGAATGAAAAGGTTAAGAAACTATCCTACATGTTCTTGAGACCAAACTTTTTACATTCCAGCAAAAGCCAAGCAAGGTATCATGAAATTTGATTTAAAATTATTTTTTTATTTTAAAAAAATAAAAAGGAAACAAATAAAAATTAATGCTTGAATATAGATTGTCCTCCCGGATCTCATTTTTATTACCATTTAAATTGACTTACGTTGCACACTAAATTTTAATAATAATTTTAAAAAAAATTATTACATGTATAAAATTTTAAATTTGTTTAAAAGATATTAAACTGCTAAGTGCTCACCACTTAAACTATTTGGGTAAATTTTATACGATATTTTCAAAAAAAATCTTTATACTGACGTCCACTAGAAAATATCAAATTAAATTAATACTCTATTAATAAATGGTGAAATGACTATTATAACCTTATCTAATAGTTATTTTAAAGGCTAAAATGGAAAAATATCACCAAAACCCTGTTGTTACCTTTTTCCGATCTGAAAACCAAATACAAAAACCCAGGCGTTCCGCTGTCTACTCTCTTTGAAACACAAACACAGCTCGTTTTTCTGGGTTTTCATCTCTCAGATTGGCGCCATCATACACAGAGTTGTTTATGAAGCAGGCCGCGATCTGAAATTTATTTTTCCCAGGCGAGATAATTTCCTTTCTTTTTCGCTTTCGTTTATGCTGAATTCGTAAACTTCCTACGTTTTCCTTTTGATTTTTCATAACCGCGACTTTCTTAAATTTTCATTCCAGTTTCAGATCTTTTGTTTTTCTCATTTATTTGTTTTTATGGCAATTGATTTGAGTTCATTGCTTCTGTTCGACTTTGGCGGCGCTAACAGCTTCACTCCTTTGGTTTATTCTTTTTACTTTTCCACTAATAATCGAACGGGGAGTACATAACCTATCCTGACTTTATTGAATTGGAAAAATAGTGAATTTTGCGAATATGTATGTGCAATTTAACTTAATTGCTATGATTTTGTTTAAAATAAATCATATGATCTTTTTCCCCCTGCAGCATTAGGGATGTAGATTATGACGGAATTTCTTATTTTGTTTCTGCAAAAGCTGATTAAGATTTGTTTCAGGTAGACGATCGCCATGGCTGCTTCGGAGGAGAATGGTGCTTTGTTTCCGATATTCATTTTAACAATAATGGCACTACCTTTAGTGCCTTACACAATAATGAAGTTGTGCAGAGCTGCATCTAAGAAAGCTAAGGTCATCCATTGTCAGTGTGCGGAATGCTCTCGCTCGGGGAAGTACCGCAAATCCATATTTAAGCGGGTCAGTCCTTCTCTGGTCCCTTTAATTTGTTCTTGATTTTTCAGTTTATTAGGAGTGCAAACATTTCATCTGCGTTGAGACTGTTCGCATTCGGAATTTGTTCTTGCAGATCTCAAACTTCTCAACCTGTAGTAACTTGACTCTGGTGCTGCTCTGGATCGTCATGATATTCCTTGTTTGTTACATTAAAAATGTTAGCCAAGAGGTAAAGACATTTAGTTAGAGTATAATTCTATATTCAGTTTAGATCTTGTTATTCCTATATTCTAGATGCTCGCTATACGTTGTGTTAAGTTAACTGCTTTGTTTCTTTTTATTCAGATTCAAGTGTTTGAACCTTTCAGTATACTAGGAGTGGAGCCTGGAGCTTCAGATTCTGAAATAAAGAAGGCATATAGGAGACTTTCTGTTCAGTATCATCCAGATAAAAATCCAGATCCAGGTTGAAGGTGTTTTAGTTATTCAGTTGTATGAATTCTCATATATGACCAGTAGGTTAGCAAGAAAAATAAGGCATCTGAATGACAATTTTTATTTACTTACACTTGCATCTATATTATTTCCAGAGGCTCACAAATATTTTGTGGAGTACATAGCCAAGGCTTATCAGGCTCTCACCGACCCGATATCCCGTGAAAATTTTGAGAAATATGGTCATCCGGATGGAAGACAAGTAATCAACCTCTTATCTTATAGAATGAACAGCAGTTCATTTTAATGCCAATCATTATTATAATTAGTCCTCTTCAAGAGTGAAGACAGTGTTGTATCTTTTTGATGCAGGGTTTTCAAATGGGCATTGCTCTTCCTCAGTTCTTGCTAGACATAGATGGGGCATCTGGTGGCATACTTTTACTCTGGATTGTTGGCGTTTGTGTTCTCTTGCCTTTGGTGATTGCCGTGATATATCTCTCAAAGTCATCAAAGTATACTGGAAACTATGTCATGCATCAAACGCTATCTGCTTACTATTACTTCATGAAACCTTCTTTGGCCCCAAGGTGCTTTTCCCTTTCTAAAATATTCTCGATCACTAATTACAACCCAGATAGTGTGTCAATATGTATCATATGCACATGCTCTCCATGATCTGTTATGTTAACCCAAAAAAAGAAAGCATGTAATGTCTCACAGCTTTTATTTTCCTTTTGTGAGTTCTCTCTTTTAGGATGGTGGTGTCCTCTTCCTTTCATTTCTATTCACTGTTATACTTGTATTAATGAAGCACTGCATATCATACTTGTATAACCAGCTCTTACCTTGAGCTTTTGAATTTAATGACAATATTGAGGGGGTTAGAAAAATGATCAGTTGTCGTCACCAACATTGCCGAGTTCCTTGATTCTATTGTCCATGTGGGATTTGATACCTATAGTTTTTAACCCATCTTGATGTCTAGTCAAATAACATTGTTCCATGCCGTCACTGTAGCTGTATAGAATTGTGGAGTTGTTTGTATTCTTTCAAAATCATCTGATTCATTTTGCTACCTGGTTCGCAGCAAAGTTATGGAAGTCTTCACTAAGGCTGCTGAATATATGGAAATTCCAGTTCGTAGGACTGATGATGAACCTCTCCAGAAGCTGTTCATGTCTGTCAGGAGCGAGTTGAGTCTGGACCTTAAGAATATTAAGCAAGAGCAAGCTAAATTCTGGAAGCAGCATCCAGCTATAGTGAAGGTAATTTATAGAAAGACATTCATCGGTATTGAGAAATAGTAATTTCCCCCCCTGATTTATGGGGTTTCTTCTTATTGCAATTGTGTCATTTTGTATCCAGACTGAATTGTTGATTCAGGCCCAATTAACCCGTGAATCAACATCCTTATCTCCAGCTCTGCTTGCTGATTTTAGGCGCATGCTTGAACTTGCGCCTCGACTCCTTGAAGAATTACTGAAGGTCATATCTTTACCTGTCTATCATCATTGAGTAGATAATGCAAGAGCATTTAATGATTCTGTAATATTTTATTATTTCATATTTATTTATTAAATATTAGATATATTATGTACGAATTATTAGTTATTTTTTGGGTTTGAATCTAGGGTTATAGATAAAACTTTACTTGCAAGAAAAGAAGTCTATCAATATGATGTAGGCTTTATGGCCAAGACAATTATTCTTATTATTTTCTTTGAATTGTTATAAAGAAACTAGAGGTTTTCCATAGCCCTACGTTTCCTGAAGTTCCATCTTCTTTCCTAATTGTTTGTTCAGCCTTATTTCTTTCTATTTGCCCTCTCTATGGTGGATGGATGAGAAACTGTAAGATAACCCAATAATTTGGCTCATATTGACTTTGTTTAATTAAATAAGTTGAATAACTTTGATGCGTGGTTATGGGCTCAAATTGTCCGTGTCATTTGAGAAGTCCTATGGTCCTACCAGCCCCTTGCATTGTCTAGGAGCGTTTGATATTTAGGGCATATGTTAAATTTGAATGAGTAAACCCAAAAAAGAGTCATATGAGATGACAGATTTTGGTGTGAATGATAGATCATAGAACCAAATTGTAGCCAACAAAAACGGGCATGTTTTCCCATGGTGTTGCCCATGAGTACCATGTTCTCACGCTTTACCCTGCTATCTTGACTTTCTTTTATCCTTGTATTGCTCTGAATAATCTATAACTTTCATATCTTGTTTCTATTATTAATCTGTATTCTATTGCAGATGGCAGTTGTACCACGAACTGCTCAGGGTCATGGATGGCTTAGGCCCGCTGTAGGAGTTGTTGAGCTTTCTCAATGTATTATTCAGGTGCTTATTTGGGGGATAATTAGCCACTGGTTTTTGTATAATCATTTCTACATTGTTGTCTTGCATTAGCAAGTTATATCTATTAAAATTCTTAATACAGTATTTAACTCAATATTTTGAAATAGTTGAAATTGGTCCAAGTTATGCCCACCCTTTTTTGCTTTGAACAAAAATTTCTTTCCATCCCCCACAATTCCTTTTATTTTCTTGGTGTAAAAACTACTTTATGTGAGTTGTCACATAAATCCTAATATATATGTTTATTTTCATTTTTGATTGATTATATGCTATAGTTGCCCTGTTTTCAGTTCTTGTTAATTCTTGGTGTTATTTATTTTGAATGATATAACAGGCTGTTCCTCTCAGTGCAAGAAAGACAACAGGAGGATCTTCTGAAGGCATTGCATCATTCTTGCAGCTGCCCCATTTTAGTGAGGCTGTTGTAAAAAAGATAGCTCGCAAGGTAAGTGATAAAATATTAGGACATGCTACCTTCTTTCTGTCAATGAAGGTGTTAGATCTGCTTTCTGGTCTATCAACTTTCTTTCTCTATGCTTGATCTATTAAATAACACTTGGGTTACTTAGAGAAACCTATGTGCATGTCCCTTAAGAAACAGGTTTGACCAGTGCAGGATGATATATGTATAGGAAGATTCTGCTCATTTTGGGAGCTTCAAATGGGTTTTGTCATTTGTTTCTTAAACTAGACTTAAACAGGGAGTATTCTTTTCTGGAAAATAGTGAGCTTTTTTAGGTTTTCTTTTTTATGCACCTGTACCTGATTTTTTTACATGTTTATCTTTAGTTATTTCCATTTGATCTCAAGGTCAAGACTCAAAAGTTTTTAATTTTCCATTGCAGAAGGTGAGAACGTTTCAAGAACTTCGAGACATGACTGTAGAGGATCGTGCTGAACTTTTAACTCAAGCAGCTGGATTTTCTCCTGATGAAGTAAAAGACGTTGAGAAGGTATTTGAAATGATGCCTTCCTTAACAGTCGAAGTTACATGTGAGACTGAAGGTGAAGAGGGTATACAAGAGGGTGACATTGTGACAGTTCAAGCTTGGATAACACTCAAGCGCGGTAATGGCCTGATTGGTGCTCTTCCCCATGCCCCCTATTTCCCATTCCACAAGGAAGAGAATTTCTGGTTTCTACTAGCGGATGCCGCCTCAAACAATGTGTGGTTTTCCCAAAAGGTGAGCTTTATGGATGAAGCTACTGCGATAACTGCTGCTTCTAAAACTATCGAGGAGACAATGGAGGTTTCTGGAGCAAGTCCTAAGGAGACAAGTGAAGCGGTCAAAAATACTGTAGAGAAGGTGCGAGGTGGCTCCAGATTGGTGATGGGGAAATTCCCAGCCCCGACGGAAGGGAACTACACTTTGACTTGTTACTGTTTGTGTGACTCTTGGATAGGCTGTGATAAAAAGACAAACCTGAAGGTTAAAATTCTCAAACGAACTCGAGCCGGCACACGCGGTGGTCATGTATCAGAAGGACCTCTTGTGGAGGATGGAGTTGAAGAGGAAGAGGAGAATGAAGAGGAGTACGTTGATTACGAGAGTGAGTACAGCGAAGATGAGGAAGACGACAAGGATACGAAGCAAAAGGGGGCTGCAGCTAATGGAACAGTGCCTAAGAAAGGCTCAAACTCTGATGGTTCAGAATCAGGTACGGATGAGGAATGAAGGAAATCTATTTTTTCATTTAGAAGAATAAGCCCCCACTTTCTTTTTCTCTTTTTGTTATTTCTATATAAAAAAGTAGTGAATAACTGAAGGACCATGACAAAGATTCATAGTTTTGACATGATAAACACGTGTGGGTTAACCCTTTGCAGTCTGTGGAGTTTAGTTTTTGTATCATGTATTATTCAGTTATCAACTTGTGAAATAATTTCTCAGCTCTCCAGATGAGAAAAGTGAAGAGACGACCCTCAGTTTGCTTAACCTAGTCGATGAATTTGAGTGCTGATGTTAAGAAAAAGGATTGTTCATATTCCTTTTATACAGCCTTCCTTCCCTTGCTCTTGAACCGTTGACACCTCGATGAGGGAAGTACTGCCGTGAGACTCCTTTAGGGTACGGTTAAAATAAAGTGGTTTTACATAAATTCTTATATAGTTGGTAATAATTTGTATAGATAACACAAATTTTCACCCAATTAATAAATTATTACCTAAAGGTAAAATTAACACATTCTTATTCAATTGGTAAGAAATTATGTAGTTACACAAATTCGTATTCAATTAATAAGAATTTCGGTTTTATTTAAATTATATCAAATTTTATATAAATTTTTATCAAAATAATAAGATTTTGTATAGGGTTGCATTTTAGCGGTACCTAAACCGAAATTCAAACTGATCTCACAAGCTCTCAAACTGATCTTTCGTAATCATTTTGCCCAAAACATTTAAAATGGCCAGGATCGACAAAATTGTAAATCTTGCTATCATTATTATCGGTGTATCTATACATTTTGTTTTGGGTCAATTATTTTAGTATAATTCATGGAACAAATATAGATTTATAATATATTTTTCCATAAATTTTTTATTGAGATTTTTTCGTTAACTCCTAAAATGTTAAGAAGATTAGTAGAAATTTGTCACTAAAAATATTTCAAATATTGTAGGATTGTTGAATTTTTTAAAAATAAATTACGTTGGTCACTAAATTTTTAAAACGCTTGTAACATTATTATCAAACTTTTAAATTTATATAACTGTCATTAAAATATATTTTTTTCCTAACATGTGGTCAACCTACTTAATTACCATCCCTCCTCCATTAATCTCATCACCATCGTCCTTATTACCTTCACCTTCCCCGACACCAATTGCCTTTGCTACACCACAACCATTTCCTTCACCATCTCCACCATTGGTGCCACCACCACCATCAAGCTTGCCACCATTTGTATTCTCACCACCACTGCTAGTTCTTTCACCACGTTCATATTCAATATTTACTAGAATTGTAAGTAAATAAGGACCTGAACTATTCTCATGCCTCATGTCTCATTCTTGATGTCATAACTGATTGTGTTTTACAACCAAATCCAAGTCAAAGAAGTTTGTAACTCACTATTGAGTTTTCCTATCTTGATTTAAAAAGTAGTCATCTGAGAGTGGAAAGAATATTTGAATGGTTTATCATACAAGTAATTCATGTGTTAAACTCTTATCCTTTGTGCTCACTTTTAATGTAGCACCACGGCATATGGAGCTCCCGTTTTTCGGACCGCACTCCGTTTTCAATCGTCACGCTTCGATACGATAATTATCGAGTCTACTTGATGAGGCAGCTCAGTCTATTACTTGACAATCGAGTATACTCTACCGGGCCATTAATAGTTGACTCTAGGTCTGGTTCTCTCCAATCAACAACAATAACAGGGGCTATAATACCCATGAGATCGAGAATGAAAGACAGACCAGAGACAACATGGAGAGGCATGGACAACAGGGGATAACACACTCTCTCTTCTCCCATCTCTTCTCTCCTTTCTTTCTTGACTTCGATCATTGCATTGTCTGCAGCTCTTCATCTAAATCTACCGAGATGAATCGCATGGACCTCCACCAACCACCTTGGTCCACTCCACCTCCCTTGTTCGTGTCAACTGATTTTAAGCATTAATGATGTGGAACGATGATGAAGAGAGAGAAAATAACATGAAAATTAAGAAATAATTCATGTCAACATTGCTATTAATTTTTTAACGATTGGTGACCAAAACAATAATAACGAAATGCAACGTTACTAATAGTTTTGTCAAAAAAACATTAATTTAGTGACCAAAATAAAAAATATGCAATAGTTCAATCTGATGGTGTAGTTTACCCTTAATAATTTAATAAAATGTCGATACATTCGCTGCACCCGCGAATTAGTTGGCACGTCAAGATTTTTAAAAATATACCCTTAAGACTTCTAGTAAAGCTCAACCTCTTCTATTTTCATCTCACTCTATTTTCATCTCACTCTATTTTCCTACTCCATGAACCCTGAAATCCACTAATTCCACGTCGTCGTCGTCTTCCTCTGCAACGCACCATGTCACCGCAGAGTTCATATTTCGGAGAAAAGCTCTCCGATCACACCTGGTTTCTCGGTCTCCGATTATGGGTCTTGATCGTTGTATTCATAACACTATTCCTTCTTTTGTTTTTCTCCATTATCTCCTGCTATGTCATCTGTTATTATCGGCGTAGAAAGCCCTGCAAAACCCCGTTTTGTCTTTCCAACCCCATCGCCCCCAAGAATTATCAGAGCGCTTACCGCTCTTCTTCACTCAACCGGTGGCTGCTTCCGGTTAACATGTCGGAGATCGAGATGAACACGACGGAGCCTGAGCTTCAAGTGATGTTTCCAGATCAGTGGTCTTCGCGTGCTGGTAATGTAACAACTTCCCGGAGTTATCTGTCTGATTCCGAGCCCTTTCGTGAAACTTTGACGGGTTATCGGTTCAGTACAAGAGAAGTTTACATTTCCACAAATGGTTTCGGTTATGATAATTTGATCGGAAATGGAAATCATGGTGTTGTTCACCGTGGTGTTTTGTTCGACGGTACCACAATGGCGGTGAAGAGGCTACTCGGTTGCCAAACTGAGGGGTTCGTGACGGAGGTCGAGGCAATCAGACATGTCCGGCACAAGAACCTAGTCAAGCTGCTAGGATACTGCATGGAAGAAGGTTGCAGGTATTTCACTTTTATGTGATTTCCGGTCTGAAAATGGTGGTACCTCGAATTTCTGATTTTGTTTTCTGTTTCATTAGGATGCTTGTATATGAGTATGTTAATAACAGTAATCTCCATCAATGGCTGCATGGTCCCCTGGGACAAGCCAGTCCACTTACCTGGACCATTCGTATGAACATTATACATGGTATAGCAAAAGGGTGAGTACCTGTGCCTCGTTAAAAACCTATGTAATCTTAAATGGAGGAAAAAGTTCTACAATCCTAATTTCTAATGATTATTAGTTCAAGTTTTGTTGATATACTTGATGAGGATTGTGATTTGCAGATTGGCTTACCTGCATGAGGATATTGAGCCACACATTTCCCATCAAAACTTAAAGGCAAGCAATATATTACTTGATCATCTATGGAATCCTAAGATCTCCGATGTAGCACTTTCTAGGCTGCTCGGTCCGAACCCGAACCACACGCATGCAACCACTCGGTCGTTGGTTGAGTTAGGGTCTGTCTATTTCAAATTCAAATTGACTATACATTTTGAATCGAATTTGATCAACATGGTGTAAGTTGAATACTCTTTTGTTGATTTGCATGGGAACTCTAGTTATGCTGCTCAAGAACATGCTTCCACCAGCAAATTTGATAAGGAGAGTGATGTGTATAGCTTTGGAATACTTGTAATTGAGATTGTATCAGGGAGGATCCCTGTTGATCATTATCAACCCCAAGTACCAATTCTTAAACTCAAAATGTTCGAGCATTATATCGCACAAAGCTCGTTGTATCTGATTCCGAAACCGAAATTTCGTGTTTGCAGATTTACTTGATCGACTGGTTAAAGTCCATGGTAGCAAACAAGAAAATTGCAGATGTTGTTGATCCTAGCATCCCGGAGATTCCTTCTATGAAGGAACTCAAACGGATTGCGTTGATAGCACTCCGTTGTACCGATCCGGATATAGACCATAGGCCGAGGATGGGAGAAGTGATTCATATGCTGGAGCCGCGTAACTTGTTGCTCAGTGATGTAAGAACCAACTTCATCTTCCAAAAGTTGAGACATCACATTCTTTGCCTATTGTTGTATTGTCCTACTGGCTGTTAATGTTATAAATGCAGGACCATTGCATCAGAAGAGAGGCTTCACTACGGAACTGCACCGAGGGTGGCCGGCCGGACATCTGATGTGTAACACGATAATCGAATATAGATTTTCTTAGTATCATTTATAACTTTTTTTCCTTATAAGATTCTTCGTATGTTATAAGGCTTGATGCGAGCGTTTAATTTCTATAAGATGATAGGTCTTAGTTTTTAGTTACCGGAAATGACATTGACAACTTGGTGTGAGGTTGGTGCCAAAAATTAGACCTAATGAACCTGTCACCAGGGGCATCTCTTTTCGTCTAGGAGTACGTAAACAAGATGCATCTATTTGGAACATATTCCGGTTTCTTTTTTAAAAAATGATTTAGTTCGATTTTATCGAGTTGAATTTAACGTAATTTAAATTGAGTAAGTAGCATTTGAGTTGTTCAGGTCAGGTTGAGGGGTTTATCTAGTTTTTCCAAAAGAGTAGCATTGAAAAAGTTAATTTTAGTTTGAACTCGATCACTCTACAAACAATCAAGTTCACAGTAAAAAAAATTAAATTAATAATACTAAAACTGCACATAATTTTTTGGGTAATTATACCATAGACCAGCTGCGGAAA
This sequence comes from Hibiscus mutabilis, assembly GCA_019671005.1. Lineage (NCBI taxonomy): Eukaryota > Viridiplantae > Streptophyta > Magnoliopsida > Malvales > Malvaceae > Hibiscus > Hibiscus mutabilis. The sequence continues at coordinate 2,429,689 of CM033712.1, read as the reverse complement.
CATCTTATTTTCACAAGTGCCTTAATTTTCGAGGTTAGAGATTTAGTTTAGAGTTCATAATTTAGGGGTTTAGGTTTATGTGCTTAAAATTTAAGGACCGTGATTTGAATTTAGAGCTTAGGGTTAAAATTTAAGGGTTATAGGTAAAAACCTAAATCTCTACCATATTACCCTAAAACTTAAACCCTAACCTCTAAACCCTATATCCTAATACTAAACCCTAAATTCTAACTACGGACTCTAAATTTTAAACGCCTAAACTATAAACCCTAAATTAGATCCATAACCTCTAAAATTAAGGTACTTGTAGAAACAAAATATTTCCACCGCTAGTGCATCATATATTTTCCCTAAATTTTTATTAAACTTTGAAGGCGATAAAAGAATTCTAATTCGGTGCGATTATGTGCATATAATTTTGACTTTTGGTCTATTGTTTAGTTAATATGTTGTTTACTAATTAATTGTTTTTATAATGTGAGCAAATACATTTATCTAGTTTATCAATTTATTTATCTTTGTTTTTTTTTTCATTTTTTCTTAGGTTATAGATTCTAGACTCATTAAGAGCGTCATCTTTCTTTCTCTAGAATTTTTATTTTCCGAATTAAAATTAATATTTATCAAAAAAATTATTTTAATAATGTTATTTTCAATCACATCCATTACTATTTTTGTGATATATTATATAGTTATTAAAACGGGGATTAGACGCGAAACACATTTCAAACTATTTTAAAAAAACGTAAGCAAATAACTTTTCTTTACTTTTTAGATTACTATATTTTCATAACAAGAGTATGAACATATTCTTAAGATGTTTGTTCACTACGCCGATGCAGCTCCGCGAGAGGCTACTTGTGAGTACATTCACCAAGCTAAGTTTTTTTAACATGTGTTAGATAATCTGAGGTTGTAAGTTGTCATCACTGCTTTTCGCACGGATAGAGAGGTAGATACCGGAGACACATACTTTTCATTGCTCGTGCGGTGAGTGTACGATCATTCGAGAGGATATCTTACCGGGTTGAGTAGATCCCATTACCATAAATGGAAAAAACTATCCAAATTGAGTAGTTTGCGACGAACAGGCTATGTCAAGAAGCACAAAAGAGACCAAGCAAAGCATAATTCGAGCAGCAAGCAGCCATCCTAGCATTGCATTATATACAGAAAACTTCCCACACAGAGTTTTAACTGCATAATCTAAAACAAGGTTACCTGATTTGCAACTAATGAAGAATTTAGTGACAAACACCGCCTAATGCATATCATCGCATTCGATGATGAAAGAGTTTGTTGTAAAGTTCTCTAGTAGGCCAATGCAAAGAAATTTTATGCTCTTGCTGCTCAAGGTGAAGCAGGCTAAAGCTCCTAGATTATAACTGCTTCATCTTATGAAACACTTTCAAATGTGCAATACGAGAAGTTCTGAACGGAGATCAGTTGTGAGGTGGTATGTGCTAGCACAAAGACCAATTATAAGATGATTGTCAATAGCATTTGTTTTTACCTTTTTTATTCATAAAGAAGCATTGTCATTATTATTTTCAGTTACAATTCTGCGTGCATAAATAAACTATTTTATAATAAAATCCTTAGAATAATATAGTTATTCTTAAATGCTCTTAGTCGAGTATTACTATGGGAATGGACAACAATAATGCATTAAGGCTAATATGTAGTTGATTGATGACAAAGTGTTGTCATTGACATGAAGATGTCAAAATCAATACATAAATATGTGTTAGAGCACTACATACTGGACTGACCCGTTATGAGCATGTTTTTTGGATTATTATGTGACAGTCACAACATTGCCTATAGTGATAACTACATGTATGATCCTCAGACTTGAAATCATCATTATTTCAATATCGTGAGTAACATATTTTGATACAGTCAAACGTGTGTTGTAACTGACTACTCTATAAAAACTAATATTGGATATGTCACAATTTATGTAATGGGATATGGTTGATCAAGATAGGATTTGTCTCTCCTACATAATAGAAGTAATATCGTAGGCCACTTGATTGAGTGAGACTAGAAATGCATGGCCATGCTCGAATAAGTTGATATGAGATATCATAGTTATTCGTTTATAATAGTTTACTCAAGATATCAAGAAATATTAGATGGACTACACAAGTGTGACTGTTCCATGACTTGTGTCCAATCTAGATATAAAGGACAAGGATGGAATACATGAAAAAGAGTTAATCACGAAAAGATTATGTCGAATCATGATTTCTTGTAACTTGGGTGACAATGACTCATTGTTTGTAATATTAGGAATGTTATAATATTTACTACTAACGTTATATGAACTTATAGGGTCACATCTACGGTTGAAATAAGTATATATTAAACGAATTATATATGTACAAATTTGTTGTACACGAATTTAGTTAAATTAATATATATATATATATATAATTTAACTATTGAATAAATATTAAAAAAATAATTATTGTAATTACGACTCTTTTAATATATAAATAATATAATTCAATTTAAATTTAATATATATTAAAACTCTAATTAAAGTTGAATTGTAATTATATATATTTAATATATATATGTATTGAAATCTTAATTAAATTGAATTGAGATTATATACATTTAATATATATATTGTAATTCTAATTAAAGTTAAATTAGAATTATATATATATATTGAAAGGGTTATGATCCACTTACACTAGGTAAAATTCAATTACTTTTACACAGTTTTTGGACCTTTGGATGAGGGTAATAAATGGCTCAAAATATTTCCATATTTTTTTTCCAAGTGATAATCTTTACATTTTTTAATGTTAATCTCATCCATCTATTTCATTCATCCAATGATTATGGATTAGTGTAAAACTAAATAGGTTTTACACTATGTAACTGGATCTCATCCCATATTAAAATCCTAATATGAGTTGAACTAGGATTTCAAAGGCTATATAAAAAGCATGAGAAATCTAGTAATCATTAATGCTTTGGAAAAACCCTCTAAATAGGTTAAGAGAGTTTTATATGTTCGTTTCAACTGGGTAAACTACGTAAAAGTCGGAGCGTTATCGTTGCGGCTTAGGAATCGACATCGTAAAATCGTGATTAGATATCTATCTCCTTCAAATCTAAAATTTTAGATTTTAAAAAGGTAATTCTTCACTCTTATTCACCCGATTCGTTGTTCGTACATGAATCTCTGTTGATAATCGTCAAATAATTTTTCCGTTGCGTCATGAGGTATACCTTCATGACCCAACAGTACGATATACTAAGGAATCATTTGAAGACAAGTTTAAAAGAACAATAATCGAATGAAATGATTTCGATTCACTGACCGGATTCAAGAGATTGAGCACCTGAAATGTTTCAAACTAAAACCAACAAAAACAACATATTCACACACCAACAGAATCTTCAAAAATACCCCAAGAATACAAAAGCAAACCAGCACTTTCCCTAGAAGCAAAACCATATATCTACCAAAAGAAACTTTAAAATAATTATCAAGAATTCGAATGCAAACCAACCTTTACTTACTGTACAGAGGCCAATAAGCTCACTCTTGTGATTAGCCTCCAAAAAATGAGAAAAATCCACGCTTTTTGGGCTCCTCCTCAACCATAACAACCTTCATGCTATCCTGCTCAACAAGCCTCCATGCGGCCTGCTCGAAAGCCAATCCGGCAAGCGTCGGAGGCTTATTAAGAACAAGGGGATACCCTCGATTTGTGCTTCTTATAACCTCGGAATCCTCAGGAATTACTCCCAACAATGCCAACCCCAACATTTCTTGCACATCCAGAACCGACATCATATCTTCTCCCTTTATCATATCCGTCCTGACTCTGTTTACTATCATCTTTATATCCCTTATCCCGTCACATTCTAACAGCCCTGTCACTCTATCCGCATCCCTTAAGCTGGTTATGTCCGGCGTCGTCACCAAAACAGCTTCGTTTGCCGGCGTTATCGCCGTGATAAACCCTGCATCAATCCCCGGAGGACAATCTATTATTATGAAATCCGGAGAGCCTTCCTCAAGCGGTTTCAGAGCGTCGACCAGCCAAACCAACGCTTTCCCACCGAATCCGATGGGGAGCTTCGATCTGGGTTTGGAAATGCACAGCAATTCCAAGTTCGACCATCGCTTGTCTAGAACCAAGGCCTGGTCCAGTCGGCAATCGCCGTTGAGAAACTCCACGACTGTATAGTTCACGCGGTTCTCGAGGCCTAAGAGGAGGTCTAGGTTCCGGAGGCCAACGTCGGCATCGATGGCCACAAGGGAGAATCCAAGACGGGCTAAGGAAAGTCCGACATTGGCGGTGGTTGTGGTTTTCCCGACCCCGTCTTTTCCGGATGTTATAACGACGAGACGCGGAGTCTCGCCTGCCAGCTCAGGCTTTCTATTCCATTGAAGGACAGAAGAAACATGGGCGCACTTCGACTTTGAGTAGGGTTTTAGAGGTTTTGGGGTTTTAGAGGGTAAAAGGGGGATAAATGAAGGTGTAGGGACGTTTTTGAAAAAAAAATCCGAAAGTGTCTCGGGGTTTTGAAATAAAATTTGTGGAGTTGTTATCGGTCACTTGGTTTAGGTAGATTGGATACCGTAAACTAGAGATTTAATTATAAATGGGTTCGAGAGTTAGTTACGTGTGGAGAAAAGATTAACACTCCCATCACGCTTGAAATCAGTACCAAATCATACGTTGCTTTTGTCGATGAAAATTATTGAAATTTAAATTGAATTGAATTAAATATTATTAATCGAACACAATTTTTAATAAAGTGGGCTTTTAACACTTGGTGAGTTTGAATTAATTAATCCTTTAATTAATAAGGGTGACTATACATTTGGACAATATACTAAAACGACATCGAATAAGACCAACTACCGTGTTAATTTATAATTCGAATCAAGTACATCACCTTTATGCATGATGCAAACAATTAAGTATAATGTTATGACTTGTCAAATTTTATTCAATTTTGAGTTTACTTTTAGGCAATATAAATTAATTCGAATATTTGGTCAATATCAATTACGTCAAGATATTACGACACAAATATTCAAGTTAATAAATACCCCTTTTTATAGTTAAAATTGATTAATTATCAAGGTACATGTAGAATTGAAAGAGGTTAAACGAATGACAATTTAAATGCATGACACAAAAAGGCTAACAAAAAGACATAATATAAAAAACATAAATAAGCATATATGTGCTTTAATAAAGCAAGAAAATAAATACAGAAATAAAGAACAAGCGAATAAATAAATGAGGGAATTAAAAGTTAGATACATTAGTGAGTTAGATGTTAGTTTAATCAAACATGTCATGAATAATACGGATCATACCCCGTCGCGGGTCACCGTAAGATCGTAAGCAAATCGTGATAACAACAATAAAATAAAATGCGATAAGATAAATTAAAACTGGAATAAGGACCAGTTCGAATAAAAACAGAAATTAAGGGGCAATAATTAAGATATATACATATATAATTAACTACATATATTAAGGTATAACAACTATATTTAGAACAAAAAAATAACTATATATTATATTGTCAAAAATAACTATATATTATATATCATATGAAAGTGTATATATATATATATATATATATATACATATATGTTAGGGTAAACTATACAAATGACCACTTAATTATAGAGTTAGTGTCAATTTGACCACTATAATTTTAGTTTTGGCAAATTTATCACGTAACTATTTAATTGGTTCCAATCAAGCCACCAACCGTTAAAAAACGAAAAGGCTGATAAATAAAATTAGTATAATCACATATTTAATCCCTATTATTTACGTAGTCTATTAATTTAGTCATAAATTTAATTTAATAAAATAAATTAATCACGTGGTACTACCTTATTGGAAGACTTTAGCTATTTATATTTAGTTTAATAAATTTATTTTCCACCTTTAATCAGGTTGTGACACGTATCACTTGATTGGAAAAAGAAATTAAATGAGAGAGACATACTTTAAAGGGAATTGAACCCTACCTAGTTGTTGTAAGTGACACGCTCTTATCACTGGGCCAAACTCAATTTTATGAGATGTAATACAACATTTAATATATATTTTAGTTGAATGTTAATGACAGGAAAAAGAAAATAAATGTAGATTAAAGGGACTTAAACATAACACGCTTATGATACATGAAAACATTTAAACCAATAAAATAAATTTAATAATTAAAGTGAACACCATTTGAATATATTTTAAATTATATTTAGTGCACGATTTAAAATAAAAATAGTTTTAAGATTTTCGTATTTTTAAACTAAATTTAATATACTTTTTATTTTTCCACCTTTATTTTCATAATTTCACATATACGACCATTCAATTAATTTTTTAACTTAATTAATAATTTCAATATTTATTAAAAAATTAATTAAATTATTACATATCTATATATGAAATTATATTAAAAATAAAAAATTAAAATTATATTAAATTCATTTTCGAATCAAAACTCACGAACTTAATTCGAATATACAAAATGGTGTTAACTTTAATTTAATTATTAGATTTATTTCGTTAGTTTAAATATTTTTATGCATCTTAAGTATGTCATGTTCGAGTTATCTTAATCTATATTTATTTCCTTTTCATGTCATTAACAGTCAACTAAAATATATATTAAATGTTGTATTCTATATCATAAAATTGAGCTTGGCCAAGTGGCAAGAGCTTGTTGCTTACACCAACTAGGCTGGGGTTTGATTGCCCTCAAAGCCATGCCTCACTCATTTATTTTTTTCTCCAATCTCCAATCAAGTGACACGTGTCACAACTTGATTGGAGGTAAAAAATAAATTTATTAAATTAAATATAAATAGCTAAAGTCCTCCAATAAGGTAGTGTCACATGTCATTATCTTTTTTAATAATTAATTTATTTTATTAAATTAAATCTATGGCTAAATTGATGGATTACGTAAATAACGAGAACTAAATGTGTAATTATACTAATTTTATTTAACAACCACGTCAGTCTTTCCATTTTTTAAAGGTTGGTGGTTTAATTAAAACCAATTAAATAATTAAGTGGTAAATTTGTCAAAATTAAAATATAGTGGTCAAATTAACATTAATCCTATAATTAAGTAGTCATCTATATAGTTTACCCTATATGTTATGTTGTATACGTATGTATATAAAATAAATAAAATAAAAAACATCAGCACATGCCTTGTATATAGTACAATATTATATAAATATATATATATATATATAAGGAAAATCAAATATATTTATATATATAAATAAAGAATAAGAACAATCATTGATAGTCGATTGGTCAAAACTATTTACCTGCTTCATCTCATCTCCTTAAATTTCGAGTTTAAGACCGAACAGAAATATTTATTTCTCCTAGAGTTTCCCATTCTTTCTCCAGATAGAATCAGTTAAAAAAAAGGACAACACGCATTTAATGGATTTTTAATAAAATGGAGAATAAAATAAAGGAAAAAGGATTTTCATTTCCATTTCAGTTTCAACAAAATTAAAAAAAGGGAAAAGAAAGAGAACAAACGCTCTGATTTTTTTTTAAAAACACCAAAGAAATCTTAGCTCATCGGCGGCGCTACTACGCCGGTGTTTTTAGAGTCCGAAGACATCCGCAGACGGCGACTTTATCCTCGGACGGTAGGTGAACTCGAAACTCTTCTTTTTTGAATTCGATTTAAGATTTAAAAAGGAGAAAAAACCTAAACTTTGATTTAAAAACTGAAAACCCCTTTGTTTTAACAACAAGATTCTACTCGAAAGTTTTGAATCCCCTTTGTTTTAAAAATAAAATTTTGAGATTGGAGAAAAAATCCCTTGATTTCGGTTTTGAAAAGAGGGAAAAGATGAACCATAATCTTTGATATTTTTGATTCGAAAGGAGAAAATAAAAGAGCAAAATGCTTCTGTTAAAACCTTTTTTTTGTCTTGATATTGATCTCTCCCATTTTACATTGTCTTGACTTGATTTTTATAACCAAATTACAGGTCGAAAAGAACAAAAAGAACAAAAAAGGTTCTCTGATTTTTTATTTTTCGATGTCTGAAATCTTTCTATTTTTATGATATTATAGGCGATTACACGACGGTCCGAGGAGGTGTCGACTACACGGTGGTCCGAGGGCCTGAGGCATGGGGATCTGAGAAGTCACGGATCTTCAAAAACCGTCGTGGCTTGGTCGTTGCCATTTGATTTGCCCAGATCCAAAGGCTGTGGGTGATGCGGCGTTTAGGACAAAGAACGGTTGCTAGGGCTTCCTTCCATCAGTGCGATCTGGACCGTCAGATCTGTTTTTGATCTAACGGCTGATAGCTGGTTGCGCATGGAAACAAAGAGGGTTAGAGCAGACTTAGATTAGGGTTTAGTATTGAATAATATTTTTGAATTTCTAGATTATAAAACGGACTAATAAAAACGCGGGCTTTTATTTAATATCAATCATTTTTTGGGTTTTCTAATTATGATATAAATAATACTTATAATGTTGATGATGATGATGATAATGATGATATCATAAGAACAAAAAACAAAATATGCATAATAATAAAAATAATAGTAAAATTTAAGGCAAATAAAATTCGAACAAAATTAGTAATTATAGAAAGGTTGAGCAAAATGGGATTAGGGTTTGCGGAGAAGAGTTGCAAAGAGAACATACTTATTTAAGGTTTCAGGAAGAAGAAGAAAAATCATTTCATTGGAGACGGAGCACAATTACAAAGGAAAGTGGGAAAACTAATCAGAATTAATGAATGTTATTTGGGCTTTTTGAGTTCCTTTACGCTGATCGAACTCAGATCACCTATAACAAACGACACATTTTACACTAATATATGATTACGCCTTAATTTTAGGGTTTAAAATTTTAATTTAGAGTGTAAGATTTAAGGGTTTATGTGTAGAGGTTTAGATTTAAGGGTTTATGTGTAGAGGTTTAGATTTAGGGGTTAGGTTTAGGATTTAGGATTTAGAGTTTTGATTTATTTTTTAACGTATGAAAATTCTTACCCAAAAACCTTAAATTTTATTCATAATCACTAAATTTTAAACTTTTAAACCTAAAACCCTATGCCCTAAACTGAGTCTCTAAACCTTAAAACTAAAGATTTGTAGAAACTAAAAGTTTTCACCGCTAATTTATCAAATAATTATCCTCGTTTTTATTATGTATATTTGTTTTGTTATTATGCATCCTAAACTTTTCTTTTTCATTTTGACCCTTACAAAATTGATTTGTTAGAAATTTGGACCATTAGATTCAATAGAAGTTAATATTTGTTTTCTTATTATGTATCCTAAACTTTTCTTTTTCATTTTGGCCCTTACAAAATTGTTTTGTTAGAGATTTGGACCATTAGATTCAATAGAAGTTAAAATCTACACTAATTAAAATGCGCCATGTCACATTCTATTATAAAAAGTAAACAAAAACCCTAATTCAAGTTAAAATCTTATTTTATATCTTGAACTTTATTTTAAAAAAAATGAGTCAAATTATTTAAATTCCTGCTAAAATTTAATTGTAAATATTTATAATATTATGATACTAATTAATTCTAATTTAATAAAATTTCTATACATATACATATATACATTTCTTCAATTTTTCACTTACGATATACATATATCATACAACTAAGAGACTCGACTCGAACATAAAAAACAACCCACTAACTACTAAAAGTTTCGAGTTATTCGAGTCTGATTTTATAACTCAAACTTAATCCAAAACTTTTTTGAGTCAAAGTCGAAAATCCCCTAGTGTTGAACACTAGACCGGGTAGAGTTCCTAAAAAGGTGGATGAAATGCTCCACTGGATTTGCAGTCCATGGAGTTTGATCTGTTAATTTCTATAATCGACACCTCAACATCTTAAATTGATCTTTCTAGCCTATGCATAGTTTTAAGTAGTACACCAACAAAAAGAACGCTTCCACAGAACTTCCATTTTCTGTCACATATCAAGCAATCAACTCTGTTGCAGTGATTGTTTCGATTCGAGTGAATTCGGTCACAATGATCGTCCCAAATCATGTGGACGCAATGGTCTTTTGGATCTGTGAAAGGTTTACTGTGTTGTCTGTTCAGAAGTATGTAGCCGTTGATGCTTAAGAACAACATCGTCATCCTGAGTCTTGCTTTTCGAAGTGCTAGATGGTTTCACGCTAGTATTGATGAGTTTTTTAAACCAAGCTGCTTCCTCTGTTTGGATGGCGAGGGGATTCACTACAACCACTAGAACCAGTCCGAACGCCCACAACGAAACGATATGCCCCTTTGCTGGCTGATACTATCTCTGTCTTGGCTTGTCTCAACTGCAATAATTAACAGGGATTTAAGCAGTGACCATAGTGCCGGTGGTCCAAACATGAAAAGTGCAAATATGTGTGCGTGTAAAATATATTTGAGTAACAGTCAGATAAGTATATATCAGCAGGCATTACTGGTTGAGACGTGGAAATGTAGTGACTTTCAACAGATTACTACAATTGTGAACTAATGAAAGTACTCTTACCCGTAAGGCAGTATTTTCTACCATTTCTACAGCAGCATCACCAGTGTTGGCAAAACGATTGACCCAACCTGTTAAAAGTTTTAGGAACAAACAAGCCACCATAAGTTGGAAATGCACAAAGAAAAAAAAGTCATATTCACTCTAAGTGATCACTAGGGCTGTAAATGAGACGAGACAGATCGCGAGCTACTCGAGTCCGACTCGGCTGAAGCTCGGTCAATACTCAACTCGAGCTCAAACTCGGCTCGAGTTCTTAATGAGCCGAGTCGAGCTCAGCACTATTCAGGCTCGACTCAGCTCGTTTATACCCCTAGTGATTACATCTTATCTCTCAAATACAACCAGTCATGGGCCTGCATACTAAAATGAAAGTAATATGATTGGCCTAGCTTCACAGCCTAACACAAACAGTGTTCTCACAGATTTCAGGTTTATCACCAAAATACATTGATGATATAACATTCTTGACCACTTTACATCAAGAAAGAGGCAAGAACTAAGTTACATGAGGTGAAGCATACAATTGTCTTTTGACATCATACATGCTGTTCGATGAACAACCACATCCAATTACAAAATAGTGCTCGTAAAAGAAGATACCTCTCCTCAATTCCACAAAAATATATATTTAAGGACTTGGCAATCTGCCAGTAGGCTACAAAGTTACAGGGATAAGTAAAGCAGTAATCGCCTGGGATTCCTACAACTGTTCAACCATCAACAAGAATACATCAATTTTAAGTTTACCTGGAAACTTTTGCACACCAAGCATTTCACATAACTCATCACAGAAGTGGTTGCAGTTTCTGGATAACAAGTCGTACAATGTCCCGGGCCATTCTCTACTAAGTTCACGCAACATATGGTTTACCATGAATATCGAGAAGTTAGTTCTTCCGAGAACCATGGATTCTCGATATTTATACAATGGATTTTTGGCAGAAGGACAAGAAAAAACACCAGACCTTTCCTTACAGAAGCCAAAAGACCATTCATCATCTCCATATACCTGTCAAGACAATGAAAGGCATCAATAACAAATTTCAAATTCACAAATATCTAAAGAAATTTCAAATACACCACTAAATAGATTTCCAGAAAACCTAAGAATTTGAAAAATAACCATGAATATTACATTTATATGTTTTATCACACCACTTAAACTATTTTTGAAAACCAAATTCCCAATTGCATCAAATTAAATAAATCAAAATGACAAAAATATAAACCTTTACCGTGAGGAGTAATCATCAATTCTTTCTTTGTATCATTCTCTTTTCCTTTTAATCAAAATAAAGATTTAAAGCTCCATTTTCTTTAATAAATATTTATCCTTGAAGATCTTGATTTAAAAACACCATCAAAATATTCGGAACAAGCAGTAGAAGAAGCCAAAAAAAAAAACACCAAATCGTAAGTTCAAGATCTCATTCAAAAAGGGAGTGAGAAGGGACCTGAATGGCGCTGTGAAAGACGCCGCCGAGGCCGATCCTATCCTTGAAGATTTTGTTGATATGAACAATGGTGGCGTTCGTTTTATCCGACCCACTGTTGGTGACATCGTAAATGTGTAAAATCACTTCCGCCATCTTCACCTACAAAACCCTAATCCCTACTCTCTCTGTCTGTCTCCTTAAGCTTCGAAATCCTTCACTCTTCCGCACTCTGCTTTTCCCCTCAGAATTGGGATTTTAATCCAGAATTCGTAACGTAACAGAGGAGTAATTTCTTGTATTCCTCGAAAACGCTTAAACCCTAGAATCTCTATATCAAATCTTAATTACAATTCTCAAAGATTGGGTTTTTTTGGAGGGAGCTTGAAAGACAGAAGAAGGGTTTGTTTCTTTTTATTAAAAAATGATTGAAAGATTGGAGTAACTAAGAAGAAACTGTTAGTGTCTAGAGGCGGAGATTTGGATTTGGAATTGAACGGAAAATTGGAAGTGCTTGGAAGATGAACAAGATTACGGAAATGGTGAAGTTTGTTTTGTGCTGCACTTTGTTTGTGTGAATTATCCCGCGTCTTGGCGCTACGTTTTGTCCACGGTTTCAATTCCTTCGGTTCATATGCATTCGTTATATAATTATAACCTAATTACTTAGGTTTAAACCTATAATGTCTTCTTATTTATAAACTAATTAAATTCTAAAGTTTGGAACGGATTGATAAAACAGCTTAAAACCAAGGGCCGAAAAGCGAAAAAAAATTATTTTCAATCGACTCTAACCATAATTCTTACAAAATTAACCGACTAATAAAATAACAGATTATGATTTTAGCGTCACACGCTAATAAACGCAGTTATTTCACTAATAAGTTTTTTTGATCAATACAAAAAAGACCAACTCAAATTAATGTTCAAAGTGTAAGAATTCCCTCCCGAAGTCCAGAGGTACATCGAAGATAACTTCTCCAACAAGTTTTTTACGACTTCAACCAGCAAGAGCATTGGCGAGATCATTTTGGTTTCTATTTATACACCGAGAGCACACCCTGAATCACATTCAAGTAAAGATTTTATGGCATCCACAATTGGATTGCCTAGAAGAGCTAGGGACTCTCCTCGAATGATTTTGTATGCTTCAAAGTTATTCGTCTCAAGCACCACTTTTCGATATCCCATGTTCACAGTATGCTTAAGGACATCATGAATTTCCCACACTTCAGCCATAAGAATTGATCATCGGCCAAGACTCCGCGAGAAGCCAAGGCACTAATAAAAAATTTAAATATGAATTAAATTTATGGAATATTTTTAAATAACGACCAAATTAATATGATGCATAAATTTTAAATATTAAAATTGTTATTGTAGCACTCTTGTTTTAATTTTTTAGGATACCTCATTTGCCGAGAGGGCGAGTCCAACGTACAAGTTTAAAGTATAGCTAAAAGACAACAAATTTTGATACTTGTCCAAAACTTAAAATGACTTTTTATAACATTTTAGGTTAATTTTTTCGTATCTTTTGACAAGTATCGATACTTGTTCAAAAACTTGAAATGTTATCAAAAAATATTAAGTATCGATAATTACAAAATAAATATTAATATCTGTCCAAAACACAAAAAAAAAATCAACCTAAAATATAACAAAAACATCTAACATTTTAAATTCTTAAAGAAATTCTAAAACTTGTCGTCTTTTAGACATACCCTAAACCTACCCGTATATATTATCTATGTTGGATCTATGTACTTATACATGATATTTAGTAGACCTGGCAAACTTGACCCGAGAACCGAAAATTGAACCGATTTACCCGAACCGAGACCCGATATGGATCCGAGCAAGATGACCCAAATGTGACCGAAACCCGAAATGAACCGAACCGCACCGAATTCTAGAAGAACCGATATTGACCCGTAACCGATTTGACCCGAACCAATTTTGACCCGAACCAATTTTCACCCGAACCGAAAGTAACCCGAAATTAATTTGCTCAAACCGGTCTAAACCGAACATCAACCCAATTTTAACCCAAAATAATATAATGTTTTATTATCTTTTTGTATTATAATAGTACTAATTAATCACTACATCTGATAAAAAAGTAGGAGGGAAAAATAAAATCCTAATATACATATTCTAGTCAAATTTGATAATATATATACACGTATACTCGAGTCAAATTTTTAGGTAATATTTCAAAATGCTCATCATATGAGCAATTATGGTCTAAGGTTTGATTCCATGCCCATAAAATTCTCTCTTTTTTACGTTTATTTTAAAAATATAAAAAAATTCTATATTACTAAAAACCAGCATCGAATATGAAATTAAAAAAATATAATTATAGGATTGGATCGGAATTCGTTAGGTTCAGGTTAAATGATTAACACTAATGATGGTTGATTTTAAAATATTAAATGATTGAAACTAAACCTAAATGATAATATTAACAAACAAAAAGACATGATTTTACAAGAATATATGATTAATTCTTTATATAATATACACGATTAGATTCACACCCAAGTCTAACTCAAAACGAATTGGCCCAAAAATTTAAAAATTAACTCGACTCGAAAACATCCGATCCAATATTGACCCAAATCACTCATCCAATACCCGAATTGACCCGAATCATCATAGAACCGAACTAAAATCCGAACCAGACCCGAACCGATCCGAATCTAAACCGAATACAGACAAACCCGAAATGAACCGAACCGATCCGAACCAAAATCGAACGACCCTTTTGCCACTGCTACTATTTAGTAATGGATAAATTTTCTTTGAACATTTACAGCTATCCCATGGCAAGTTCAGATGAAGATGGTACTCGGGTGGAGTTCTTAGCCACAACAAACCAACTTGGAATTTCAATTACTAGGCAATAAAAGAGATTGTTTTGGTGCTGGAAGAGGGATGAGGCCTAAACGTTAAAAATCATTAATACTGAGTTTTACTGAAAACCTAAATTGAACATAAAAAAAGGAAACAAACGGTACAATAAATTAGACAGACATCTTCTCAAAATCCCTTCTCTAACAAACATGAAACATAGGCATAAAGGCCAGCCTAGAAAATATTAAGCCCCCGCGGCTTTCTGTTTCTTTGGCATGCGGAAGCTGCCGACAACACAAGCATGGTCCCGTTCAAAAGGTTCAAGAGTGACTTGTTCAAAAGGCTTGAACTGCTCCTGTTGCAATTTCTTAACTTCACTCTGGAAGACGGCCTCAGCAGGCACCGTCGAGTCAATGCAGTTTGCCTGAAAAAATATTCAAAATTTCATCTTGAAGTCTACTCTACATAATTGTTCAATCAAAGTCTTAAAATGTCAACTTCCAAGTCCGGAGTCCCCAAAAAACTAACAAAAAAGTGCAAAATCACAAAAAATTTACTAACCTTGATTGAAATGACAAAATGGCCGCCAGCTTTCAGGAAATATGATGCATTCAAAGCCAGAATCCTTGCCTGCAAACAAAGCAACAGAAACTAAGAAACTAAATAGAAGCAGGGAAGATTCGTCCCTCATTTTCACCCGTATATGATACAGGAGAGACAAATTGAGTAGGCCGGACAACTGTAACTGGACTAAGGAAAAGATGACTAAATTTGCATGGTGATAACATTAAAACAAAAACAATCCGGAGAAATATAAAGAAACACATGCACGCGGGCACATTAGAACAAAAACAATCCGGATACTTGAGTTTCAAACACATACTGGTATAAGAGTAAAGTATCTATAAGTTCAACTCCATCAATAATGAGTACACAAGAAGAAACCCAAAATCACATTTCTTAAAGGAGGAAAAAAAGAGAAAGCTTTCTTATAAAAACAAATCTGCAAATTATTTAAGGCTGGTGAGCTAATATTGCATCAGAAACTCGAGTTTGCATCACCCATGAAGTCTTGAAGGGGTATCCGAGTAGAGTTAATCACTTGCATTTAGTATAAATAACTGTTTTACGGAATGCTGAAAACCATAACTATATGAAAAAAAGACGTTGAAGGATAAACACATTAAAAGCCAGGACATAAATTTTGAAAAACTTGTAAGCCATAGAGACAAATAGATGTGATGACATAAACAGTTGGCACATAAATGAAAATGGTTAATCTAGCAAGTAAACCTGAACCTCATTGTTTTTCACAATGTTCTAAATCACAAAATACTTGAAAAGCAAACCTGATCAGGCTGAGCAACATCAGAAAAGATCACATCGACCATGCCAACTAGCATCCTGTATTTAGCTGGATGCCTGGCATCTTCGATAATAGGTATAACATTTGTTCGCTTCTTTGCCATGTTTACCAAGTCTCTACCACTTCTGTGAGAAAATTCCACAGCATAAACAACTCCATTCTGAAAAAAAATGAACAGACCATAAGCAACACCGCCGGATACAAACATACAAAGACATTCAGAAATTTAGGTTCAATACTACACATACAGGACCAACAACATCGGATACATGAGAAACAGTTGTACCAGAAGCAGCTCCAAGGTAGAGAACTTTAGCACCGGGTTTCTTGATTAATCGAATAAATACAATAAACTCGTGTCAGATAAGCATATCATGTACATTACGCGAACAAACACGAATACAGAAATGTAAAGCTTACAATCCATATATTATCAACACCACCAAGAATTGCAGCTGCCAACTTGGATCGGAAAGGATTCCAAACCCTGTACTCAACTTTCGTCCCATCTTCATTCTGTCAAAAGACACATCATGAAAAAACCCCCTCAATTTTTTATTGTAAAAATTACCATATCTTAGACAAAACAAGTCGAGAAGTGTAAGAAAATGACCTGAACAGCAATCCTCTTTTCATTGTAGACAGCCTCACCGGGGACCATATTCTTAGTAACAAGAGCATCTTCTTTACCCTTGGCAACAAAAACTCCCTCGTGTCTATGGGGCTCAACTACAACCTTGCTCCCGCCTTTCATTCCTCCTCTTCCGCCACCGCCACGTCCTCTTCCTCCACTACGGCCACCTCCACGTGACTTCATGGCACTGCCTCCTCTGTCGCTGCCTCTACCGCCGCCTCTTCCTCTCCCTCTACCCCCATCACCTCTGCCCCTAAACCCACCACCACCGCCACGGCCTGCACATAATCAAACCATAATCAGACCCAGTTTTTCTAAGTTATAACAAACAAAAAGGAAGGCATTTGATACCTCTTGGAGGTCTCATCCCTGATAAAGTTTGGTAGCAAAAATTGAGATAAGAAAAAAGAATGCTGGAAGTAAAGAGGCGAAGCAAATGAAATGAGACGGTTAAGGGACTTTAGGGTAGGGTTTATGCGTTATATAAGACGAGGATTAGGGTTTTGAATAGGAGGGAAAAATAAAGGGTTTATAGGACAAAAGGCCCGCTGCATTTAGAGCAGTGGTAAAAAAAAATGGGCCTGCTGCATAATCGATTTTCTTAAATAAGTTTGAGGCAGTACAGGGTAATTATTTCATGCACAAGTGTTTGCTTTAGTTTTAAAGTTTAAGGACTATAATTAAGGTTTATGATTTAAGGGTCTAAATGTAGTAGTTTTCAATTTAAGAGTTATAGATGAAATTTTAAGTTTATAGTTAGATATTTAGGTTTTAACCAATTAGTCTCGTAAATCTGAAGATGAATGAATTTTTTGAAATATATTTTTTTTTGAAAATAAAAATTGAAATTCGATTTGAAATTAAATATAATTTAAAAATTGTAACCCAAGAAACTATCCGAGAAATACATAATTTGGAGAAGAAATGGATAGTCTGGAATATATGTTTTTGGTCTGGTTTCGGTTAAAAAATTTTAGGCCAGAGAGCTTGAATTTTTGTTGGCAATATTTCAAAAGAATTTGAACTATAATATGTCCATCATTCTTGGAACCAGTTGGGAAATTTGTATTAGGATCCATATTTGAAATATATGAGCTAAGAATGCCTCATGTGTGGATTATTTAGGAGAAATGCACTATACCAGGCTGTTTGGTAGTCCTAGTATGATAAATGGGTGCAATGAGTAATTTTTTCAGAGAAATAAGTTGAAAATTTCATCAATGTCATTGGGCTTTCACCCCAATCTTTGGGTCTAAGAATTTTGAAAATTTAGGCTGTGGAATGGGTTATAAATTTTGAATCTTTTGGATCAAAATAATGCTTGAAAGCTACGGATCCTCTTTGAATCAAAATATTCGCATAATACCCTTTGGGTTTTTTTCCATATTTGTTGTCATAAAATGGCAACCATTAAAAAGATGTTTGATTAAAAGCTGTGGAGGCTTATCAGAAAAATCATCATCCATTGAAACAATGTATTCAATATTTTTAGTTAGAAAATATTGTGAAGATTTTTGAGTAGATGCTTGTGATAACACTACTTGTTTTGAAAAAACCTATTGAATAGATCGGTGTTTTGAAACATTTGGGAGAGATTTTGGTTTATGTAAAATAATCTCTCTATTTTTTTAAAATTTTATTGTTTTTTGCAGCAATTTGTTTGAGAGGACCTTCATCATTTATTTAGGCAAATGCTGTAACACCCTCTTCCCGGCCTGGTAGAGAACCGGGTCAAAAAGTGCTACCGGAAAACATATCGAAGGTTCGGAGATATATTCGGAGTTCAGAATCTTATTCGAGAAGTTTATTCAACCCTTTTTAAGACTTGAATGAACTATTCATTGGTAGCTTACTCAAATTGGGGATTAATTTTGAACTTTTTCAAACTTAGGGACTAAATCGTCAATCTTACAGATAAGAGGTCCTTATCAGAATTTCTTTTTACTAAACTACAATTAAACCTACCAATTATTAACATGTGAAGTTTCGTTACTAGTGGAGATCGTTTACCTATCCAATTAGGCCATTTAAAACTTAGTGACCAATTCGTAAACTGTTTAAAACTGTAATTTAAGACTTTTAACAGAATTAACTGACTCTGTACCGGTACGCCTAAGACCGTATCGGTACGCTAAGCCAATTTCCCAAATTCCAGGTTCAAGTGTAACAAGATAGTATCGCTACCCCTAAGCCCGTATCGATACGCATTGACTAAGGTTGACCCATTTCGGTACAACCTAAGGTCGTATCGATACAATTGAATTTTCAGACCTTACTGTCCAAATCCGTATCGATACACCCACATTTGTGTATCAATACGTCATATTTTACTTAGTCTAATTATGAAAGGACGTATCGATACGCCATCACTCGTACCGATACGTCTGCCCTATAATGACAGATTTTAACTGGTTTTTAATCAATTTGACATGTTAAACGTTTTCCAAACTTAACCAAAATTTACCATCAAGTATAATATCCATATTTTTATTAGCATACAAAATTTTAGGGCATTTAAAATTCATTTACTAGGATTTTACCTTTTGGTGCATTTATGCTCATTTTGACTACTTTTACCAATTCAAAACATACCAACTTTCACATTTAATACTTAGACACTATTAGGCTATCATACACATATCAAAATATGCAAACATGTCATGTTTGAGCCATATGCCACCTTACTAGGAGTTCAAGGCAAAAGTTAAGCATACATATGATTAGTGGAAGTGACTTGCAACCGCAACTACACGATGGAGCCCAGAATACTTCAAGATCCTGAAATGCATGAGACACACGAATGTTAGGCTTACATAGCCTAGTTAGGTATTCATAACAAAAGCACAACAAGTTTATCAAATGCATGAATAACATATAGGCATGCTTAGGTGACATTTTACATAGCATCAATCACAATAAAACATATTCAAAGCCAATAATCATGATTCTATATAGCAATTATAAATCATATAAACATATCATTTGTTGGAGTATGCCTAAAGACCAATTAAGAGATGGTTGTAAAATACATACCTATTTTATCTTGTTTATTAATAAGAAGCCATTATAATTATTTCAGTATTATTTTGTGTATCTATAAATAAACTGAAATTATAATAAAGTCCTTAGAATAATATAGTTATTCTTGAATGTCCTTAGTCGAGAATTATTGTGGGCTTGGACAACAATAATGCATTAAGACTAATATGTAGTTGATTGATGACAAAGTGTTGTCATTGACATGGAGATGTCAAAATCAATACATAAGTATGTGTTAGGGAACGCCATACTGGACTCACCTGTTATGAGCATGTTTCTTGGATTATTATGTGACAGTCACAATATTACTCATGGTGATAACTACATGTATAATCCTCAGACTTGAGATCGTCATTATTTCAACATCGTGAGTGATATATTTTGTTATGATAAAACATGTGTCGTAACTGACTACACTATAAAGACTGATATTGGATATGCCACAATCCGTGTAGCGAAATATGGTTGATCAAGATAGGATTTGTCCCTCCTACATAATAGGAGTAATATCATAGGCCACTTGATTGAGTGAGACTAGAAAATGCATGGCCATGCTTGAATGAATTGATATGGGATATCATAGTTATTCGTTTATAATAGTCTACTCAAGATATCAAGAAACATTAGATGTACTATACAAGTGTGACTAATCCATGACTTGTGTCTGATCTAGATATGATGACAAAATGATGTAATACATAAAAGAAGTTAATCACGGAAAAGGTTAAATCGAACCATGATTTCATGTAACTTAGGTAGCAATGATGTATTGCTAGATGCCACTCACTGCTAACGTTACATGAACCTACAAGGCTCATACCCTATGATTGAAACGAACAAATATCGACTAGATAGCATGTGTACAAACTTGTTGTACACGTAATTAGTGAGAAATCAAAATTGTTATATAATGGATAATTTTGTTTATATATATATGTTAATATTTGGTAAGTTATTGTAATTATCAAATACTTTATATATCTCTAAAAGAAACCTAATTAAAGTAGAATCAGATTCTACATATTTAATTAGATTTGGTTAAACATATTGTATATTTAAAGAATCCGAATTTAATTAGAATTAGGTTTTTGAATGCTATATAAAGGCATAAGGTCTAGCAGCCAAAATATGTTTTTTTCGAAAATCCTCTCTATCAGTTAGCGAAGAGAAAATTGTTCGTTTTATTCAGGTGGACCGCGTAGAGGTCGGAACGCTGCTGTGACAACTCGGATTTGATTTGGATTCTCCTATACTCGCTGGGAAATTCCAAATTACTTGAGGTAATGTTTTCATCCTTTATCACCCCAAATTCGTTCTTTGTACATGGATCACTGGTGGATTACACTGGATAATTTGTCTGTTACGCCATGAGGTGTACCGGCGTTTCCCAACAGTGGTATCAGAGCCACTTGTACAATATGAATTCAGACTTAAATACTTGGATGATGTTTTGTATGAGTCGCGTGTTATTAGATTAAGGTTTATTCGATTTTTGACAAATATATAATATTTTCATGCTATAGATCGATTCACGCCACTATTCTTGAACAACTTGGAGCTAGGCTTTCCTTTCGCACTATTACGAATACGAAAATAATGGAAAAAGTTGGATTTAATTGTCAACTGCTCCAATCGGAAATAGGATTGACTACAGATTTGAGCCATATACACATGGTTTCATAAAATCGTACAATTCTCCCTATCTAAATCAAGCATGTTTTACATGAAGAAGGTTTGCCTCAGTATGTTCTATTCGATACGAGTAAGAGAAGTGGTATTTTTTTAAAAAATAGAGAAATCAGAACCAAGTCAAGATGATACGGATTATCCCCTTCTTCTTGCGCCAAAGATCTTTCCATTTCTGAAGGAATTGGAATTACATCTTTTTTCCAGTTTCATTCAAGAGTTCTTATGTGTTTTCACGACCCTTTAAGACCCCGAAATTTTGACAAATTTATTTTCTTTTCTTAGCAATACATACAAGGTTCGTCACTACAAACAAGATAATGGTAACCTCACGATTAATTACTTCATTTATGAATTTCATAGTAATAGAAATACATGTCCTACCGAAACAGAATTTGTAACTTGCTATCCTCTTGCCTAGCGGGTAAAGATTTGCCTCCGTGGAAAAGATGATTCATTCGGATCCACATGAAAGCCCAACTCCATTGCATTGCCAGAATCATGTTGTGTATTTGAAAGAGGTTGACCTCCTTGCTTCCCTCATGGTACTTTCCTCTTCCCGCTGAGCCCCCTTTCTCCTCGGTCCACAGAGACAAAATGTAGGACTGGCGCCAACAGTTAATCATGGAAGAAATGACTCATTAAGCTGGGATCACTAACTAATACTAATCTAATACTAATAGAATATAATACTAATCTAATACTAATTAGAATATATATAGTATCTCAAGACACACAATATCTAAAAACTTTCCATTTCTTTTTTCTATTGAAAAAGAAAATATGGATTCTCAGTGAGAAAAGTAAAAATTTAGGACAAATAAATTGGAACCATTAACTATTGACTACAAATTTATGGACGATTCTTCTTCACTTGTCTTTTTCTAATGGTATAAGAAAATAAGACTGGATACATAACCAATTAGTATTAATTTTTTTCAATAAAAACTTTCTGAATTTCAATTATATTATAATAATATAACAACAATTATGCGTCAATGTAAGCTCCAGAGCATAAGTTGTTACACAGTTATATTTATCTAATTAGGTATTTTATCTATCTAGATATGATGTTCATAGGGAATCAACAAGAAATTATCGTGTTTCAATTCTTCATTGAATAGATTAAAAGAAAAATTGAATTTTTGATAGAGCACACCATGTCTTGTCTCCACCAGAGCGCTATAATGGAAGAAAATAAAGACATATATAAATAGAAATGCTATATCTGCACATGTTTTATAAATACAAGTCCTCTTTTCGTACGTACTTCAATCATATTCTAAATATTCTACTAAAAAATAAAAAAACTAAAAAGTGGGTAAAAACATCTCTCTTCTCTGCGAATCATTTTTTGAACAATAGAGTCCATGAAAAAATTAAGCGCTAGAAAAATCAACTATCTCCCTATATATTTTATGATTATTTTGTCTTTCATCTCAATGAACATATCAAATCAGGAATTCTTTTAATTTTTCTGGTTTTCAATCGGATTGGAATATGTAATATCATAATAATGTTAGAAATTGAATTATTATTTTCTTTTATATTCTAGACAAAACTCCATACGGCTAAATGGCATTTATCAATTCTTTTCTGTATCTGTTTGTTATAGTTATAAATATAAATTCAAATTTGAGTATAATTTTTCTTCTTCCGTTAAACACTACAGTCAATAGGCTTAGCCAGGGCATTTATAACACGACCCAAATAAGCCTCACTTACTGGTATCTGAGCAATTTTTCCTGTTGCTTTTACAGAACTTCCCCCTTGTATCATCAAACCGTCATCCATTAATACAACACCAACATTATTTGATTCCAAATTCAGGGCAATGCCTATCGTACTTGTTGCGTGTAATAAGTGCTACACAATTGTGCAAGTATACACGTCGCAAGTAATAAAGTGATATGAGTATCGAGTATCGTCTCCACATGGATTGGTTTGGGCCACTTTGCTTTAGTTATCGCACTGTAAAAGTAAAAACACAATTGATAGTAGGAGTTGATTTTAACGAGTAAAGTAAAAGCAATAAACTAAAAGAATAGATAAAAGAAAAAGAAAGAATAGGTCAGGTTATCGTGAGTTGAGGAGTGATAGCCGATTGGATCGTCTTGGTAAAAGAGTGCAAGGGCAACTCAATTATCGTGGCAACTTGCACAGCGGGGTTGCCTTGGCAACTAATTGATGGTTGCCTGGGCGACTAGCTGGGCAACTACTTGGGCGGCTGGGCAGCAACTTCAAGGTTCGGCGGAGCGTTCTTCAATGGTTTCTTCTTATCCTTAAGTCGAAACTCTAGCTACTTGTGCATGCCTTGATAATACATCCTTGCGTGAATCAAGGGTGAACAACAACCAATCTTGCGCCCCTCTTAGCCGTTGAAATCCTTAACTTATTCCTAAGCCGGATTAATCTTCACCATCAATAGACTGAATAAAGACCATACTCATTCGTTTCTTGAATCTAACTCTCCCGATATTAGATAAATAGATGAAGTTACGAGATCATCTCCCAATTCACTCGCAAACAAGAATGAGTAAACCTTGAATTAAAAGTGCAAACTCTTATTACCTAAACAAAATTCAATTGTTTCTCACAACAACAAAACACAATAACCCCAACCAATCAAGTTAGTTCATGGTTGGGTTCAAAAGATATACAAAGAATAATCCCCAAACCATGAATCTAATGGAATCAAAGAAGAAGAAGAAATCGATCAGCCCTCTTTGTAAAACCTCTCAATCAAACTCCTCTTCCAAGCTTTCTCCCTTGTCGAAATCTTTCCCTCTTGCCCTTTTGGAGTTGTCGAAATTTCTCTTCTTGCTCTTTGATCTTTGACGGCTTGGTCCTTTAAATAGGAGATAGCTAGGTCAAAATCCTTCTTGAGGAGGAAGTTAAGTTGAAATTAAATTATCTTTAAAGAATATAATTCTTTATTATATTTAAATTCCTTCTAGAACTTCTCATATCTTCTTGGGATTTAATTTCTCTTTAACCTCTTCATAGAAATCAAACTCCTTTGGGCTTTAACTTTGCTCCACGTCATCTTGGGCTTATCTAGTCATTAATTTCGACTACCATATCATCTTATTCCTTGTCGAAAATTGCCTTGGCAACTAGCTCGGCATCTCCTTCATGCATTGCCTTGGCAACTAGCCCAACATCTCCTTCATGCATTGCCCTGGCAACTGGTTCTAGCCTTGTTTAGGCAAGTGATTCTGCACACACATAAAAACACACCAAAGTAGCATCTTTTTCCACAAAAATCACCAAGTTATGTAATCAAGCTCAACGGTGGAAAAAAACATGAATTAATGCATGAATGACTAATTATACAACTAATATGAGCCTAAGTCTAGCAATAATATGGGTAAAAAGGGTAATAAAATAGTACTTTTGAGCACTTATCACACCCCCAAACTCGAACTATTGCTTGTCCTCAAGCAATGCAAACTAACAATTACCTACCAAGACTTTAATCATCAAAGACATGCTTCAAACTTGAATTGAAACCTCAGAACCGTGGCACAAAGTATGATCACCTTTTAATTTTTCGGATAGCACAAAAATTACCCGGAACCAAACTATAATGCTCATGACAATGTGTGTGCGTAGTTGTGTACAAGTTGATTTTCAAGATTCTATGTGAACAATAGGCTTTTATCAATTTAATTACCAGGGCATTTGTTTTTATATTCACTAGAGCCAATTTCGGGCACCTCTAGCAAAATAAGCAATTTCTCACTTTATTTTAGTCGACTAGAGCCAATTTCGGGCACCTCTAGCGATTCTTTAATGTGCATTAACTACTAGAGCCAGTTTCGGGCACCTCTAGCAAGAAAGTGCATTTACTACTAGAGCCAGTTTTGGGCACCTCTAGCAAGAATTTAACTTTTAATTTTCAATTTTAAATTTACCCAAATTTTAAGCAACCTAAGTTCTCTAAGTTTCTTTCAATCAACAAGCCACAACCGTGTAAAAAAAATTCAGCATCATAGTAAAATTCTAAGTTCTTTTCATGCAATCCTAAAATTAAAGGTTCTTTCAATTAAGTGCAGTGGCAAAAATTCATCATTGGATATTCAACAAGTCTTTAAGCAATTAAATCCAATTAAAGCCATGGCAAGTAACATATGCAACCTATATGTGATTGCTAAAGATGAATGCAACTAAACATGAAACTAACTAGAAACCAACACCCCCCAAAACTCGAGAGAAGCATTGTCCTCAATGCATGTAAAAGTGAAACAATATTTAAAAGAAACTAAATGAAATGAGTTAGTCGGAGAGGTCGTCACCTAGAGTGATAAGTTTCCTTTGTGCCATTTGCTTGATTCATTTTTCGGTCAGTGGTTGAATGCTTGTGGCTGGTACCGCATGAATAGCATTGCTTTGATTTGATCCAGGTTTGCTGAGGCAGGTTCACTTGCCTGGGCATCAGTAGTTACCGAAGCCATTGTTGTTGCTTGGGCATCGTCAGTTTCTGTTGCGGTTGCTGTGGCAAGTAGTCGGCAGTGAATTTCCTTAGCATGGTGGTTGTGAGTCTTGTTGTGGAAAAGAAAAGAAAATAAAGAAAACTTGGAAACCTAAGATAATGAAGAAAAATAAAATATCTCCTAAAAATTCCAAAAATAAATAAAGAGAAAAAAATAACTGAAAATAATAGAAAGAAAAAAAATAGTTCAAAAAAATAAAAAGAAAAAGAAAAAGAAAATATCGAGAGGAGAGCATGCTCATGCATCTCCTAAGGTGTCAACTTCTTTGTTACGTTCTACATGGGCACCGTTGTAGTGCTTCAATCTTTGTCCGTTAACTTTGAATTCATGTTCGTCGGTAATGGACTTGATTATTACGGCACTATGGGAGAATGATTTGGCAACTTCAAATGGTCTCGACCATCTTGATTTTGGTTTTCCCGGGAAAAGTTTCAGCCGAGAATTGAATAAGAGAACTAGTTGCCCTGGCATGAATTGTCGCGGCAATAGTTTCTTGTCCTGCCATTGCTTTGTTTTCTCCTTGTAGATTCGTGCATTGTTATAGGTGAGTGCACAAAATTCTTCTATCTCGTTGAGGTCCAACAAACGCTTTTGTCCGGTACTTTCCCAATCCATATTCACGGTCTTGATTGCCCAATATGCCTTGTGTTCGATTTCCACCGGTAGATGGCATGTTTTGCCATAGACAAGTCAGAAGGGGGACATACCTAAGGGTGTTTTGAATGCAGTGCGATATGCCCAAAGTGCGTCATCTAGTCTTACTACCAATCCTTCCTAGAGGGATTTACAACTTTCTTGAGTATAACCTTCAATTCCCGGTTGAAAATTTCTACTTGCCTATTGGTTTGTGGGTGATATTGCCCGTCCTCTGGTAACGATCACATTGCTTGTAAAACCCTTGGGCATCTTTGTAAAGTGTTGGCCAATACAAACCGAATTGCAAAACTTTGGCCGCGGTACGAGTTCCTCCAAAATGTCCTCTATAGGGTGAAGAATGGCATTGTCGGAGTACATTCTGTTGCTCTTCTTCAGGGACACGTTGGCGTATGACCTGATCTGCACATTGTTTAAACAAAAAAGGCTCATCCCAAAAGTAATGCTTAGCATCATGGCGGAACCGCTTCTTCCCTTGGTGAGTAAGGCCATAAGGTAAAATACCACAAACAAGGAAATTAACTAAATCTGTGTACCAGGGTATTGCCGAGGCATATGCTGCCATGGTGACTGCTCCCAAGATTACCGAGTCGTGTGTGTCTAGAGTTGCCGAGGCATACGCGTCTATGGTTGCCGAGGCGTGCGTATCAGTGGTTACCGAGGCATCAGGGCTTACCGAGGTATGCGCATCTATGGTTGCCGAGGCGTGCGCGTCAAGAGCTGCTGCTGTGGCGTTGAAGGTTACCGAGACGTGCGTATCCAAGGTTGCTGAGGTGTCAAGGGTTGCTGCGGCATCGAGGGTTACCGAGGCGTGCGTGTCAAGAGCTGCTGCGGCGTCGAAGGTTGCCGAGACATACACATCCATGGTTGCCAAGGCGTTAAGGGGTACCGAGGTGTGCACATCCATGGTTGCTGAGGCAACTAAAAGTTGCTCATCCGGGAATGCATCACATATCTCTAAATACGCGTCCTCCTCCCTATTGCATTCTAAATGTGATAAGTGATCGGCCACTTGATTTTCTGTTCATTTCCTGTGCATTGGCCTAGGACTGCTCTTATCGCGAAATCACTTGCATCACACATGAGCTCAAAAGGTAGCGTCCAATCTGGTGGAACGACAATGAGTGCCGAGGCAAGCTTTTCCTTTAGGGTTTCGAATGCTTGGGCGCAAAAATCATCAAAATTGAAGACTTTATCTTGGTGGGGGTAGTCTCTCGATCACATCCACCTTGGGTTTGTCTACTTCAATTCCCTTGGATGAAATCTTATGGCCGAGCACTATTCATTCATCTACCATAAGATGACACTTTTCCCAATTAAGGACTAAATCAGTTTCTTCACATCTTGCCAACACCTTCTCTAAATTGTCGAGGCAAATGTTGAAGTCACTACCAAAAACGAAAAAATCATCCATGAAGATCTCAAGGAAGTCTTCGACCATGTCTGAAAAGAGTGCCATCATGCATCTTCTAATGTTAGTGCATATCTGAGAAAACTTAAGGATGGTCGTTTTCGATACTTCTTATAGTCCATCCGCACCCTCCATCGAGTGATAATATTGCCCAAAAAGAATTGGGCCAATGTGCTCGCAGCTATTCCCTTTTGCATTACCATGGTGGAGGTGTCTTTCTTTCGTGTTCCCTTGTAGTCCATGCACATCTTTCACCTTTCTACTATTCCTAAAGGCATGGATATATTATTAGGAAAAATTATATCAACATCCAACCATTTAACTACCTCATTCTCGTCGGGCTCCATCATGGTTGGATGTAGCCTTCATTGTCGTGGCAATTGTTGCTCTAGCCAATTGTCGTGGCAATCAGTTGCCAAAATTTGCTGTAAGTCAAGGGAAGAACAAATTTTCTGAAAAGCTTTACGAATCCAAACACATTTTTATTTTGGCCTCTCAAACATCTCTATCAGTAGAGATTTTGATGGCTTCAAATCTACCAACATCGGTTCCTCAAGACATACCTGCAATGGAAGAAGTGAGTTTTTAAAGAATTCAAAAGGTTCAACCATTACCCGCTCATATTCTATTGGCAAAGTATTATCATCTCGTTGATCTTGCATGTGGTCGTGCAATTACCGTGGCAATTATAGATGAGAGCAATCTACAGATTCCTGCTTCAACATCAACGTTGTAACCTTCTGGGCATCAGGTTCCTCAAAATTTGCTGTAGTATTGTTGTTCTCAGCTTCATTGAGTGTTGTCGCGGCATTGCTCTGTTCAGGCTCCTCAATTATTACCGAGGTAATTTGTTGCTCAGGCTCATCATGTGTTAGACAGTCTTTCTCATTGGCATCCTCTTGACTTGGAGGTTCTAGTTGTTCCCCACACATTGGAGAGCTTTCTTTGCATTGCTCCTTATCCTCTTGCCTTGGGACGTCAGTATCCCCCAGAATGGATTGTTGGTGCATGTTATCCATGACATATGTGGATCTCCTTAATTAATCTTCTGAATCCCCTAAGGTTGCATCCCACTGAGCTATCCTCGTATCCATGGACTTTGATAGCTCTTGAATCTCTTCAATTGATCCGTTAAGTATAGCCAATGAAGCTAGCAACGTTTCCTCCAAGGAATTGGAATGCTCTTGAAAAGGACTACATTGCCATGGCATATCTGTTGCTGCGGCAAAATTGTTATGGTAAAAAAATTTGAGCTTTTTGATCTTACTATGAAGAATTTTGCTGTTGGTTCCCTCTATGGTCCTCCATGTAATCATATGCACCGAAAATGTGAGGGCAATTTTCAAACACACGATGTTCTCCACACATAGCACAAGATTTATCCACGGTATAAGCTCTTTGGGCTTTTCTCGGTTGGTATAGGTAATCATCAAAGGGTGCAAGAAACTCTTGATTGGATTGATTCATATATTTCAACATCAACTCTCGAATAGATCGGC
The DNA here is from genome assembly GCA_019671005.1 of Hibiscus mutabilis. NCBI lineage: Eukaryota > Viridiplantae > Streptophyta > Magnoliopsida > Malvales > Malvaceae > Hibiscus > Hibiscus mutabilis. The sequence continues at coordinate 2,400,051 of CM033712.1, read as the reverse complement.
TTTTATTTCCAAACATGTTGATGTCCCTTAACTTGAAGCGCACCTAATTTTTTTTTTGATAAAACAAACAAAAAGAAAAGTTAGTAAAACTAAGAGAAAAATGCAATAACAAAAACAACTAACACCAATTGTCAATCCCCGGCAACGGTGCCAAAAACTTGTTGCGTGTAATAAGTGCTACGCAATTGTTCAAGTATACACGTCGCAAGTAATAAAGTGATATAAGTATCGAGTATCGTCTCCACATGGATTGGTTTGGGCCACTTTGCTTTAGTTATCGCACTGTAAAAGTAAAAACACAATTTGATAGTATGAGTTGATTTTAACGAGTAAAGTAAAAGCAATAAACTAAAAGAATAGATGAAAGAAAAAGAGAGAATAGGTCAGGTTATCGTGAGTTGAGGAGTGATAGCCGATTGGATCATCTTGGTAAAAGAGTGCAAGGGCAACTCAGTTGCCGTGGCAACTTGCACAGTGGGGTTGCCTTGGCAACTAATCGATGGTTGCCTGGGCGACTAGCTGGGCAACTACTTGGGCGGCTGGGCAGCAACTTCAAGGTTCGGCGGAGCGTTCTTCAATGGTTTCTTCTTATCCCTAAGTCGAAACTCTAGCTACTTGTGCATGCCTTAATAATACATCCCTGTATGAATCAAGGGTGAACAACAACCAATCTGGCGCCTCTCTTAGCCGTTGAAATCCTTAACTTATTCCTAAGCCGGATTAATCTTCACCATCAATAGATTGAATAAAGACCATACTCATTCGTTTCTTGAATCTAACTCTCCCAATATTAGATAAACAGATGAAGTTATAAGATCCTCCCCCAATTCACTCGCAAACAAGAATGAGTAAACCTTGAATTGAAAGTGCAAACTCTTATTACCTAAACAAAATCCAATTGTTTCTCACAACAACAAAACACAATAACCCCAACCAATCAAGTTAGTTCATGGTTGGGTTCAAAAGATATACAAAGAATAATCCCCAAACCATGAATCTAATGGAAGCAAAGAAGAAGAAGAAGAAATAGATCAGCCCTCTTTGGAAAACCTCTCAATCAAACTCCTCCTCCAAGCTTTCTCCCTTGTCGAAATCTCTCCCCTCTTGCCCCTTTGGAGTTTTCAAAATTTCTCCTATTGCTCTTTGATCTTTGACGGCTTGGTCCTTTAAATAGGAGATGGCTAGGTCAAAATCCTTCTTGAGGAGGAAGTTAAGTTGGAATTAAATTATCTTTAAAGAATATAATTCTTTATTATATTTAAATTTCTTCTAGAAATTCTCCTATCTTCTTGGGATTTAATTTCTCTTTAACCTCTTCATGGAAATCAAACTCCTTTGGGATTTAACTTTGCTCTACGTCATCTTGGGCTTATCTAGTCATTAATTTCGACTACCATATCATCTTATTCCTTGTCGAAAATTGCCTTGGCAACTAGCTCGGCATCTCCTTCATGCATTGCCATGGCAACTGGTTCTAGCCTTGTTTAGGCAAGTGATTCTGCACACACAGAAAAACACACCAAAACAACATATTTTTCCACAAAAATCACAAAGTTATGTAATCAAGCTCAACGGTGAAAAGAAACATGAATTAATGCATGAATGACTAATTATGCAACTAATATGAGCTTAAGTTTAACAATAATATGAGTAAAAAGGGTAATAAAAATAGTACTTTTGAACACATATTAGTACCCTATTCAAATTCTACTAACTCACCTGCCATTACTTCATCAAGACCATGAATTGATTGTTCCAAGTGATTAAAGAGCTAGTCACAGTTTTGTTTAGGTTTCAGATGTTAAGCGTTAACATACGTGGGTGGTAATTATATTTTAGACTAACAGTTAGTCTATGGATCACGTGCAGGGAAAGTAATAAAGAGTTGTTCAAGTAAAAACCTCGTGGATTTTAAAATCCTGAAAAAACGCGATAATGTTGATAAAAGTTATCAAATCATGAGGTTTTTACGCATCAATTAAGATGATGATCTTTAAAAATTTCCATGAGGTCGCTGGAAGCCCACAAGTGGCTCCGCCCCTTAACCCCGTAAGGGGGCTCCACTCCCTTAAACCCCTGCGTAGAGACAATCTCATAAGACCTCAATAATATACCACATCATTGTTATGTCTGATATGCACAGTGTTTGAAATGCATGGTTATAGCCCAATAGCCTATTTACTTTGGTTTTGTATAAATAGGGTCTGCGTGTCGTGCCTTTCTTTCTTCTATTGTAATTCTCTTCTCATCTTACTATTTCATATGTAAAACAAGTTTATGAAAAATTGTAATATTTGCGGAGAAAGCATGGACCAAAGGAGCAGGCTGATGGGCCGATCATAGGTGGATTAGGTGCTTGAGAAGCAAGTTCTATCTTTAGTAATTTTGGTTCTCCCATTGGCTTGGGATGTGCCACTTAGTTTTAAGGGCTATAACCATTGCATTTATATTTACCGCTTTACATGTATGTGATACAATGTATGTTTTTTTAGCATGATGGTAACTGATTAGATCATAATAGAATGGTGAGATTAATATAACCAAAAAAACCCTCCATATTTAATTAAAATTAGTCATCCAATATTAGCCCTCGTTAAAACCTCGATCGGTACTATATAGGTTTTGCCAAAGCAAAATACTTAGATCTATCTTGGTTAAACGTGAAGAATAAGCAAGTGATATTCATTGGTATTAATATTGGTCAAACTAGGTTGTTCTAATAAGATTAGAAACCTAAAGACTAATGATTGTTCAAGAACTTTGGTGATTGAAAAACAATACGAAAGTGCATGTCTAGGATTGGTTCTTTGAAAGACTTGGTATTTAAGCGTGCACAGTACACCACCTCTCTTTTCATAAGTTACCTACTTGGTGCACTATTCATTATTGTTCTTTCTATTAGACCATATGAAGTTTTGTTTTGGACAAATAGTTGTTCATCAAATATAGGAATTACATGAGATGTAATTAGCAAGTGTTGCTTACCTAAATAATTAAATTCTAGGAGTAAAGCCAAAGCTGACTTAGAATGAAATGAAATATGAATCTTTACCCACTATAAATACTTTTAGCAAGTTTTTTGATTTTGAGGGTTTTTAATAGTGGGAATGTTATTACTTTATAAACATGATAAAAGGGTACTTATAAATCATATTTTATCGTTGTAGATTTATTATGGCAAGCTCAAACACGTTATCATTGCGATCCGTCCTTGAGAAGGAAAAATTGAATGGCTTGAACTTCCTTTATTGGTTCCATAACTTAAAGATTGTCCTTAAGAAAGAACGGAAACTGCAAATCATCGAAGAACTTGTCCCTAAAAAGCCAACAGATGATGCCTCCAAATATGAAAGGGAATCATTTGAGAAATACTCAAATGACATGGTAGATGTCGGATGCTTGACGCTTGCGACCATGACCCCTGAGCTTCAGAAGCAACATGAGGACATGGTTCCCTATGAGATGGTTAAAAATCTTAAGGAATTATATGAGGGGCAAGCTCGTCAAAAGAGGTATGAGACCTCTAAATCTTTGTTTCGATGTAAGATGGTTGAGGGAACTCCAGTCGGAACTCATGTTCTCAAAATGATAGGGTATATTCAGATCTTGGAAAAATTAGGCTTTCTTCTAAGTGTTGAATTGGCTACTGATGTTATCCTGCAATCATTGCTGGATAGTTTTAATCGGTTTGTTCTGAATTTCAATATAAATGAAATTAACAAATTATTACCTCAGTTGCTTGGTCTGTTAAGAACAACAGAAAAAATATGAAAAAGGTTGGCTGCAAACCTATTCTAATGGTCCGAAAGGATAACAGAAAAGGAAAGCCCAACACCAAGGCAAATCCAAAGCCCAACAAAGGAAAGGTTGCATTGAAACCCAAATGAGGAGTTGCAAAAGAAGGAAAATGTTTCCATTGCAACAATGTTGGACATTGGAAGGGAAACTGTCATGTCTATCTTGAGGACATCAAAAAGGCAAGAGAAAATGGACAGTCTGGATCAAGTATTTATATTATTGATATTAATATATCAACATCTACTTCTTGGGTATTAGTTACCGATTGTGGTTCTCACATTTGTACTTCTGTACAAGGACTAAAAAGGAGTAGAAAATTGACAAAAAGAGATGTAGACCTACGAGTGGGAAATAGAGAAAGAGTTGATGCATTAGCTATAGGAACATATACTTTGTCATTACCTAGTGAACTTGTTTTAGATTTAGAGGATTGTTATTTCGTACCTAGTTTGACTAAAAACATTATTTCAATTTCTTGTTTAGATAAGATTGGTTTTGAGATTATTATTAAGAATAATAGTTGTTCTTTTTCCCTCAATATGTTTTTATGGTACGACTCAATTAATCAATGGTCTCTATATCTTAGATCAAGATAAATCCATATATAACATAAATATGAAAAGATCAAAAACAAATGACTCTAATCAAACTTATCTCTGGAATTGTCGCTTGGGTCATATAAGTGAGAAACGCATATCAAAACTTCATAAAGATGGATTTTTGGATTCTTTTATTTTTGAACATTTTGACATATGTGAATCTTGCTTAATGGGAAAAATGACCAAATCACCGTTTGAAGGTAAAAACGAGCGAGCAAGTGATTTATTAGGTCTAATACATAGTGATGTATGTGGACCAATGAATACACAAGCAAGAGGAGAGTTTCAATACTTCATTACTTTCACTAACGACTTTAGTAGATATGAGTATGTTTACCTAATGCATTATAAATTTGAAGCCCTTGAAAAGTTCAAGGAATTTAAGAATGAAGTAAAAAACCAACTAGGAAAGAGTATCAAAGCTCTTCGATCAGACCGAGGAGGAGAATACTTAAGCCTAGAGTTTGATGAACTTCTTAAAGGATGTGGGATTGTCTCACAACTTACACCTCCAGGTACTCTACAACACAATGGAGTTTCTGAAAGGAGAAATCAAACGTTGTTAGACATGGTTCGTTCAATGATGAGTCATGCTAATCTTCCAACTTCTTTTTGGGGACATGCGTTAGAAACAACTACTTTCACACTAAGTCGTGTTCCGTCTAAATCGGTTCAAAAGACACCATATGAGATATGGACTGGGAAGCGTCCTAGTATGTCTTTTATGAAATTTGAGGATGCGAAGTTTATGTTAAACATCAGATGTCTACAAAACTCGAACCTAAATCTCATAAGTGTAATTTTGTGGGATATTCTAAAGAAACTAAATGATATTATTTCTTCAATTCATCCGAGAACAAAGTGTTTGTTGCTCGAACATGAATCTTCCTCGAAAGATAATTTATTTTCAGAAAAGGAAGTGAGAGAAATATTGAACTTGAGGAAATTCAACATCAACCATAGATCACTGAACTATAGATTGAGCAACAACAAGTTCTACAAATAGTTGAGGACCATCCAATCATTCTTGAAACACAACCACTGCAAAGGTCTATGAGAGAACGCAATGCACCTGAGAGATATGGATTTCTTGTCACATTGTATAGAGATGTTCTTCTCATGGACCAAGATGAGCTTATGACTTATCAGGAAGTAGTGAAGAGCCTATACTCTGAGAAATGGCTAGAAGCCATGAAATCTGAGATGGATTCCATATCAGAGAACCAAGTATGGACTTTGGTTGATCCACCCAAAGGAATTAAGCCCATATGGTGCAAATGAGTTTTCAAAAAGAAAACCGACATGGATGGCAACATACAAACATACAAAGGGCGATTGGTCTCTAAGGGATTTCGTCAAATTCATGGTATAGACTATGATGAAACTTTTCCCCATGTTGCTATATTTAAATCCATCCGGGTATTGCTTGCAATAGTTGCATATTATGATTATGAAATCTAGCAAATGGATGTCAAAACCACTTTTCTTAACGAAAAATTGGATGAGGATGTGTACATGACACAACCTGAGGGTTTTGTCAATCCAAAAGATGCCCAAAAGGTATGCAAGCTACAAAGATCCATTTATGGACTGAAGCAAGTTCTCGAAGTTGGAATCTTTGTTTTAATGAGGCAATCAAAGAATTTTGTTTTATTAAAAATGAAAATGAGCCATGTGTTTTCAAGAAAACTAGTGGGAGCACTGTCACATTCTTGGTATTGTATGTGGATGACATACTAATAATAGGAAATGACATACCTACCTTACAATCTGTAAAGACTTGGTTAGGAAAATGTTTTTCTATGAAAGACTTGGGGCGAAGCAACCTACATATTAGGAGTCAAGATCTATAGAGATAGATCAAGACGACTCTTGGGACTAAGTCAAAATACATACATAAACAAAGTAATGAAAAGATTCAGCATGGAAGAATCTAAAAGAGGATTTTTACCTATGAGAAATGACATTTCGCTCTTGAAGAAAATGTGTCCTTCAACGCCACAAGAGAGAGAATGCATGAGGAATATACCATATGCTTCTGCCATTGGATCTATCATGTATGCCATGCTATGTACACATCCAGATGTATCATATGCACTAAGTATGACAAGTCGATACCAAGTAGATCCCGGTGAAGGTCGTTGGGTTGTAGTAAAAAAATATCCTTAAGTGCTTAATAACTAAGGATACATTCCTTATATATGAAGGTCAGGAAGAGCTAAGTATAAAAAGTTATACTGACGCAAGCTTTCAAGCTGATAAGGATGATTCTCGTTCGCAATCGGGTTTTGTCTTTTGCCTTAATGGAGGTGCTGTAAGCTGGAAAAGTTCAAAGCAAGATACAATAACAGATTCTACGACAGAAGCCAAGTATATTGCAGCAAGCGATGCTGCAAAAGAGGCTGTTTGGATCAAAAAGTTTATATCCGAACTAGGGGTCGTGCCTAGAATATCAAATGCTATAAATCTACGTTGTGACAACAACGGAGCCATCGCACAAGCAAAAGAACCCATATCTCACCAACAATCCAAACACATACTTAGGCGTTACCATCTCATTCGTGAAATCATTGATCGAAGGGATGTAGAAATATGCAGAGTACCAACAGATGACAATATCACCGATCCACTAACAAAGCTTCTGACACAACAGAAGCATGGGTGTCACAATAAGTCTCTTGGTATTAGATACATGAGTAATTGGTCTTAGTGCTAGTGGGAGATTGTTGGAGTATGCCAAAAGACCAATTATGAGATGGTTGTAAAAGACATACCTATTCTATCTTGTTTATTAGTAAGAAGCCATTATTATCATTTCAGTATTATTATGTGTATCTATAAATAAACTGAAATTATAATAAAGTCTTTAGAATAATATACTTATTCTTGAATGTCCTTAGTCGAGAATTATTGTGGGCTTGTACAACAATAATGCATTAAGACTAATATGTAGTTGATTGATGACAAAGTGTTGTCTTTGACATGGAGATGTCAAAATCAAAACATAAGTATGTGTTAGGGAACACCATACTAGACTGACCCGCTATGAGCAAGTTTCTTGGATTATTATGTGACAATCACAACATTGCTCATGGTGATAACTACATGTATGATCCTCAGACTTGAGATCATCATTATTTCAACATTGTGAGTGACATATTTTGATACGATCAAACGTGTGTCATAATTGACTACACTATAAAGACTGATATTGGATATGTCACAATCCATGTAGCGAAATATGGTTGATCAAGATAGGATTTGTACCTTCTACATAATATGAGTACTATCATAGGCCATTTGATTGAGTGAGACTAGAAAATGCATGGCCATGCTCGAATGAATTGATATGGGATATCATAGTTATTCGTTTATAATAGTCTACTCAAGATATCAAAAAAAATTAGATGTATTATACAAGTATGACTAATCCATGACTTGTGTCCGATCTAGATATGAGGACAAAAAGATGTAATACATAAAAGAAGTTAATCACGGAAAAAGGTTAAATCGAACCATGATTTCATGTAACTTAGGTAGAAATGATGCATTGCTAGATGCCACTCATTGCTTGTAATATTAGAATTGTTCTGGATATTACTGCTAATGTTACATGAACCTACAAGGGTCACACCCTATGATTGAAACGAACAAATATCGACTAGATAGCATGTGTACAAACTTGTTGTACACGTAATTAGTGAGAAACTGAAATTGTTATATAATGGATAATTTCGTTTTTATATATATGTTAATATTTGATAAGTTATTGTAATTATCAAATACTATATATATATATATATCTAAAAGAAACCTAATTAACGTAGAATCAGATTCTACATATTTAATTATATTCAATTAAATATATTGTATATTTAAAGAATCCAAATTTAATTAGAATTAGGTTTTTAATGCCATATAAAGGCATAAGGTCTAGTAGCCAAAATATGTTTTTCTCGAAAATCCTCTCTAATAGTTATAGAAGAGAAAATTGTTCGTTTTATACAAGTGAACTGCGTAAAGGTCGAAACACTGCTGTGACGACTCGAATTTGATTTGGATTCTCCTATACTCGCTGTGGAATTCCAGATTACTTGAGGTAATGTTTTCATCCTTTATCACCCCGAATTCGTCCCTTGTACATTGATCACTAATGGATTACGCCTGATAATTTTTCCGCTGCACCATGGGGTGTACCGGTGTTTCCTAACATCTTTTCCCTTGGACATGGTAATCAATGGATACGCGGATTCCCCTGTACACCACACATATCGGAAATAGGCTGTAACTCCGAAAAATATCCCTTGCACAAACTATCATTATCTCCCCCACATATAGGTCGTAGCCCCAGACCGTAGTCCAATCCCTTACTTGGTGAGCTCAGATAACCTTATGGCATTCCAATTGTATCCAATGTCCACAAATGTCCAAGGTTACATATTTCATTATAATTCTTACCTTTCAGATCACATATCACAACATAAACTTACCTTTGTGCTCGTAAGCCATATCATATTGGATGTCAAATTGAGCCTTAGCTCCATATATCATATCATAGCATGTTCATATCAAATTCACATATAGCAATATTCAAGTATCGTATATGAACTTACACATACTAATCCATGTCGAAGACTTACCATGCTTACCATTAGCATCCACACAAGCTTGCTCTACTTGAGCCTTTAAACAAAATGCAAATTATAACACAAAACGAATGCAACGGGATGGCTCCTTGCCTATCCCTTGACACGACTACACTCACCTAGTTCACGAAAGCTTTTAGGATTCCCAGATTTCGATTCCTTTTCTTCTAGACTTGGTTGAAGATGACAGATTGTTTCTTTCTAATTTTTGAACTAGGAAGAAACACAAGGAATTATTATAATCACTATAACGATATAGTACTCATTTCAAAGATCAGGCATAGAATTTCAATTTGAAATTAAACTATTATTATCCATTGAATTCAACAATTGATTGAGGGCTTTTACTTACCCGATCGATAGCTTTGTCATGGGATTATTGGATCAAATAAAGCTTAAGCTTAGAGAGTTCAATATGGGAGGTGTGTGCTTGAGCTTGAGGTTGGAGACAACAATGGCGGTGTTAGCTTGATTTCCTTTAAGTTTTGCTTTCGAGAAGAAATGGGCAAGTGAATAGAGCTTTCCTTTTTTTGTCTAACTTAAGGCAGCACAACTTAATCATTTCCCCACCCTTTAACAACCAATAAGAATATTTCCCTCACTTAAGGGTTTGCTTAACCCAACCAAGAAATTACTTTTCCCAATTTGACTATTGACATTGGATGGCTAATTGTCATCTTTTCAGATTAATCCCACGTGATGGGGAAGCAAGCAAGGAGGTGAATCATCATCTACTTTCAATTTAGCTATTAAAACAACTTCGAACATGAGACCCGTATCGATACACCTTATGGTCGTATCGATACGGCTAGGCTAAAATAGGCAAGTTTGTTATGGTAGTTAGGCCGTATCGATACATGTCTTACTGTATCGAAATGCCTAGCTCACACCGTATCGATACCAGTCCAGCCATACCGATACACCTAGTTCAAAATCAACATTTTCAGCTCTGAATTTCTTACAAAAAGATCCCCATAACCTAAATCAAGTCCAATTAACTTTCACTGTTACAAAATTAGGTACAAGGATTGAGAGATTACATTTCCGAACATATCTGATACAAAATTTTCGATCACCGAAACCAAATTTCGACTAAGCCAGTTTTAGGGATATAACAATTCTCCCCCTTAAGAAAATTCATTCTCGAATTTTCACTCTAGTTGAACAAATGAGGGTACTACTTTTGCATCATCTCTTTCAGTTCCCACGTTTCTTCCTCAACTGAATAACTTCTCCAAAGGACTTTCACTAAGGGCACAGACTTATTACGAAGTCTTTTAACTTCTCGTGCGAGGATCTGTACTGGTTCTTCCTCGTACGTGATATTAGACTAAATCTCCACAGACTTCGGCTCGATCACATGGGAAGGATCTGACCGATACTTCTATAACATAGACACATGGAAGACATTATGGATTCAGCTTAACTTTTCGAGGAGAGCTAGTCGGTAGGCAACATGTCCAACTCTCTCAATCACTTTGAATGGGCCAATGAAACGAGGACTCAATTTCCTCTTTTTACCAAAATGAAAGACCTTCTTCCACGAAGATACTTTAAGGAAGTATTTCTCACCAACCTCGTATTGGATGTCCCTCATTCTTAAGTCAGTTTAGTCCTTCTACCGATCGAACGTAACTTTAAGCCAATCACGAATGATGATTACCCTTTCTTCAGTTTCCCGAAGTAAGTTAGGGCCTAACACCTTGCCTTCACCAAGCTCAGTCCAACAGAGAAGGGTTCTATGTTTCCTCCCGTAAAGAGCTTCATAGGGTGCCATTTGAATCTAGGCTTGGTAGCTATTTTTATAAGCAAATTCCACCAGAGGCAGGGATTTCTCCCACGTATTCCCAAAGTCAATCACGCAGGCTCGGAGCATATCTTCCAGAATCTACAAGGATTCATACGTATTCCTAAAGTCAATGACGAAAAGCTTATACATTTGGATAAAAGAGAAATAAGGTCACCTGAATAACCCTTTCGGATTGACCATCGGTTTGAGGATGGAAAGTAGTGCTTAGGTGAACTCAAGTTCCCAAAGCCTCTTTTAGGGTCCTCTAAAATTGGGATGCAAAACGTGTATCACGATCAGAAATAATAGACATAGGATCTCCGTGCAAACAGATAACTTTTTGAATGTATAACTCAGCAAGCTTAGGCAAACCGAAGTCTATTTTCATCGGAATAAAATGAGAAGATTTGGTGAATCGATCTACAATGACCTAAATGGCATCATTCCTCTTCGGTGTCATTGGTAGACCACTTACGAAGTCCATCGTAATACGTTCCCATTTCCACTATGGAAGCTCAATGGGTTGCAAAAGACCAGTAGGCACTTTATGTTCAGCTTTAACCCGTTGGCAGGTCAAACACCTAGCCACGAAGTCCGTGATCTCACTCTTTAAACTGAACCACCAGTACAACTCATTTAGATCCTTATACATTTTGATAGCCCAGGATGAACAGAGAAATGACTTAAATGAGCTTCGTTAAGGATTTGATCCTGAAGATCATCATCGTCGAAGATACAAATATAGTTTCAAAAACACAACAGACATTCAGAATTCATAACAAAATTAGGATCTGGTTTGTCCTTGATCATAGCAATAAGAGTTTACAACTCCTCATCAGATTCTTGGAGTGCTTTGATTCAGGACACTATAGTTCACTGAACTCTCAGTTCAGCTAACAACTTGCCATGCTTCTTGAGTCAAAAATGAGCATTCAAATGCCTCAGAGAGGAAGTAGGTTTCCGACTAAGGGCATCAAATACGATATTGACTTTACTGGGGTGGTAATCAATAACCAAGTCATAGTCCTTCAAAAGCTCAATCCACTGACATTGACGGAGATTCAACTCTTTCTGAGTCAGAAGATATTTCAGACTTTTGTGATCCGTGTACAAATAACACTTCTCACCTTAAAGATAGTGCCTCCAAATCTTTAAGGCAAACACATCAACAGCCAACTTCAGATCATGTGTCGGATAGTTTAGCTCGTGAGGTTTAAGCTGATGTGAAGCATAGGCTATAACCTTTCCTTATTACATCAACACACAACCCAATCCCAGGTGGGATGCATCACTGTATACGGTGAAGTCCTTACCTGAATCAGGTTGCACTAAAATAGGGGCATGGGTCAGAACTTGCTTAAGCTGATCAAAACTCCTTTGTTGTTCCACGATCCATACAAAGGGAGTTTCTTTACAGAGAAGCTTCGTCAAGGGTGCAGCAATAATTGAGAATCCCTTAACGAATCTATGATAGTAGCCCACAAGGCCCAAAAAGCTGTGAACTTCTCCAACATTCTTTGGAAGAATCCAATCAATGATTGCTTGAATCTTCTTTGGGTCAACTTGAATTCCTGCATAAGAAATCACATGTCCCAGAAAGGATATAGCCATAGCTCACATTTTCTAAACTTAGCGTATAGATGTTTCTCTTGGAGAGTCTGTAGCACAATTCGAAGATGTTCTTCATGAGTGGTTGTGTCTTTGGAACGTCAAACTCCTTCACTAACATTTAGTAGTATCTAGATTGTAAGTCTATCTTAGAGAAGACAAAAGCATATTTCAATTGATCGAAGAGATCATCGATCCTCAGTAACAGATACTTGTTCTTTATGGTCACACTATTTAACTGACGATAGTCAATGCATAGTCGCATCGATCCATCTTTCTTCTTGAAAAACAAAACCGGTGCTCTCCAGGGTGAGGAACTCGGTCAGATAAACCCCTTATCCAAAGGTCTTAGTTTTAGGCCTTTAACTCCTTTAACTCAATTGGAGCCATTCTGTACGGAGTAATAGAGATGGGCGTGGTCCTCGGGTTCAGTTTCCATTAAGGTTATACTTTCTTTGCCGATTCCACGGAGGTATAATTTTTTCTTCGAACAATCTACCCAAGCTTGATGCTCAGCTAACCAATCGAGGCACAGGATAAGGTCGAACTCATAGAAAGGTAAGGCCATCAAGTTGGCCAAAAATGGGATCCCTTGGATCCTCAGAGGACAAGCTTTACAGGTCAATCGAATAACCACACTATCTCTTAGTGGGTTAGATATGTCTATCGTTGGGCACGAATATTCTTAAATCTAATCTAACATGAAAGATTAGATCGTGTCAGTTGCAAGTCATAGATAACATACACAAATAAACTCCTAGGTGGCATATGTAGATGCAGACACATAACGGACTTCAGTTTAGTCTTAGAATCGACTAAACCTAGGCTTTGATACCACAAATATAACACCCCCTTCTCAGCCTGGTAGAGAACCATGTCAGAAAGTGCTACCGAAAAACATATCAGAGGTTCAGAGACATATTCGGAGTTTAGAATCTTATTCGAGAAGTTTATTCAACCCTTTTTAAGACTTGAACAAACTATTCATTGGTAGCTTACTCAAATTAGGGATCAATTTTAAATTTTTTCAAACTTAGGGACTAAATCATAAATCTTATAGATTAGAGGTCATTATCAGAATTTATTTTTACTAAACTACAATTAAACCTACCAATTATTAACCTGTGAAGTTTCGTTACTAGTGGAGATCATTTACCTATCCAATTAGGCCATTTAAAACTTAGTGACCAATTCGTAAACTGTTTAAAACTATAATTTAAGGCTTTTAGCAGAATTAACTGACTTCGTACCAGTACGCCTAAGACTGTATCAGTGTGCTAAGACAATTTCCCAAATTCCAGTTTCAAGTGTAATAAGATGGTATCGATACCCCTAAGCACGTATCGATACGTATTGACTAAGATTGACCCGTTTCGGTACAACCTAAGATCGTATCGATACAATTTAATTTTCAGACCTTACTGTCTAAATCCACATTGATAGCCTCCCCATTTTCGTATCGATATGCCCTATTTTACTTAGTCTAATTATGCAAGGCCGTATCGATACGCCATCACCCGTACCGATACGTCTGCCCTGTAATGGCAGGTTTTAGTTGGTTTTTAATCAATTTGACCTGTTGAAAGTTGACCAAACTTAACCAAATTTTACCATCAATTCTAATATCCATATTTTTAATAGCATACAAAATTTTATGGCATTTCGAATTCATTTACTAGGATTTTACCTTTTGGTGTCTTTAAGCTCATTTTGACTAGTTTTACCAATTCAAAACATACCAACTTTCACATTTAATACTTAGACACTATTAGGCTATCATACACATATCAAAATATGCAAACATGAAATGTTTGAGCCATATGCCACCTTACTAGGATTTCAAGGCAAAAGTTAAGCATACATATGATTAGTGGAAGTGACTTGCAACCGCAACTACACGATGGGGCCTGAAATACTTCAAGATCCTGAAATGCATGAGACACACGAATGTTAGGCTTACATAGCCTAGTGAGGTAGTCATAAAAAAATGCACAACAAGTTGATCAAATGCATGAATAATATATAGGCATGCTTAGGTGGCATTTTACATAGCATCAATCACAATAAAACATATTCAAAGCCAATAGTCATGATTCCATATAGAAATTATAAATCATATAAACATATCTTTTTCCTTGGACATGGTAATCAATGGATACACAGATTCTCCTATACACCACACATATCGAAAATAGGCCGTAGCTCCAGAAAATATCCCTTACACAAACCATCCTTATCTCCCCACATATAGGCCGTAGACCTGGACCGTAGTCCCGGACCGTAGTCCCATCCCTTACTTGGTGAGCTCAGATAAACCTATGGCATGCCAATTGTATCCAATGTCCATAAATGCCCAAGGTCACATATTTATTATAATTCTTACCTTTCGGATCACATATCACAACATAAACTTACCTTTGTGCTCGTAAGCCATATCATATTGGATGTCAAATTGAGCCTTAGCTCCACATATCATATCATAGCATGTTTATATCAAATTCACATATAGCAACATTCAAGTATCGTATATGAACTTACACATACTAATCCATGTCGGAGACTTACCATGCTTACCATTAGCATCCACACAAGCTTGCTCTACTTGAGCCCTTAAAAAATACAAATTATAACACAAAATGAATGCAACGGGATGGCTCCTTGCCTATCACTTGACACGACTATACTCACCTAGTTCACGAAAGCTTTTAGGATTCCCGGATTTCGATTCCTTTGCTTTTAGACTTGGTTGAAGATTATGAATTTTTCATTCCAATTTTTGAACTAGGAAGAAACACAAGGAATTATTATAATCACTATAACGATATAGTACTCATTTTAAAGATTAGGCTTAGAATTTTGATTTGAAATTAAACTAATATTATCCATATAATTCAACAATTGATTGAGGGCTTTTACTTACCCGATCGACAGCTTTGTTATGTGATTATTGGATCAAAGAAAGCTTAAGCTTAGAGAGGTCAATATGGAAGGTGTATGCTTGAGCTTAAGGTTGGAAACAACAATGGTGGTGTTAGCTTGGTTTCCTTTAAGTTTTGCTTTCGGGAAGAAATTGGCAAGTGAAGAGAGCTTTCCCTTTTTGTCTAACTTAAGGCAGCACAACTTAATCATTTCCCCACCTCCTTAACAACCAATAAGAACATTTCCCTCACTTGAGGGTTTGCTTAACCCAACCAAGAAATTACTTTTCCCAATTTGACTATTGACATTGGATGGCTAATTGTCACATTTTCAGATTAATCCCATGTGATGGGGAGGCAAGCAAGGAGGTGAATCATCACCTACTTTCGATTTAGCTATTAAAATAGCTTCGAACAGGGGACCCGTATCGATACACCCTATGGCCGTATGGATACGCCTAGGCTAAAATAGGCAAGTTCATTATGGCAGTTAGGTCGTATCGATACATGTCTTATTGTATCGAAATGCCTAGCTCACACCGTATTGATACCAGTCCAGCCACACCGATACGCCTAGTTCAAAATCAACATTTTCAGCTTTGAATTTCTTACAAAAAGATCCCCACAACTTAAATCAAGTCCAATTAACTTTCATTGTTACAAAATTGGGTAAAAGGATTGAGAGATTACATTTCCGAACATATCTGATACAAAATTTTTGGTATTCGAAACCAAATTTTCCGAAAATATTAAAACATCATCAATGTAAACAATTGAAAATTAAGAATATGAATTAAAAATATTATTTATGGTTCTTTAAAATTCAGAAGGAGCATTTTTTAAACCGAAAGGCATTACATTCCATTCGTATTGTCCAAATGGAACTGTAAAAGTTGTTTTGTACTTTTCTTCCCCTTTGATTTGAATTTACCAAAATCCAAACTTCATATCAATTTTGAAAAAAAATATTAGCATTACAGAATTTTTGTAATAAATCTTTTTTTAGAGATAGGATATCTTATCCATTTTAAAACTTGATTTAATGATTTGTAATTTATTACTAATCTTGGTGTTCCTCTTTCAAGTTCTACATTTTTATCACATAAAAAGCTGAACAACCCCTAGGAGACCTGTTATTTCTAATTAATTTTTTTATTAAGAAGGTCTTGTATTTCTTTCTTACAAAATTCTTCCATTTAGTTTTGCTTTTGTTGGAATTTGTCCTTCATCAAAATCATTTTTATAAGGTAATGTGACTTCATGTTTCTTTATATTCCAAAAAGCATTAGGAATATCATAACATATTTTTGATTCAATTTGTTTTTCTATTAGACTTATTTTTTTCTTGAATTTTTACTTGTTGTAGTTTTTCTTTTAATATTTTGAAACATATTTTTTCTTTTAAAAGGAGATTTATTTTTGTTTATGTTTAATTATATTATTAGTTTGTTTATTATGAAGAGATAAAAAATTTAATAAATTAAAGTTTTTTATTTTAGATTTTTAAATAAAAGAAAAATCTAGTTTGGTATTTAATACTCTTGAAGTAATTGATTGACTCATCAACGTATATGGTTTAAGCAAAGAAAGAAAAATTGTTCCTAAAATAATGTCTTAAGTAATATCTTTGACTATTAAAAAATATGTTGGATATTTTATTCCTTTATTACTGATTTCTGCATTGGGTATTTCGCAAGCGATTTTAAGTTTTTTTGCCATTTGTTGTTTTAAGACATTCAAAAGCTTTGTCATAATATTTTGTTGGAATTGTACAATTTTGATATGCTCTAGTATCAAAAAGGGATATTGTTTCTAAAGAAAATTCATTATTTATTAATAGATTTATTTTTATCAAATATCTTTATATTGAAACCTCAGTTAGAACCATCATATATTCTTTTGTTTTTTTTTTCAGTTTCAGGTTCATCTACTGAAAAGTATTTTGGAAGACCACTGTGATTTAAGTCTTGTATATATATTTTTTATTTCTTGTTGATCATTTTTTAATTGTAAAAATTTCCTTTTTTATTTCTTTTATTTCTGATTGTAATTCTGAATTAGTAACTTGTTTAAGTTTTGTTTGTTCATATCTATTAAAAAATACGTCTGATAAATTATACATTTGAGATGGATTAGAAATTATTATTTTTTCTTTTTCTTACTTACTTACCATGTAATGATTTTTTAATTTTAATAAATATTCTTTTTTCAATTCTGGATCTTGAATTTTGTCTATGACTTTTACTATAAATTCTTGATTTTTTGTTAACATATTAATAACAGCTTCATCTTCTTTAGAAGATTCCAATGTTGTGTGTAATTCATAAATTTTTAATTGTCCTGAATCTGTTGATGTGTCTTGATCAGTGGATGTAGTTTTTAAAAGAATTTATGTTGAGATAATCAATCAATGGTTGAAGCCAACAAAGGGTGAATTGGTAATTAAAAATTTGAAGGAAAACAAATAGAAAATGAAAAATTGACGACGCAAGAATTTATAGTGGTTCAAGCATCAAACAAGCTCTACATCCACTACCTTAGTTTCCCATAAGGATTTTAACACAATTCGCTGTGAATTCTTCCCTTTTTCTAGGATTAGGAGGAAACCGTTACAAACGATCAAAGCTTGATCAAGATTCCCTCTCTTACAAGAAAGGATGGCAAATGAACAAATACCTCTCAAAGGTGAATAATTTGCCCCAATTGCAATCTCACTCAACCCAAACTTGAAATAAAATAAATACAATTTGATCACTCAAGTGGGTTACAATGGATTTGACTCTAATAAGCTCAAAGGGTTGGATTTTTGCTTGAATGCTTGAATGTTGTTCAATAGATGTTTAATAGTTATTGTAGCAGCTTTGGAGACTTGAATTTATACCCTCTCATTGATTTCTAACCGTTTGGGTGGTTGAGGTCATCAATAGAACCATTGGAGACCATTTTTCCCGCAATAAATGCTATTTGGTGACCAACCATATCGGTACACGAAGAGTCGTATCGATACTTGTCAAAAGAAAAAAGAGTCGTTGTGCAATAGCGCATCGATACGCTTCAAGGCGTATCGAAACATATAAAGAGTAAAAATAAGGACGTATCGATACGATATAGCCGTATCGGTACGGTTTTGGCTTATTGGAATCTGAGATAGAAGTTTGACAAAAATTGCATCAGTACGCCTATAGGGCTTATTGATACGGGTTAACTGATTTTCGAAGTTCACTGATTCCATTAACTGACAAGGCAACGGTCATTTAATAAATGCAAAGATTTGAAAATCTTAAGACCTCGTATCGGTACGGTAGAGACTGTATCGGTACGCTTAAGCAAGAACTTAAACCATATGAATGTCGTACCAAAACAAGCATAGTCATATCGATACGCATAACCTAAAATACAAGCCCATATGAAGGCCTATCAAAACAGGCATAGCCGCATCGCAACAGTTTGCAAAATTAAAATTCCAGTAGTGAAAAATCGTATTGAAACACCTAAGGTGTATCAATACGCATGGGCGTATTTGTTGAATTTGGCTTTGAAATACTTAGAAATATTTTTGGGTTTAAGCCTTAGACTTAGAAAAACTTTTTCTTGTCATTTTGTGAGACTTTTAAATACTTAAAAATTTATTTTCTTTTACAATTCGGTCCTTAAACAATTTGTTATATCAAAATCGAATATAAGTTATAAAATTTGTTATATCAAGATTTAAGTTATTAATTTTTTTGATCCTACAATATTTTTGAAATATGTTCTATTTTTCCACACCTATAACATTTTATTGTTTTATCAAATTTATTACTAGAGTTTAGTAGCTTCTTTCCCTTCCTATATTTTTGTATTTTGGTTTTTTATACCATTCTAGATATTATTGCGTCATTTCTCTTTTGGTTTTGAGGGACAACAATTCTTTGATAAAGAATGTTCACCTTTAATGTCAAATTATTGACAAAATGGTCTCAATTCTTTTTTACAAATATATCTTTCTTTTTTAAGTTGTTTTTCTAATTTTAAATCTTGACAAACTTTTAATCCTTTCTTTTGAGTGAAACTAATTAATTCACCGTATGTGAGCTTTTCGTAAGAGATTATCCCTTTATAATTTTTCCTGATTTGATTTTTAACTTTTTATCCTAATAAATTAGAAAGTCCTGCAAAAATTTCTCTTTTCAAAAAGGTTGTTGATTATCATATTTTTGCATTACTCTAGTCATGGAGACATATTTATACCATTTAAAATCTTTTAACTTTTTGCATTTTAAGTTTGATAATAATTTTGAGTTCCTATCTTTGAGGTGAGACGGGTCGATTATAAAATGTTTAGAAATTGAGAAAATCAAAGTTGCAACTGCATTTTGAATTTCTCTTCCATGTTCATCTAGAATAATTCTTCTTTTATCATCTTTTTCGATAGTCGTTTAATATTTCTTCTTGTTGATCTTTGGTGAGTGCATGGTCCTACCAACCTTTTAATTGGTCTGTGAATCCAGCAATCAGAAGATTTGCAATGGCTTGATCAGTAATTAAACCATTTTGATTTTGAGTTTTATAAACATTTGACACCATTGTCATTTGCTGTAAAAGGCTAAGAATTTTATATTTAGACATACCATCTATATTCCACTCATAGATAATATTAGCATTATATTTGTTTTGGAAAACTGGTTTTTCTTCAATGTTTAGATTAAGTGAATTAATTTTTGGGTAAAACAATTTTTTAGTCTCTCTCCAATTCCTTTTATTAACTTGATATTCCTCGAACGATTGTTCTGAATCAGATTGATAAGTTTTATTTAAAGTATTTACCGAATGTTGGGTTGGTATAGGAGTATTAGGGGCTATAAGCTCAGACTAATTGATTAAGCTTATCTTGTATTTTAGATAAAAATGTTTTTTTGGTAATTTTTTAGAATTTCATAAGGTGTAAATATCGGTTGTATAGAACTTTTTTCTTCTTTTATTTCTTTTTTAGAATAAATTTCTACTAAATTTTCAATATGATCTAATTGTTTACCTATAGTATGAAGACTTAGATTTGTGTAATTATTTTTTTCAACAATCATTTTAATATCTTTTGAAGAAATTTGTTCTCCTGCATCAGGATTTCTCATTCTTAAAGAACTTGCATTTTCGCCTATATTTTTATGGATATAAAAAAAATTTGTTAAAGGAGGATGTTGAGATTCAACTTCTCATTTTTTTTCTAATTTGCCATTTTGTATAATTTTTTATTGTATTGACTAAATTTAAAAATATTCTTCAAACTACGTAAAAAAACTTTATATGAATTTTATGAATATTCATAAACTCATAATACTTTTGAAGGATTTCATCTTTTTCTTCTTCATAATTTTTAAAATATTCTTCCCTTTGATGCTTGTTTTTATGGGAATAAAAATGTTTCCTACACCATTCTTTATTGATTTCAAAGGGTTTTTTTGTAAAACATATATTTTAGAATTTTCATTTCCTCTATTATTAGTCATGGAGGAATATGTTAGAGACATATTTGGTGAATTTTGGGGGCTCTCGGCTTATCTTGCATAGCTGGCTGAACTACATTCGAGGAATTATATATTTCTTGTAGATTGGTTCTTAAAGTAGTTGGGATAGAAGAGACAGATTCTCTAGCTGTCCTAAAATCTCTATTTTCTACACTTGATTTGTCTATATTCAATCTCTAAAAGGCGGTACTCGTACTTCCTACTTCAAAAGAATGTCTTGGTGGTAATCTATTTAGCATGTTGAACATTAATTCAACTGTACTAATATTATCTTGGGTAATTTCTCTTAGAGAATTATTTCTGATAGCATTTCTTTTAATTGGAGGTGTTGCTCCTTCTAATTTCCATATATTATGAAGGCTAATATTATGTCACTGGATAGTTTTTGGTATTGTTGTGTGGGATCTAGTCGTATCATTTTTTATTATAAGGGTTTTTCCTTTTGGACTTTGGAGTAAAGCTTTAGTGTTGATCACATAATACATGGCTTTGTAATGTAACCTATAAACTAAAGTTAAGACTTCATATCCATGAAGCATTTTATAATTATGAGTATAGATTTGGAGGGTTAATGACTTTAAAATATTTTTATCAGTCAAAGAAACCATAAAATTTGGGTAACAGTTGAAATGTATTGGCCTTGTATAAAGGCTTGTTTCTATGGTTCCTAATAAGGAATCATTAAACATAATATGTCTTTGGTCTCTTAAGACTTAGTAATTTTGAGGTATTTTTGGTGGCTTCTACACTAAGAGGTTTGATTCCTACTTGGACAAGTCCAAAATGAATATATTTATATCTTTGTTCTCTAAGTCTTTTAACAATAGTTTTATCTAATAAATGATATGTTTGGTATTTTTTTGGATATGAACACTTTTTTCTTTTATTTTGATGATGTAATTACAAAAAGCATTAAAATTTTCAAAAGTTATCCTTTTATAAATTTGGTTTACTGGAACAATTGGAATATTTCAATCGTTAATTCTTTGAGAAACATTTTTATAATTAATTTCTTGTTCATTGACGGTTCTATTTGAGGATTCGTCAGAATTCTGGGATTAGTTGGAAATACAACTTGCAAAAGAATTAATTCTCTTAAGAAATGGAAGCATCTATTTTTATTTTAAAAAACTCCTACAAAAAGGGTTCTACTATCAAATTTTCTAGATTACTAAAGTTGTCTACATGGATACTATGACTTGAATACGCTTAACCCATGTCTTACTGGTCTATGTATCAAAACTCAGCAAATATAATAATACATTAAAAAAGATGGTTAAACCAAAACTCAGAAATTTTAAAATAAATTGATGTTTCTAAAACTTTAAGATTACATGTTTCTTCTTGGCTCTGATACCAATTAATCCGTGGATCTAAGGATGGATAGATGGACTTTTTGAAATATAATTTTTTAAAGATAAAATTTGAAATTTGGAAATAAAATTTAAAATTTGATTTTAAATTAAATTTAATTTCAAATTAAAAATAAGAAAATAAACAAGAAGAGTAAATTTGAGCAATCTGAATTTTATATTGAATTCGAGAAATTTTTTAGAGTGTTCAATACAACAGTATTGAGAGTCTTTTATAGAGGGCTTTGTCCTTTTTTACATTTATTTTTTTCCTACTATTCGATACATTATTAGGAATAGTGAGAATCTTTACTATTTATGAATGACACCTATTAATTTATTCATGAATGCCATCTATTTTGCTTTTGAAAGTTTTCACCATTATTGCTTCCATTTCGGCAACCATTTGACTTGTACCAGTAAGTTTCTTGGCATTCAATTTCTTTTTAAATAGCTTGGCACCACCACCATTTTTGAAGAATCTTGAAAATCTTTCCACCATTATCATCTTTTGCTTCTTGCATTGGTATGATCAAAACTTTATTTTTTTCTTTCTTGTCTTGATAATTGTAACTGAGGTATTTTCGTCTGTAAGATCAATGGTTTTGATTGAAGATAACTGAGATCCTTTGTCTTCGTCTTCTTCTTTTGATTCGGAACTCATTGAACTCAACATTTCTGTCATCAATTTTTTGTATTCCTTTTTGCTTTTGGCATGAGCTAATATTGTACTAGCATTTGATTTTGCTTGTAGAAATCTTGTTGTATCTTTGTCTGGGATAAGTGATTTGCAGAAAGTTGGATTTTTAGCAAAGAAATTATCCAAATATTTGGAGTCATATTTTTTATCATTGAATTTGTTCCACCATTTTGTTTTGAAGGTTCTAACTAACCATAAGACGTTTGTTTCTTCATTAATTTCATAATTGTAACCCAAGAAACTATCCAAGAAATACACAATTTGGAAAAGAAATGGATAGTCTGGAATAGATGTTTTTGGTTTGGTTCCGATTGAAATTTTACAAAAAAATGGGCCAGAGAGCTTGGATTTTTTATGGCAATATTTCAAAATAATTTGGACCATAATATGTCCACCATACTTGGAACCAGTTGAGAAATTTGTATTGTGTTGGGAGGCTCGATCGATCAACCGTGTGTCAAGATGGGTGAATTGGTTTTAAGGTGATTTGAGTGGAAGCAAAGAGAAAACAAAATTAGACACGAGATTTATAGTGGTTCGAGCTTCTAACCAAGCTCTATATCCACTACCTTAGCTTCCCACTAAGTATTTTCCCAAATTCACTATTGAATTTCTTCCTCTTTTCTAGGCTAAGGAGGCAACCCTTACACACTCAAAACTTTATAACTCAAAGCTTGAGTAAACCATCTTTTACAAAGAGAAATGAATAATAAACTAGGAAACCTCTAAAGGGAATATGTTTTCACAATTAAGCACTCACCCAAAACCTAAACACTTGAGCAAATGTGACAATTTTGGCTCACTAGTATTTTCTACAAAGAATATGACAAATTAAAGCATTAGAACAAATTTTATCTCATTGAATGTTGCCTTGATGATTCTTGGTCCTATATAGATGCTTGGAGATGTCTTTTAAACCCTCTAACAATTTCATGGCCGTTACTAGCCGTTGGGGGTTGTTTGGAGCCGTTGGAGCCTTTATTTCCAACAATAAATACAATTTTGGACTCCTCTGTATCGGTACGTGGGGATCCGTATCGATACATGTTCTTCAGAAAACTAGCCGTTGGAGCATTTATAGCATAGGGATATCGGTACAAAAACAAGCGTATTAGTACGAACCCTACTCGTATTGATATGGCTAGGATCGTATCGGTACAAAATTTGGGTATAGGATTTGTAAAACTTTGGGGATGAAAAATTGTATCGATATGTTCAAAATCGTATCGATACGGGGCCTCTGAGTATCGGTACGGGTATCAACCGTATCGGTACACAAAGCCTGGTTTTGACACTTTGGCTATTTAAAATCATTTAAAGTGTGTCAAAAAAAACTTTGAAAACATTTCAAACATATTTTTCAAGTTTGTAGACTTTTGAAATATTTTTGCAAAATTAGTTTAAGTCCAAAATTAGTTAAACTGGCCTGGCCCGAACTGGTCTAAATCGAGTCAACTCAGTTGACCAGCTAACTAATGACGTTAGCAGTCAATGCGGACGTCAGCGTTGACCATTGTCCAAAAAGTCAACTTTTCTTGAAAAGTCCCATTTTATGTTTTTCGACGTCCTGAGTCTGATTTTGAAGCCCGTTTCATGAAATTCTAACCTGAAAGCCTCCAAATGGGACATTGAACTTGAACATGCATTTTTCTTAAATTATTTGAGAAAAGTTGTAGAACAAAGGACTGACATTGATCTTTTTATTAAAGGTATTCATGGATCTCCTGATCCTGCCTTCGCCCAGCCCAGCTCGTCCTAATCAGTACAGCCCCGTGATCCTATCGTCACTCGTACGGTTCTATAACTTAGTATTTTATTTCGATCAATATGTGAATCTGTTAGTAACCGTAATCCTTGTCGATATAGGTTCCAGTACCGTAACGGAGTGTAGTCCTGGTGCCCAGTAGATTCAGACCTGTCTGACTCTTGAGGTGTGTTCCTTATGTGCTATATGACTAATTTCTAATTGCTATACCTGTTTTATATGTTCTATCAAACCGATTATGTGCACATGACTATTTACTTGATTTTACAAGAACATAGCATGTTTTCTAAAGTAAGCATGATTATACTATATGATTGATATATGCCTCAGTACCCGATATGACAAGCATGTTCTATGATTACCGTTTATCAGTATAGAATTGTGTTCATTGAGTGTTGTTTTTACTGTTTACTAGTGCATACCATGTTGTTGCCTGGACTGATTAATAGGGGTACTTGGGCTATGATATGAAGTATCGTAAGATTCAGCCCTGATCCGATTGGTAATTTTGCCCGTATGAGGTTCATATGCTTCGACTACGGTAATTCTGCCTGTATTCGGTTCCTACGCATCAGCTAGGGTAATTCTGCCCGGATCTAAGGTATTCCCTTAGGATGGTACCCATGCCAATGGGCCCAGGTTAACCTCTGCATATGATACCGTTCTGGGGAACCGTATCATGGAGTTTGGTTGGAGGGTAGTTAAGTGGTGGAAACTTGCATGTGTATGAACATGTCTTACTAAAATGTTTTACTATGCTATTGATATTGTTGCGTGTGATAAGTGCTACGCAATTGTGCAAGTATACACGTCGCAAGTAATAAAGTGATATGAGTATCGAGTATCGTCTCCACAGGGATTGGTTTGGGCCACTTTGCTTAAGTTACTGCACTGTGAAAAGTAAAAACACAATTAAAGGATTAAAGGAGTTTAACTAATAACTAAACTAGAAAGCAATAAAGTAAAAGAAAAGATGAGATCGATTGAGAGAGATAGGCTAGGTTATCGTGAGTTGAGGTGTGATAGCCGATTGGATTGTCTTGGTAAAAGAGTGCACGGGCAACTCGGTTGCCGTGGGCGACTTGCTGTAACGGGGTTGCCTTGGCAACTAATTAATGGTTGCCAGGCGACTAGTTGGGCAACTACTTGGGCGATCGGGCAGCAACTTCAAGGTTCGGCGGGAGCGTTCTTCAATGGTTTCTTCTTATCCCTAAGTCGAAACTCTAGCTACTTGTGCATGCCTTGATAATACATCCTGCGTGAATCAAGGGTGAACAACAACCAATCTTGCACTCCTCTTAGCCGTTGAAATCCTTAACTTATTCCTAAGCGGATTAATCTTCACCATCATTGGATTGAATAAAGATCATATTCATTCGTTTCTTGAATCTAACTCTCCCGATATTAGATAAATGGATGAAATCACGAGATCCTCTCCCAATTCACTCAAAAACAATAATAAGAATCAAGAATGAATAAACCTTGAAATAGAAAAGTGCAAACTCTTATTACCTAAACAAAAACCAATAGTTTTTCACAACCACAAAACACAATAACCATAGCCGATCAAGTTAGTTCATGGTTGGGTTCAAAAGATATACAAAGAATAATCCCCAAACCATGAATCTAATAGAAGCAAAGAAGAAGAAGAAGTCGAAATTCCCCCTAATGCTCTCTTGTCGAAATTTCCCCCTTGCTCTCTCTATGGATTGTCGAAATCTCCTTGCTATTTATAGGGCTAGGCCAAAGTCCTTCTTTGAGGAGGAGTTTGAGTTGGAATTAAATTATCTTTAAAGAATATAATTCTTTATTATAATTTTATTCCTATTAGAACTTCTCCTATCTTCTTGGAATTTAATTCTTCTTTAATCTCTGCATGGCAATCAAATTCCTTTGGGCTTGGGCCTTGCTCCATGTCATCTTGGGCTTGTAAAGTCATTAATTTCGACATCCCTATTGCATTTTGTCTTTGTCGACAAATGCCATGGCAACTGGCTCGGCGTCTCCTTCATGCATTGCCCTGGCAACTAGCTCGGCATATCCTTCATGCATTGCCCTGGCAACTAGCTCGGCATTGCTTTGGCAAGTGATCCTGCACATACACACACAAAAACACACCAAAGCAGCATCTTTTTCCACAAAAATCACCAAGTTATGTAATCAAGCTCAACGGTGGAAAGAAACATGAATTAATGCATGAATGACTAATTATAAAACTATTATGAGCTTAAGTCTAACAATAATATGAGTAAAAAGGGTAATAAAAATAGTACTTTTGAACACTTATCAGATATAAATGTTTTACTTGCACTGTTGGAACACACTGAGCACTCTAGCTCATACCCCATCTTTCTCCATTTTCAGATAATTTGGATAGGCTACCCTGTACCTGACACTCGGAGGATCGACACATTTCATATTCTATATAGATTGTAATGTTTCCATCCACCTTTTTGTTATTTCAGGGTGACATGTGCCTATATTTTGAGATATATGACATTTTGTTTCGATCTTTTGATACGTTACTTGATGTTGCCTATTTTGTAATCATTGTATGTCAGGTTTATAAAGATGACTTTATCAGTTTACGTAGATTTATAAATATATATATACATATATATTCAAATTAAATACTTGAATATTTGACAGATTTTTAATTTATATAATTAAGTTGAGATGTGCCCCTTTGACTCGGTCCTTCTGCATAGGCCGGTCTAGGGGGTTACAGTAGATATTTGTGACAACACTACTTGTTTTGGAAAAATCTGTTGAATAGATTGTTGTTTTGAAACATTTGGGGAGAGATTTTGGTTTATGTAAAACAATCTATTCAATAGGTTTTTCCAAAACAAATAGTGTCGTCACAAACATCTACTCAAAAATTTTCACAATATTTTCTAACTAAAAATGTTGAATACATTATTGCAATGGAGGATGATTTTCGTGATAAGCTTCCACATCTTTTAATCAAATATTTTTTTAATGGTTGTCATTTCTTGACAACAAATATGAGAAAAATCCGAGTATTATGCGAATATTTTGATTTAAGTAGACGATAATACCATAGTTGCAATTATCAAGACAAAAAAGAAAAAAAATAAAGTTTTAACCTACCAATGCAAGAAGCCAAAAGATGATAATGGTAGAAAGATTTTCAAGATTCTTCAAAAATAGCGGTGGTTCCAAGCTTTTCAAAAAAAATTGAATGCCAAAAAACTTACCGGTGCAAGTCAAATGGTTGCCAAAATAGAAGCAATAATGGTGAAAAACTTTCAAAGGCAAATTAGATGTCATTCATGAACAAATTAATGGGTGACATTCATGAATAAAGAAGATTCTCACTATTCCCAATAATGTATCAATTAATAGGAAAAAATAAATGTAAAAGAGGACAGAGCCCTCTATAAAAGGCTCTCAATATCGTTGTATTGAGCATGCTCAAAAATTTCTCGAATTTAATATAAAAATTAGATCGCTCAAATTTACTCTTTTAGTTTATTTTCTTATTTTCAATTTGAAATTAAATTTAATTTCAAATCAAATTTCAAATTTTATTTCCAAATTTTAAATTTTATTTTAAAAAATTATATTTCAATAAATTCATTCATCCATCCATCCTCAAATTTACGATACTAATTGGTATCAGAGCCAATAAACCATAAATTTTAACCATTACCCTAAAACCTAAACACTAAGGCCTAAATTCTAAATATGAACCATAAATTCTAAAGTCATACACTAAAACCCCTAAATTCTAAACCTCAAACTAAAACTCTAAATCCTTAAATTAAGGCGCTTGCGGAAACAAAAAATTTCTATCGCTTATGTATGGGATAATAATCCATATGCTTAAATAATAAAAATGTAATTTTTTTATAAATTTATCATATAATTATAATTATAAATAACATGAAGTAAATTGAAAAATAAATATTTTTTGAGCAACATACAAGTTTTAACAACTAAAGGAAAGATCGATTCTTCGGG
Organism: Hibiscus mutabilis; assembly: GCA_019671005.1. Classification (NCBI taxonomy): domain Eukaryota; kingdom Viridiplantae; phylum Streptophyta; class Magnoliopsida; order Malvales; family Malvaceae; genus Hibiscus; species Hibiscus mutabilis. The sequence continues at coordinate 2,371,385 of CM033712.1, read as the reverse complement.
ATTCTTTCTTTCTTCAAACGAAACGAATGGAGATAGAATCAGACTGGTTTCTTAAATGTTTTTCTGGATATTCCGCAATGTTTCGGTTATTCGCGGAACATGAGGAACATATGAATAATCATCTGCTTCCGGTAGAAATCGAATAATTTCTTGAGAATCCTACAAGATCTGTTAGTTCTTTTTCTCTGATAGATGGTTAGAACAAAGCCTTGAACTCAAAACATACTTAAGCAATATCAAGTTGCTTACCACTTGGACCGACCTCCATTGGTGTATTAATTTTAACTTTAATTAATATAATAAATTATTATTTTATACATTGTCAATGTAACAAATTTATAAAACTTTAAAATATAACATAAACTCGTACATTATAAACTAAATCCCCAATCTATAAAATAATCTCTGTTGTAGAATAATTTTATTTCACCGCCAATGTATATAATAATAATCCTTAATATATATAACCATAACACTTTTTTAGGATATAACCTTAACACTTAAATAGATGTAAGGGTTTTATTCACTTACATGCACATTTAATTATTATTAGAGTCTTGAATGAATTTTTCAGATACATGTTATAAAAATATATTTTAAAATTTTAAATTAAAATATTAACAACACGTCTTAAAAAATCATCATGCTCATAAGAAGACTTAATATACACGCCTCTAATTTTTTTTATTTGCATTTTAATTTTTAAATTAATCAATTTCACATCCATCTTCAAAAACGGACTCTTACAAACCAAATAACGTGTTACAATTTATAAACAAAGATCACAAGATTTCTCTACATATATGAGAATTCGGTTCTTTTGAAATACTCAATTTTGCCAACCAGCATAAAGCAAGTCTCGAGTTTGAACTCGTGCATTTTCGAATACATATATTATGTTGATCTCTACGACGTGTGAGGACGGTCGTTGATCAGACCGAAGCTGAAATCCCACAGTTTCCTGGCCAACTCAGAATCATGAGCTTGTAAGCTAGTTTCAGCAACAGTACAGTCTGCAAAATACAGGCCAGTCTTTCCCTTAACCTGTGGATGCAATGCCACATAGCATGTAGTTGCTGCCCCCTGAAACCACCTCAATCCAACACAACCAACATTCTTTTATTACCAAACATATCCTACACAACTTCAAAATTGGGAATACAACTATAAAAGGCGATACCTGCTCCACGTTTTTGCAGACATATTTACCAACAAGACCAACAAGACCTGCATCAGATCACAACATGAAGATATAACTCAGAGCATCTCAGTTGCTAGAAATACTAAGGGGATGTACTAATTGCTAACAGGCTGTTAGAGTGTGCTTATAATGGAGTTCACAGTTCTGGTTTTTAGAGAGACCGAAATAAAAAAAAAGGTGTTCTTTTGAGAGTCATCATCCATAATAATACAAGAGATGAAAAAGAGACTTTGAAATGCATCATCGTGTTAGTACTCGTAGAAATTTTGCTTTAAAGCTAGCATATTTACCCTACATTGAGATGACAGGGGGTTTGAGTATAAAGAGATGATGACTTCACCAGATTGTTTTTAATATGTAAAATTGTAGATGTGAAAACAGAGAGATTCAATACCCCTGATAAGGCTGTTATGACGAAAGAGATTAGTTGCAATGGCGCCCGGATGAAGAGAATTCGCAGTTATAGCCACTCCATCTTCCTGTTTAAGGAACATACAACACCATCAAAATACAGCAGCATGTTATGGTTGCCATGACTACCTGTACATTATCAATCGGTTTCATAGTTTGACATTCTTGTGCATGCATAGACTAATTCATTCATGTGTGAGAATAGAGTTCCTAGGTGGCTGATGAAATAACACTACTTAACATACTGAATTCAATCACCAAATTCTATTCGATAAGAACAATGTATCCCAATTCATGTGTTACTGATGTAATAATCATCCTCGAACATGGAAGCGACCTTTAAACGTCGAGAACATTCGTTAGCATGCAAGACATTGGCAAGCTTTGACTGACCGTATGCAGATAAGCTGTTATACCTGTACATTATGAAGTTCACAAATAAAGAAGTAATCAGGAGTTCAGGACAAAAACATAAAAGCCTCCACTATGTGATTTGGTCATGATTTAAGTATTGGATACGTTAACGATATTACCCTAAAGGATCATTGATTTTGTCAAATCGAATGCCTTCTTGATACGAGAATTTGTGACGACGAGATGATACATTTACAATTCTTCCTTCCGTCTTACTTCCATGTGCTGTCTTCTTCATGGTTTCCAGCAATAGATGTGTTAGGAGGAAGTGTCCTACCAAGGAAAAAGATTTTCTTCATTCTTTTCCTTCTCTCTTGGTTACACTTCAAATCAATCTTTGTAAAACTTTCGGAATTTCAAACAATCGGGTTGCATCCAACCATTACTATATAGGCCTCTTTTCACAAAACCGTACCTATGTGGTTCGTTGCAAATTGTAATTCTATGCCATCTTTGGAAAGCATGAATGGTGTAGCCATAATTCCTGCATTGTTACTCCAAAAAAGCACACACATTCCTCTTAAAAGTTAAAACCAAGTTATATTTCTCAAAGATAACAAACATTGTAATCCACTTATCCATTTACGCTTACACGAGGATGTTGAGTGGAAGACCGGTGGATACGAAATCTGCAGCGAATTTCCTCACCGATGCTATCGAACTCAAATCTAATTCCATTGCATCGATTCTTGCATTGGGGTTTCTCTTAGCTATTGCTTCTTTAACTTCCCTGCCAGCAGTCATGTTCCTGACCCCCATAACCACATGGACACCGCGCAGTGCGAGAATTCGTGCTGTTTCGGTGCCGATTCCACTTGATGCCCCTGAAAAAACGACTACCGGATGAGAAAGATTTCGTAATTTTAACTATCCTTCTCGTTTTCATCAGACTTTTATCATTATTTCACTGTTATACTATTACTATGACCATTTTTTGTGTTGGTGAACCTAAAGAAGCTCAGTGAAATATATCCAAAAACATAGGTTAAAAGTTGAACTGTTTTCACCCTTGTACTCATATCTAATCTAGAGATGACATCTCCAAACTTGACTCCACTGAAAATGTTATTTGCAGATATATAATTAGTTATCATTCCCAATAATTACAAAAAAAAATACATAACCCAGAATTTGTATGATGTTCATCAATACCCAGAATTACTGAGAATGGATAAATATGTTAGTTTTGTTAGGTGAGATGAAATGGAAAAGTAAAAACCTGTGACGATGGCGGTTAGGCCAGAACCATCAATTCCTTGAGTAACTTGTTCAGCTGTAGAAGAAGCTGAGAACCCAGATTCTCCTTTCCTATTAAACAACCACATTTGCAGAACAGCTCCCAACTTTTTCTTTTTTGAATGGTTAAGTTCTTATCCTATTCAAACACTGTCAAGTTTCATATGATAAAACTGCAGTTTTTTCTACGGTCGTAAGAGACGAAGTTCGAATTAAACCAGGCGAGACATTAAATTACAGGCATAATGTGAAAAGACTAAAGATTCCTTAATATTTTTCCGGGCCCAACATAATATTTTGAGTTAAAATGGTCCTTTAGGGAAAAAATAATTTTATATTTTATATTATTTTTAGAATTATTTTTTATTAATGTGTCATTACGTCAAGTCAATAGATTTGTTTATATGATAATGTTACGTTAACGTGTATTGTCATGTAAGTTTGTTACATCATTTCAAGTCATTTACCGTTGGTTAGCTAACAATTTTTATCTGCGAATAATTTATTTTGACTTAAAATAAGACGTTAAGGGTTAATGTACTTAAAGAAAAGAATATAAATCAAAATGACAATCCAATCAAATGTCAAAGGCATTTTTATATTATACTTTAAATTATTAATAGAAAATTTTATAAATATTTAATTTAGATTTTAAATAATAAAATTTAATTTAATAAAATTTAAATTAATAAGTATTAAAATTTAATTATATAAAAAATTAAAAAACTTATCTCCTCCTAAAAAATATGACAGATTTTTTTGAATAATTTTTATCTAGGGGAAAGAGAAGAAAAAAATTTTCTTATTGTGTTTCGAACTCACAACATAAAAAAAAGACAATTTGAATTGAAAGCTTTAACCACTTATTTTAAAAGTTGTTGACAAATTTTAACATTGAATTTGAAAATAATTAATTATAAAACTAAAAAGTAACATTTAAGAATTTTTTAAATTTTTGGAGTCATAAATTTTCGGAACTATGGGAGCTAAAGCTTCTTTGGCTCCATGTACATTCGGCCTACTGAGGAAAAAGGGTTTTACGAAAACGAACTCAAAATTTAAATAATTTTGATATTTATCCCTAAATTCTTTATATATTTTAGGGAGAAAAAAAATTGATTACAAGCCGTGTAAATTTTAGTTTACACGTGTCTTTTAGCTTTAGGCTTTAAAGTTTATAGGTTTATGTTGTAGTGTTTAGAATTTAATGTCAGTGTTTATAATTTAAGTTATACGGTTTAAAGTTTAGAGTTTAATTTTTTAGGGCTAGAGTTTGAAATTTAGGATTTGGGTTATATAATGTAAATATATAGGCTTGTGTAAAATTAATTTTACACAGTCTATGTATCAAAGTTTTACCCTTTTAAGAAAATATTTTGATACACAAGCCTTTCAATTTTAGGGATTAGGATTTCAAGTTAAGGTTTAGGGGTTTAGGGGTTTAGTGTGGGGTGTAGAATTTAAAGTTTATAGTTAGAATTTAGAGTTTCAGTTTTTAGGGTGGTAGGGTTTAGGACTTAGGTATTAAATCTTATAGAAATATTATATAATTTTTTTATACAACTTATATATTAAAATATAACCTTTTTTATTTTATTTCTGAGTAGTTTTAATATTAACTCTTCATTATTAGATTAGATAAAAGTGTTTGAAATCCATTTGATATATCAGTCGAAAGATCTAATAAACTCGATATCCTCAACCGAATTGCTTGCCAAGTGGTGAAGAAGATTAAATTTTTGGGTGTTTGTGGTAGAAGTAAAAATTAAGAATTGGACACAAGGAATTTAGAGTGGTTCGACTTTCTAACCAAAACCTACATCCACTACCTTAGCTCCTCACCAAGGATTTCACCAAATTTATTCTTGAGTTTCTTCCACTTTTTTAGGCTTGGGAGGTAACCCTTATACACCCAAAGCTTTCTATCCCAAAGCTTGAGTAAACCTTCTTTACAAGAGAAAAACAAAAGCAAACTGTAAATCCCTCTTACAAGGTTGATGTTTGCACTCTTTAAGCACTCACCCAATCCTAGAACACTTGAGCAAATATGACAATGTAAGCTCACAAGTGTTGTTTATACAAAGAATGGAAAATTAAGCTCTAAGACATGTTTTGATCATATGATTGTTGACTTGAGGATCATTAATCTTCCATAGATGCATGAAGGTCCTTTTTATCTTCCCAAATGAGTTACTAGCCGTTGGTGACCATTGAGATTGAATTGGAGTCGTTGGAGCTTTTATTTCCCGCAATAAATACAGTTTTTGAGCTGTCCGTATCGATACGCTAGTAGTCGTATCGGTACGTGTTCTTCAGAAACTAGCTATTGAGCTCTTTCCAGCTTGTGTGTATCGATACACTTAGAAGTGTATCGATACAGCCTGTAATTTAAAAGACCGTTAGGAAAATAACCATTGGGGTTTTTGCCATGTAGGCGTATCAAAACGCTAAGAGGCGTATCGAAATAACCCCTCTCCGTATCGATATGGGCAAGCCTTGTATCTGTACGAGTTTTGACAATTTCAAATAGACTGTAGCTGAAACCCTAAGACGTATCGAAACGAGATATACCGTATCGGTACAATTGAGCTGAGAACTTAGGTTTGGCTACTTTAAAAACATTTCAAAACTTTTTGAAACCTTCTCGGTACAATTGAGCTGAGAACTTATGTTTGACTACTTTAAAAACATTTTAAAACTTTCTCAAACCGAATTGCTTGCCAAGTGGTGGAGAATATTGATTTTTGGGTGTTTGTGGTGAAAGCAAAAATTTAAAATTGGACACAAAGAATTTAGAGTGGTTCGGCTTTCTAACCAAAACCTACATCTACTACCTTAGCTCTTCACCAAGGATTTCACCAAATTCATTCTTGAATTTCTTCCTCTTTTCTAGGCTTAGGAGGCAACCCTTACACACTCAAAACTTTCTATCCCAAAACTTGAGTAAACCCTCTTTACAAGAGAAAAACAAAAACAAACTGTAAATCCCTCTTACAAGGTTGATGTTTGCGCTCTTTAAGCACTCACCCAATCCTAAAACACTTGAGCAAATATGACAATGTAAGCTCACAAGTGTTGTCTATACAAAGAATGAAAAACTAAGCTCTAAGACATGTTTTGATCATATGATTGTTGACTTGAGGATCATTAGTCTTCTATAGATGCTTGGAGGTCATTTTTATATTCCCAAATGAGTTTCTAGCCGTTGGTTACCGTTGAGATTGAATTGAAACTGTTGGGGCCTTTATTTCGTGCAATAAATATAGTTCTGAAGCTGTATGTATCGATAGCGGGTAGCCGTATCGGTACGTGTTCTTCAGAAACTAGCCATTGAGCTTTTTCCAGCTTGTACGTATCGATACACTTAGAAGTGTATCGCTACGACCTACAATTTAAAAGACCGTTAGGAAAATAACTGTTGGGGTTTTTACTACGTAGGCGTATTGAAATGACCCCTCTCCGTATTGATACGGGAAAGCCCTGTATCGGTAAGGGTTTTGATAGTTTCAAATAGACTGTAGCTGAGACCCTAAGACGTATCGAAACAGGGTATACCGTATCGGTACAGTTGAGTTGAGAACTTAGGTTTGGCTACTTTAAAAACATTTCAAAACCTTTTGAAACCTTCTCAAACATATGTTCAAGTTGTTTGGACTTAAAAATATTTTTGAATTCTTTTTAGTTTAGTCCAAAACTATTTTTTAATTATTATATCAAAACAAATATCCTAACAATCTCTCCCTTTTTGATATAATAAAACCAACTTGAAAAATTGTGTTTAGAATTCTCCCTCATAGTAAAAATAAGTTTTGAAGAAAAGTTTAAAATTTAATTGTAGTTAAAGCCCCCTTTATTCATTTGAAAATTTAATTTTTCAAAACATTTTCTTCCTTTTTGATATATCAAAAATAGTTCAAACCAAAGTTTAAAAATTTTTAAGTCCATAACAATGGAGAGTTTGAAAATATTTTGACAAAATATGAGTTTTGTTTTAAAATAGGCTCTCCTTACTCAAAGCATCATAAAATGTTAATCCAACAAATATATGATTACCTAGTTGAATTAAAATAAATCAAATTAAAAACAAATAACATCAACTAGATTTTACCACTTGAATCAAAGGTAGGATGTGAAGACTTCCTTCTTCAAGTGATCTTTCTTGTATGAATAGAGATCCCCCTTAATTTCTTCACTTGTTGATCATTCTCCAACACACCTAAAACAAGACAATCAAGTGATTTTCAGTATGCTTTAGATCCATAAGTATTAGTAGCACATAATTTAGTCTCCTTAGGAATCTATTTTTCAATTTCATCCCTTTTAGTTGAAGTAATTAGTCCTTTTGGGACCCAAATACTTCTAAAACACTTTCCATTAAAAAATCTAGGGGCATTAGATTGTCTATGATAAAAAATTGATTTTCCAAAATTATTTTTCTTTCCAAGTTCTTTGGAAATCAAATCTTTTTCTTTCTTAAGATCATCCAACTCATTTAGATGATCTTTTTCCATCTTTTGAAGCAAATTTTGTAAATCGACGTTATTTTGCTTAAACTCATTGAGTTTTGCTTCAAGTCCATCATTGGTTTTAGAAATCAAATCATTTTGAATTTTCAAATTTGAAATCAATTTCTTATTTTTCAAAATGTGATTTTTAAACTCTAAAACCAAATCATCATAGGCATCTTGTAATTCATCAAAAGAATATGAAGTTGAAGTAGATGAATTAGAAGTTACCATTGAATCTTCTTCGATGACCATGAGACAAAGGTTGGCTTGTTCATTTTCGGTGGAGTCATCATCACTTCAAGTAGCCACATAAGCCTTATTCTTATAGCTTGAAGAGCTTGACCTCTTCTTCTTCATCCTTGATTCTTCTTTTTATTTCTTCATGAATCGGATGAATTTGTTGAAGAGCTTAGTCATCTTTTTTTTTCATTATCCTCTCCAATTGAGTCTACATGTTGGCATGTGGAGTATTCAAGAGCAGCGACATTCACATTAATGCTTAGCCCTATGATTTTTTCTTCCCTATTTTCTTTATCTTTTCCTTTTTCTTCTCATCTTCTTTTCTTTTCTTCATAATTTCATGAGTGAGAAGAGACCCCATGAGTTCATCTAGCTTTAGGGTCTTGAGATTTTTAGCTTCGATGATGACAATCTTCTTTGAATCCCATGACTCGGGAAGAAAGTAGAGAAGCTTTTGGACAAGCTTGTCTTCCAAAATGATTTCTCCATAACTTTTGAGTCCATTTATGATGGTGGAGAATCTACCAAACATCTTCGTGATGTTTTCATCTGGTTCCATCTTGAAGTTCTCATACTAAATGTTGAGAAGACCAATCTTGATCTCCTTTACTTCGTTTGTTCCCTCGTATATGACTTCAAGCTTGTCTTATACCTCATTGACATTCTCACAAGAAGAGACTTTGGCATACTCTTCAGGTCTAAATGCACAAAATAACATTAACAACACCTTCGGGTTTAGCTCCATTATCTTCTTGTCGTTGGCATTCCAATCCGCCTTCTTTCTTTGAGGCACAAACAGTCCATCTTCAACAAGATCCCAAAGACGATAATCTTTTGCCTTGATGAAGTACATCATCCTATTCTTTCAATAGGCATGATGTTCACCATTGAAAAATGGTGGCTTGTCGATGGATTGCGCCATGAACATCGGTTGATAAAATAGTTGATCAAGCTTGCCGAGATCGCCTCAATAGAATGTTAATCATCTCGATTGAGCCTCGCTCTGATACCAATTGATAAACTCGATATCCTCAACCAAATTGCTTGCCAAATGGTGGAGAATATTGATTTTTGAGTGTTTGTGGTGGAAGCAAAAATTAAGAATTGAACACAAAAAATTTAGAGTGGTTCAGCTTTCTAACGAAAGCCTACATCCACTACTATAACTCCTCACCAAGGATTTTACCAAATTCACTCTTGAATTTCTTCCCCTTTTTCTAGGCTTAGGAGGCAACCCTTACACACTCAAAGCTTTCTATCCCAAAGATTGAGTAAACCCTCTTTACAAGAGAGAAACAAAAGCAAACTATAAATTCTTCTTACAAGGTTGATGTTTGCACTCTTTAAGCACTCACTCAATTCTAAAATACTTTAGCAAATATGACAATGTAAGCTCACAAGTGTTGTCTATACAAAGAATAGAAAATTAAGCTCTAAGACATATTTTGATCATATGATTGTTGACTTGAGGATCATTAGTCTTCCATAAATGCTTGAAGGACATTTTTATCTTCCCAAATAAGTTTCTAGCCGTTGGTGACCGTTGAGATTGAATTGAAGCCGCTGGAGTCTTTATTTCCTGCAATAAATGTAGTTCTTGAGTTGTTCGTATCGATACGCGGGTAGCCGTATCGGTACGTATTTTTCAAAAACTAGCCATTGAGCTCTTTTCAGCTTGTGCGTACCGATACACTTAAAAGTGTATCGGTACGACTTGCAATTTAAAATACAGTTGGAAAAATAAATGTTGTGGGGTTTTAGCCGTTGGAGTTATTGCCATGTAGGCGTATCAAAACGCTAAGAGGCGTATCGAAACCCCTCTCCATATCAATACGAGCAAGCCATGTATCGGTACAGATTTTAACAATTTTAAATAGACTGTAGCTGAAACCCTAAGACGTATTAAAATGAGATATACCGTATCGGTACAGTTGAACCGAGAATTTAGGTTTGACCATTTTAAAAACATTTCAAAACCGTATTTTCAAGTTGTTTAAATTTAAAAATATTTTTGCTTTTTTTTTAATTTAGTCCAAAACTATTTTCAATTATTATATCAAAACAAATATCTTAACAAGATCTAAAGCCAGTGCTAAGAGGGTCTTATTCGTAGCAAGTTACTTTTTGTATAAAACCAAAATGATTAAATAGAAGGCATTTGTGGTTTCAATAATAAAGAATCATCCTCCATTCATGACTATAACTCTAGAAAACAGAGTACGTATTAATATTATTAAGAATTGAATGAATTTATTAATAATTATTAGCCGGGGACAAACAGATTGGTTTTGCTTGCAAGTTAGTAAGTTACCCCTTATAAGCTTGCTTTGCAGGAAGACTGGGAAAATGTCGGAAGAAAAAAGAACACAACAAAACATGAACTTCCACTTTAACCCCAAAAATGGCCTTTCCAATGGAATGAAGAACCCCAAATTTATTACATCAAAAATTTAGACATTTAAACCAAAGAAGATGTTAGCAAAACAGAAAAAAAAAATCTTCACACTACTGAAACTGCTGGGACGGAATCATAAAACATTTACTGGCTAAACCTTTTACCTTTCCTCAATTTTCCGACAGAAGACTTGGTAAAATCGGAGCCTCTGCAATATATATATATATATATATATATAATGATTACCTGCTAATCTGTTCATATCTCGACAATAAACATTCCCTTCTCCCTCCTAGGTGGCAGACCTTTGTTTCGGAATGTTCTTTGTTTTTGCACCCTTTTCAGGCTTTGTTCTGTACTTTGCTTATGGCAGCCACAACGGTGGAAGCCTCACAAGCCCCATCCCTAACCATACACTTCTCTGACAAATCAACTTCAACCTCTGAGAACACTGGATAGTCAAGGTTCGAGGAGAGAACCAATGTCACATGTTCGCCTGCAATAGCCTTCTCCCATCCTACGATGCCAATCAGAAGTTTATCAGAGACAATCAGTAAAAATGGACTCGGCGATAAAATTGACACACACACACACACATCAAACATCCAAACTTACTCCCAGCAAGAAAGGCCTTGGCAGCATTGCTGTCAAACTGCAAGCTTCCTGGTTGCACACTTTCCTCGAGCGTTGAAGAAAGATTTATTCTTAGTTTATCATCACTACAATCTACTGCGGATGGCCTTATACAGCTTTCACTGGATGATGAGATCTGGGCTGCATTTTCAGCAGTCACTTCCACCTCAAATTCTCTAATACCATTTTGGACTGGCAGTGAACTTTTTCTTTCTTGTCGGCTCACTGGCCTCCAAAACTTGATGGTGGATCGGTTTGTAACACCCAGAACATGATCATGTTTGCTGAACCTCTCCAGAACATTGCTCCTCTTTGGTGTTCGACACTCCACAGGGCACCTGTCATTGGCTTCAGCTAGATTCTTTCCAAGCGGGACAGATATAGAGCCAATTATAAGCTCTGGGTTCTTATTCTGATCCAGTTGAATTGCAGCTTGTTTCTCTGCTCTAATTTTCAAACCCTCCCCATCATTTATTGCTTTAGGTTTTCGGCTCCACATTTTGTTACTATTACCCATTGCAGCAGTCCTTTCCCTGTTTGTTCCATGTTTATTCATTCCTCCAAACTTAAATCCATGAGAACTATGATTAACATGGAAACCATTAGGAACCACACGCTGTGATTTGGGTGGAGTCTGCCATCTAGAAACAACAGTACGCTGATATCCATCCACTTGCTCCACTTGTCTTTCGACATTCTGACTAGTCCCTGGATCACAATATCCATTGCTAAACCCCATCTGATATCTGTAATCTACACCCTCCCCTAGGTTGGGGAAAGGAATGGGTTCTAGGGATGGAAGAACTTGATCTGTTGACATGACTGCATTTTGTCCATCCATGTCAAAAACTGCTGAAGAGCTGGATGTTTCACCCCATGTATTAACCTCCAATGAATCTTCCATGTTCTGCTTACCTTTTTGCATCTCCCAGGGTTTTTGTTCCTTTGTTTTCTGCTCCTTCTGCCTAAGTTTTTTCCGTCTTTTTCTCTCAAGAAGCTCAAATTGCCTAGTGAAGAATCATGAAAAGAATCAGCTAATCAAAGGTTCTTCCATTTTTCTTTTCATTAGATGTTGAACTATTTCTGAAGAATTGTCATTACTCAATAACACTAAACTTAGGTGTCCGTACCTACCTGGTACCACTGCCAAACCTATCTCATGATTAGGTTGTATCTAGGAAGAACTAAAGAGCCCAAGACTAAACTTTAGTAGACTTGAACTGATAAAACAAATACTAACAGTTGTCTCTTCAATGCATGTTATCTAAGAACGCTGTTTGTTGACATAGAAAATGGTTTCAGCAATTTTTATTTTCCATACACCAGTTCTACACCTTCAAATTATAATTACTCATTTCTTTTCAAGAAATGAAAAATTAATTTTACATCGGTATCTTCTTCCCTTTTTTCACACTTTATATCAGTCAAAAATAATTCAGGAAGTAAATTAGTAATTATACTACATGTTGGGGTTTACCAACTTAAGGAAAAGAAGAAATTACTCGAAATACTTCTCTGATCTTTGTCTTCCCAGACATTACTCAGAAATGATTGAAAGAGAATCACTTTCGCTCATGCTAAGAGGAACATTTTTAGAGAAAAGGGGGAAGCAGAAGATTTACAAAGGGTCCAACCTTCACACATGTCAAATATGAAAAAAAAAATTACTTTGTTCAATAAGGAGAATATGTAATATGCACCTCTTCTGGGCAGCTTCTTCCTCTTCCACTAGCAACTTCTGGCACCTCAAAGCTTCAGCATCTTTATCTGCAAGCCATGCTTTAACCTGAACAGAAAACAAAGACTAATTTGATCTTGAAACGATGAAGGGAAAATTTTAAAAAGTAACAGATTCATGAGCACGCCTATCCTGCTATTGTACTGCTTGTCCCATTGGGTACGCATAGCATTATACTTGCCAACCAAATTATTCATAAGTGTGTGCATGGCTTTTGAGTAAATCAACCTAAAAAGAACAGAAAAATAAAAAAAGTACCAATTTCTGTTCTACCAAGAAGCTGGTACAAGCAACCACGTTCTTGGATTCAAGACCAATCTTTCCTGCTTCCCCATCAAAAATATATTTTTGCATCGAGATTGCTGCACCACAAAGGAAAGTCCTTTCACTTGCATCATCAAGGATACTAAATAATTCTCGGGAAGATATTGGAAACCTTGGAGGTCTAGCTTGGACAAGGTCCTGCAAAGATTTAGGACATATGACATTCATAGGATAAGAATGCATTACCATGTGTTCAGATCCATAATACAATATGTTCCTTACCAGAAGAGCAGAACCTGCCCTCAAGTAAACTTGTGGCAAAACAGAACGCGCTGCTCTCTTTACAACAACTGTTGTCAATGATTTTATAACCGATGATCCTGGAACTTCCTAGAAGGTATAGTTAGCAAGGAAGAAATTGTTTAGTAGACAAGAACAAAGAAAATCAATAATCATGCAATACGTGCATGTATATCCTAGCAAGAAATAATCGTTTGGTTACAAGATAATGCTGTAAAAGGAATAAATACAAAATGTAAACCATATTTGTATGTCGCTTGAATATTGATAAATGATGTGAAGAGGATTAAGCAGGAGAAAAAAAAATTAAACAATTACCTCCAATGCTACATCCTTAAATGATATAACTTCCTTTGCGTCATCCTTTGATAGCTGTAAATGATATAATTGAGTTAGACAAGAAATGAGAAAGAGGATAACCTAAAATGAATATGCAAGAGAGGGAAGGGTGAAGAAAAAAGTACCTTGTCCCAAAATGCTGCTAGAAGGTCCCTATTTTTAGCAGAATCCTACAATGTTAAAACGACATTGTTTAGTGGAGTCCTAGAGATTTACGAAGCAAAAAACATCAAAAGTAACCAAGGCAAATCTCAAATTTCCAAGAGGCTAGAATCTTGAAGAAGCATCAGAAGAAAAAATAAATTGCAGGAGAAAATCCCAAAAAGTATAAACATAATAGACTAATCCTGTTTCAAAGACAGTGAGAAACCTTATCAAGTTTTTTCAACCTATGATGCACACGTATATGCCTCCTATAGTTAATGGGTGAACAAAATTCTCGCGAACACTTGTCACACTTTTGCATCTGCACCTTCAGGGTAGTGAGTAAAGGCCAGCCAGGGATTTCTGTCAGAGATATAGGCAAGAAAATCAAGTAGTGTAGCATCAGTTATATAGCTTACCAATGATTTGAGCCATCAAATAATTTTCAAGTACCTTGTTGATCTAAAGCATGCAGCAATTGAATCCATTGAACCGAGCTGTCTCCAGCCTTTGAAAATGAAAGGAGAGACTCTTTTCCAATAGCTTGTCTGATGAAAGTGTCCAAAGAATCATTTAGCTCCTCTGATTTCATTACATCTGCAGAACTGGCAGCCTTGAGTTTTGCAACAGGCATCTATGCACACAAAAAACACACAACCACTAACTCAAAGATGTCACTGCAACTAAAAGGGGGAAAGAGAAGAAATTAATATCTTGAAAAATCTACTTACATTCGTGACTTACTCAATATTGGATCACACTACTAGACAACAATTCAGAGAAGATGCTAATCAAGAAATATATTTAAAACATGTAAAATGACTTCAATAAAATGAAGGTTACTACCACTCATTATCCAAAAAAATGTGAATTTCATTTGCATGTATGTCATTGTACTGAATCTGCAACACCAAACAATGTTTCATATCGACACTGCCCTCAACCACACCACCAACAGGGAAAAAAATGGGGGGTATAAATATCATCACATCCACATATACATCTATTGGACATTAAGTGTTCATGCATTAATGGTGCAACCAAATATAATGGAGTAAAAGCAAAAATATAGTGATACACATCTGCCTGCTTCAAATATCTTCATAATAATAAAAAAAATCAAGATATTCCATGAAACATTATCTGACTCCAAAATACTCAATATGCATATAAGTCATTCCTTCTGCTGTGACAAGCATAGCAATTCTTAAATGAAAATCAAATGCAAAGATCAAATATAGAATATCCTAGTAAATTGAAATCATACAAAGAGTGCATCCATTTAATAGAATATTTGGGGCTCAGGAATTCCCATTATCTAACTCCGAAACCAAGCACTAACCATCCAATACACAACTAATGCCACAAATGCAACCAAACAAATTTCTACAGCTAAAATACCAGCCACTCATAACAACAATTCATTAATGGAACCAAGTTATCCACTAGCAATATACTTCGCAGAAAAAACAACTAAATAATTAACCTAAGAATTAATATTAAAGTCCATCGGTAGGCAGCAAATATTTATATTTTAATTGCAAGAAAGATTTCCCCAACCACAACTCAATAAAAATGATAATAAAAGATTGCAGAAGAACAGAGTCCAATGAACTGTCTACATTTACAAATAAATAACTTCTCGAACCTTCATTTGTCCATTACAATCAAAAGGACGCATTTTCTAAAACTTCCATATACCGAGCCACAATATAACTACTGAACTTCGGTTTGGCCGGTTTCCATTATTCACATAACGTAAAATTCAAAGTCCGACTACATAGTTCCAATTTTCAGAGAATGTAACAGCTAAACTCCATATAAACATCAGAAATAATTAAAACAAGTAAAAACACAACAGAAGTGGCTAGGGCTACGAGTCACATGATCTGCGATAAAGGCTTGAATGTAAAAAAAACACAAAAAAATATTATATAAAAGAGAGGTAAGCGAAGCGATCAGTTAACGTACCAGTAAATGAGTGAGTGGGAGAGAGAGAGAGAGAGAGATCGGTTAGAGGAGAGACAGAATCTTAAGCGATCGCAAGGATTTAGAGCCGAGGAGCAGGTGATTGGGGAGTGTTTGGTGGAAGGGAAAATCACCGAGAAAAAGCAAGGAAGTGATCGGCCGAGAAAATTGTTGTGGAAGAAGGGGAAAAAACAGACTTTTGAAGGGAACGAGTAGTATATATAGGTGGAAACGGGAGCCCTCTTCAGCTTCGGCAGGGAAATTATTATTTAAAAAGAACGGAAATTTTGAAAACGTAGATGATTTTGACGTGGGAGATATTCGTGGCAACGTGATGTTCTGTTCTGACTAAGGATGGTCAGGTTCGGATTTTTGTTTTTTCCGTTTTTAATCCGAAAATGTAACTCTCATTCGAACTTAATCTAACCTGATATTTTATAATATTTCACTTGATTTAAATTCGACTCGAATTTTAAAATAAAAATTTAAACACAAGCTAACCTAGTCCGATGTAAACAAAAAATTATTTTTTATTTAATAAAATAAAATGTTAATTGAAAAATATAAACAAAGAACCGAGAAGGTACATATAATAATTATTTCATTTTAATTAAACAAAATAAAGAAATAATTATACCTAAATATTTAAAATAAAATTAAAATATTATTTCAGCTCAGGCATTTTTCACATTAAACCTGAACCCCAACTAATCTGACATCATTCTAAAATAAACTCAGCTCAAATCTAATTTTTTAAAAAAACCGACCATGTAGAATCAAATTAGATCAAAACCCATCGAATTTTGGTCAAATAATCATCCCAAGTTCCGACTCCTCAGGCAGTCCGCCCCCAAAGCCCAACTCTTTTTATCCTCTTCCAATTCTACACTCAATGTTGGGTTTAAGATCTCCTCTCTTCAAATTCATTATCTTTGTTCAATTTCCATGTATTTTACTTCGGTTATCAATATGAGAGAGGTTACTGGTGAAGCTTTGAGTGAACTGCTAGACGAATTCACTCTTAAAATTGATAATAGTGTTTGGTCCTTCGGATAAGAAGGGAAGTCGATTTTTTTACAATAAAAAATTCAATCATTTATAAAAGAGATCAAACAAAAACACATGGATCTTACAACAAACGAACAGACCGCCCAGGGTACTGCAAAACAAAGTGAAAACATGGAAAAAAGAGAGGCAAACAACACACTCAATCAAACAACATGAAGAAAAAAGCAGGAACAATAAAGGTCACAGGAAAAAAAACACATGAATCAATCAACGACACGATTAGGCGACATTTCTGCGAAAGTTTCATCTAAAGGCAGATTTCTTTTCTCATTAGAGTGAAAGATCTTATCATCAGAAATGCTAAGGAGACAAGATTATGAACAATAGAAGCTATGACAGAGAGTTCAACCACATACATGAGATGAATACCCTCAGACAAAAGGAAAAAAATGAAAAAATAGGCAAGACACCAAATTAGATAAAACCAAGGATCAAAATTCACCCGGACAGAATTAAAGGGAGGCTTGCAAGGTGGCCGAACAGCAATCATAATCCACGGCGAAGGGTGACGGAATGAGAGGAGTGTCGCCGAAGAAAAGGAAAAAATCAAGCAAAAGTGACTCCGACAAGGAGGTTTAGCCATCGCTCCCGGACCTTCGAAACCTCCTATCCTCGAAAACATCGACCTTTCTCTCGAACCACTGCCAACATTTCGCGGGAAACACCGTGAACCGCCGAAAAACCCGATCTCCATCGAACGGCTGTTGAGAACCGCCATCAACAACTAAGAGGGGATAAAAATAGGCCGTCTCCAAAGATAGGAAACTTCAGAGGCTAGGGGCGGCAATGGCCGCCAAAACCTGGAGACGACGATACCATCCCTCCAGTGGCTCCTCACGCGAGGCAACAGAGGAGGAAGAGCAGAAACAAGAGCTGCCGACGATAAAAAAAAGTTTACATGTTGCTGGGTTTTGAGTGAGGCGTTGCTAGGGTTTTTCCCCTTTTTCACAGAGCACTTTTGAGATGTGAGAGTGGGAAAATCTAGAAGGGAAGTCGAATTTACAGTCCGAGTTAGTAAATAAAATCTTGCAAACTCTACAATAGCCCAAAAGTCTGATGAATCATCTATGGTGGCGGATTTTGCTAAGCTGGAACATAAACCGAGGTTGTAGGCCACCAATGACACCAAGGTGTTCGATGAATCATCTATGAGAACAGACAAATAGGTTGCAAGTCAAATGATTCTTGTTCCACAGGAAGATGATGTTGGCCTGATCAAACACCCACCTTCGAGTGAAAAGCTAAGCGAAAATGGTATCGAGAACAAGGTGTTTGATAGGTGCCTAATGGAATACGATCAGATTCAGCAGTAACAAAAATCAGTGAAGTGAAAATCAATACCGTTGGTGGTGAGGAGAATATGTTGTAAAACCGTACAGAAACCTGTCTAACAACAAGAGAGATATGTTCAATGAAATGCTTACAAGAATCAATGCTTACGAGTTTCATCTGTCAACTCATTTATGTTCTTCACCAAGACATTTACAAGTTGAATTCAATGAAATGCAACACAGAACCACAGGACATAGCAGCAGCAGCAAATTGATTTCAATTATTTGGTATAATTTTTTTTTTCAACCGTCATTGAATTGATGCAACTATCTAATGTGAATTGACCAGAGATCGGAGGAAGAATTACATGCTTGCCGACCGCAACATTTATTTATTGGTGTCCCATGAAAAGAAGGGGGGGGGGGGATAAATAACTAGCTTTTTAGGAGGCTATGTTCTGAACCTTTGAGTGAGTTTCTCGACTCCTTCACGACAATCCCCTGCCACTCGTTTTGCACCTTCTTTAACGGTCGAACAAAATCCTGCTGTGCTTTGCTGCACGTCTTGTATTGATTCCCTTGCTTTCGACAGAGCTCCGCCTTTCAATTCTTCAGCCTTTGCACCTGCCTCGGAGGCCCATTTCTTCAACACCGAAATCAAATGCTGGATCCTCTGGACAATCTTATTGATGAACTCTCTAGATTTGCCTTTTACTTCACTAGCCAGTATCTTGAGCTTTCCCACCAACATTTCACCCCTGCTAATAGTTCCTTCAACTGCAACTGGCTTCTCTATGTTTACCCACGTATCTCCTGCAACACTCTCTTCACGGAGATCATTGTCAACAACCACTTTGATGCCATGCCTCTCCCACTGTTCTCTAGCTTCCTCCAGGGCTTTTGCCTGTTCTCTAGCTCTTTTTGCCTCATCCTCAGCCCAAGCCCTGAATTTTAGAAAGTTTTGTACCATAAACGAGTAATTAATTTAAAAATCAAATGAGAACAGCACAGGATACATCTCTCAGAAAAAATAAACGGGCAAATGACAGACAGGACAGAAACAAGTGGCAAAAACTGAATCTCCAAATGACAGTACAGTTAACCCCAAAAGAAGAAAAGCCAAAGCACCGATTGAGCAGATAGGCATGAATATATTTGAAGTCTGATAAATGCAAAGAAATGGGAATTGAGCAAAGTTTCACCCAATTTATTTAGCCACATAGATATAAGAGAAGTTATTCTCACGCTATCCGTATCCTTGAAATTATTATTCCATAAAATAGAGCATCTAATATATATATATAAGCCATTTGCCATTCCTCCCTACTAAGTTGTTGAAGTATTGATTATAAAAGTACCTAATAATCAAGCTTATTTCCTTACCTGGCCATGGATAAGGCTTTTCTTTCCACCTCCAACTCATGCTGTAACCTGACAATCTCCTGGGTTTCATCCTCTGTTTCTTTTCGTAGTTTGCTTATCCTTTCCTTCTCAAATGATATCACTACTTTCTCACTTGTCATGCTTTCTAACTGCTCCTCCACTTCACGCCTTAGCCTTGAAAGAATTTCCATTTCAGCATCAATAGCAGCACGGTCCTTCATTAAGGCAATATTCTCTTCCTCTCTCTCAGCTCTTAACCTTTCCAGTTCATGCTTTGCCTCTTCAGCCACTTTTTCCACAGCATTAATCTTTTCTCGTTCCATCAGAAGTTCTTTCTCAAAACTAGCATTAATATCTTTCTCCACTTCAGCTACTAAAGCATTGTGAGCAGATACTGCATTTTCCGCAATTGATTCAGCTTCAATACGGGCAAGCTCCTCACTTACTAGGTCAGAAGCTTCACCAGTTGCAATAGCAACAGCAGCTTGGGCTTTTGTCACAGGCTTATTTGGCTGGAACATTCTTGTACAACCTATCAGGACAATGACAATAACAGCGGCATATCAATCATCAAAATAAGAAGAAATTTAGAGAAAGCAATTACCATTGAGATGACTTACCAAAAGCAAGTGCTGTTATTCCCTGTTCTCCATTAGACAAGTCCGCCATGAGCGCTGGCCATGCATCTGGATTTATCTTATCAATGTCTATAAAACCAGAAAGTTGGTAGAGGATCTACGCATAAGCACAATGGTAAAGTTAGTACCAAACGTACCCACTAGTGCATGTAAGAAAGAAGATGAAATGAGCAAATAAACAAACTCAAACATAAGCAACCTTTCTGTCAGCTTCTGGGAGTTGTCTATTCTCTAAGGCCATTTTCCAACATACAAGAGCTTGGCGTGGTAGAGGGCTAGAGCAAAAAAAAAAGGAGAAAATAAGAGGCCAACCACAAAACAGAAGCACCCTTGTATTTATAAATAAAGCAATTAGTGACTGTATAAATAAAACCACAATGCAATTTTATTCATTATTTTAGGTTTTAGTCAGGGTACGCACATATTCCATTAACATTTTGCAAAAAAGTTGTAATGAAAATGGGTTAAGACAGATGACCAATTTTGCAAAAGTTTAATGTGTGAACAGTAATACCTTTCAGGAGAGAAGTAAAATGGGCCCAGGTTGTTACTAAATAAATCTTGATTTGAAAGCTTGCTTGAGATAAGTCCAGCCTCTGCCAAGCCTGAAATATGTAACTCGATTATTAACAATGAATTATAAGAAAAAAAGAAAGTTACTCTACCGATATGACCAAGAATATGAAATCCTCTTCTCAACCTTGAATCGATGAAAAATCAGGGTCTTCAGGTGTGATGTCATCAAATGCAAGTTCAGTAACATTCTCAATATACATTGCAGGATAAACTTTTGATACTACGTTCCTGCAAACAGCAAAAAGGATTAAATATACAAGCATGAAGGTACCTATAACCTGCTATTTTCCAAATGGCCACATATTGCCATACATAGAAGAAATAAGAAAGGCGCCTATACCTCGAAAGAGAACTGCTTGCCGAAACCAACCACCGAGCATACTCACGACGTGTACAGAGATCACCAGGTAGAGCATCAGACTCAATAACCTGGAAAAGATCGAGTTATATGTCACAAATTCTCATATTATCTAATACTCTCATAATTCTGCATATCAGTAAGAACGAAGTACCTTCAAAACTTGAAGGGTTAAAAGTGCCTGCCTCTGAACCTGATCAACAACTGCGGGAACTAGAACCTTCCCTGGGTGAACCTGTGGATCTGAGGAAACTACAGACGGGGCAGGTATACCGGCTGGGGAGAAGGAACTTCTTGGAGTTGGTGATTCAGAAACTGGAATGCTATCTTTTATTTCATTATAATCAATTTTCTCTTGCTCAATTGTTAATGAATGAGCTGGTACTGACACCGGGGTTGTTTCAGATGACTCAGTCTCATTTAACTCGTTTACTTCCAGAGATGAATTCTTTATTTCAACTGAGACTGAGAGCAGAGACATTTTGCGACTCTCGAGGATTTCTTCAGTTTGAGATGATTCTATGGTTTCCAGATTGTCTTTGGCTACAATCTGAGGTTCTACAATTGATTCTAACTCTGAACTAACTGAGAAGCTCACAATCGAAGGATCGCTGACTGAACCGGAACTAGAAGAAAAATTCACAGAGATATTGGAATTTTCTTTTCCTTCTGATCCAAGTAATCCCTCATCAAGATCATTGTCCAGGTTTACTGGGTCAGACAAGTTAGTATCAACACTTTCTGGGACATTAATCAATTTGTCTTCAATCTTGAAAGTCGCTTCAGGTGAACTGATATCAGGGCTACTATGTGATTCTTTAAGGCTTGATGCAACAAAAGAGCCACCCACAATTTCAGTTTCAGGAAAATCAGGTGATATTGGAGTTGCTTCTGGTAAAACAGACTCCCCATCCAAAGATGAACCATTTTGCACGTCTTCTTGAACCGGAACAGTATTACTGGAACTATTGTCATTGGATGTGTAGCTGTCTACTAAGTAGGTTCCATTGTCATTATCAAGATCATCATCAATGGAAGTTCCATTGAATTCTGAAGCTGCTGAAAGATCCTTAGGTGTTCCTGTTTCAATTTCATTTTCTTCAGGCTTTTCACTCTCAATTGAAACTTCCTGCAGAGCTGTTAAGGGTTCCAAATGCTGTTTTGGTCCTGCAGTCAACAAACAGTACAAGCATTCATAACCAGTTCGGGGGGGTTGAAGCAACAACATATAAAACAAATAGAAAACCATAGTAGTAAAGTAGAACCAAGTGCTATTGAAAGAGACCACTTACTCGAAGCACTTCGATTACTTAGGGACATTGCTGCAAAGGAAAGCCCTGCTACCAGAACAAATCCAGCTGATCCAGCTCCCGTAATTCCTAAAAGCAAACTACTTACGAAGTGTTATTAGTCCATAACATGGAAACCACCAATTTTAACCTAAACCCATTTAACATTAGATTAGAATCCTCACTCACTCCCCACTATCTGGCCAAAACTCCAAAAAAAAAAACCCATCCCAATTCTATCCCTAAATATCATATAAGTACTATCTTCTTCATTGATACGGAATACATTTGATTGAAAGACAGCAAAGAAGCACTTAGTGTAAGAAAACATAATTAAAAACTTAATCAGCTAACTAATGATCGGATAAACCTATCAAAGCGTTAAGCTTTTACCAGCTGGTCACAGATAAACAACGAAATCCAACAAAAAAAGAAAAGCAAAAATTCAACCAAGAAGCGTTTAACATTTTCTTTTTTTTCCCTCTTCTACTCAACTCTCGAAAACAAAATAGACGCTCGAAAATTAAGCCAAGAGAAGTGGTAACAAAATTTGTTTGTGCAAAAGTATAATAAATAAATACCTCTAAACCATTTGTTCCTTCCCGAGCCAACGGAGTCCTCAACACTATCCGAATCGGACCATCCAGAAAAAGTATCTGGTCCAGCAGTGGAGTCCGACACAACCCGCGAAGCAACATTACGGCGTCGTTCCGGTCCTTTACCCCTGCTTCTTGAAACAGAGAGCAGGAGAAGACGACGACGGCTATCGAGCCTTCTCGCCCGCGTCCCCACGAGAACCGCGCGTGATTCGCTGCAATCCCTGTAACGCAACGCCAAGCGGAGCTGAGGAGAGCAGGAAGCAGAGGTACAAGCCATCAAAAAGAAAAGAAAAGAAAAAAGCAGCGGCGAATGAGAATTCCGAAATGAATTGAACCGGGGGAGGAGGAGGAGGAGGAGGAGGGTGAATTGTTCTAGGGTTTTTGTTTGTCGGTACAGACAAGGGACAAAGGAAGCGAGAATTTGGTTGTTATCTTTCTTTATCTATTCATATTATTATCAAGGGACGCTGCTTCACTTTTGAGTGTCCCTCGCTCTTGTCTTTTTTTTCTTCTTTAAATTAATTAATGTGTCAAAATTATTCACCAACTTTTTAAATTACCTCTATTTGAATCCTTACATTTACATTAGGAATATAACTATTAATTTATGTTTTTAAATTTTCTTTTATCTAATTAAGTTTTTAAATTAAAAAAATTGAATCAATTAAATTTTAAAAATATTTTGATAATTTTATATAAACTTTACATAAGTCTTTTAATTTAAGAGTTTAAGGCTTTAGGTTTTATGTTACGATTTAGGACTTTAGTGTATAAGGTATAAAATTTAAGATTTATGGTTAGAATTTAAAGTTTAGGAATTAAGGTTTAGGTTTTAAGGTGTTAGGGATATAGATTTAAGTTTTAGATTTTATAGCTTAAATATAAAGAATTGTGTAAATTTTTTTACATAGCTTGTGTATCAAAATATAATCCATAAATATTTTGATCAATTTTGATAGTTTTTCTTTTAGATATTACTGATACATGATACATTACAATTCTATCATGTTTCATTTTACTGATTTTTTTAAAAAAATACTTTTTACAAATTCTAAAAGTTTTTTAGAATTTTAAAACTTTTAATACTTTTTTAAATAAAATAAAAAATAGAAAATGTCAAGTGAAAACAACGTGACACGGTACACTGCACCAATAGATTCAAAAAATGTTTAGATTTAATGGTCAAAATTAGTCAAATGCCTTATTTTTTTTATTAAAGCCAAAGAGCTTAATTTATTTAATTTCTTGGTTTAAGGATTTAATTTTTTTGGTTCAAGGGTTTAATTGGGTGCAAAAAAAATCTAAGGGTTTACTTGATTTTTTTCAAAAGTTGAAGGGCTTCTTATACCCTTAAGCCTCCGTTATTTTATTTTCTACCAATCGAATGATGACAATGTGTTGCAATCTGATTGGATAAGTAAATTTTAAAATTAAATAAATAATTTAAGAGTATATTATGATGACACATATCATCATATGATTGAGTGATTAAATTTATTATATTAGAATTAAAATTAAATTAATATAATATATAAGTAATAAGGACTAAATATATATATATATAAATTTTTGTTAATTATCACATCATCTTAATTAATATAATATATAAATAATAGAGACTTAATTAATACCTTTTAAATAATTAAGTGATTTGATTAAAAAATTGATAAATTGAGGGTCAAAATAAAATCAGACCTATAAATTGAATAATCCTGATGAATATAATTTACCCTAATTTTTTAGGTGACCAAAGATTTTTGTCCCGGCAAAATAGGTAACTTCACTACATTCTCAGCTCCCGCGCCACCCAAACCACATCCAATCATTAAAATCCACCTACAAATACAAACTGACCTTATCCCTCTAAACAGGTGGCGCGCCATGGCACGGTTTTCATCCGCCGAAACCACCACCGGAATTCCCAAAACGCCCTTTCACCTCCGGTTCCACGAAATGAAACACCGGTAAAACTTTAGATATAATGCCAAACTCGATTCTTAATGGTCAGACCTGGGCCAAACCCCCAATTACATTATTAGCACCACCATTTCACACTCTTCCTTCTCTTCTAGCCATTGCACCCAGAAGAAAGCTTACATTTCATAATTATAATTTCAAGAAAAAGGAGTGGATTCATCATAATCGGAGACTAAACGGGACTCGCGGTGGTTTATATCGGGTGATGCTTTGTTCATCAGTTAAGATTAATGATATTACTTCTGGCGGTGGTGGTGGGGTTGAAGAGAATGGGCGTCTCCGCAATTTTAAACTGAACCATTCCACTTTCTTAGCTTCTCTGATGCCAAAGAAGGAGATTGGAGCTGATCGCTTCATTGAAGCGCATCCTCATTACGACGGTCGCGGCGCCCTCATCGCAATTTTTGGTACTTTCTTTTTTGTTGATATTTTTATTTAAAAAAATCTCCGGGAATGAATAGAAATGACAGCAAGATTTCGTTTTTTGTTTCAGATACTGGTGTTGATCCGGCTGCTGCTGGCTTGCAACTAACTTCAGATGGGAAGCCGAAGATCATAGATGTTATTGAATGGTACTTCCTAGCCTGCTGCTCTATCTGATAGCTAAGTTGGTTCTTTTCACTTTGTAATTATTTTTCCGAGTTACTTGATAAGGTATTTTTTTTTAGTACTGGAAGTGGAGATGTTGATACCTCAAAAGTGGTGAAGGCTGATGTGATGAGGACGGCCGGATTTGCGGAGCTTCTGGTTGTATTATTGTGAAATAGTTCGTTTCGTGATCATAGAATGAACCGTTGTGTGCGTGTGGGGGGGGGGGGGGGGTGCTTGTTCCTCACGGCTTCCTTAATTCTGCGTTGAAGTTGTAGATAAAACTTTACTTGCATTAGATGATAAGCAATTGGTTATTTCCGTGTTTTGTTTTCTGGCTGATTAATTGACTCCAGTTCATGTAGTTCTTGGTCTGCATTGAAGTTGTAGATAAAACTTTACCTGCATTAGATGATAAGTAATTGGTTATTTCCGTGTTTTGTTTTCTCGCTGATTAATTGACTCTGTTTCATGTAGTTCTTGGTGATTTCCATTCTTTCTGTAACTTTCACGTTGTTAAGAAAATATGTGAATCTTCAAATGTATGGAAAGTTAGTGTTTAACTTTTTCCTATATATTCCATATAGAATCATCAGCATCATTTTTAGTTCTGAGTTGACTTGTAGTTTTCTAATTCCATCTTCTGTATTTTGTTAAAAAATAAATTGTAGGCGCTTCATTGGTTGTCAATTCTTCATGGAAAAACCCTTCTGGTGAGTGGCATGTGGGACATAAATTGGTTTATGAGCTTTTTACAAACACTTTAACTTCACGTCTAAAGGTACGGCATATTTTCTGTTTAGTTCATCAGAATTTTAAAACTTTTTAAATTCCCCATATTAAAAGAACTGAGGGATGACTATTTTCTGGCCATTCTCTTCATTATTAACAATGCAGAAAGAAAGAAAGAAAATTTGGGATGAAAAAAACCAGGAGGCAATTGCAAAGGCTGTAATGCATCTTGATGAGTTCGACCAGGTTGTTGAAAATTCTACTTGGCAACCTTTTATTTATGATCACAGACATAGGTTTTCATATTTCAAATCCTTTTTTCTTTAAAATTTTTAATACATGTTGTATACTTGCTTTCAAATTGTTAATATATTTTAAGTATTTATGTGTATCCATTGTGTGAAAGTGAGACTAGTTCTTCAATTTTGTTTATGCTTCTCTTGTGGTCTTACTTTGTTGTGCTGTAGGTGCCTTGGTAATATATTACTTATTTGGCAAGATTTTTTTCATTCAAATTTATATATGGTATGAAGTGAATTGAAATTGGGCACTTTGAGATGCATGTACTGTTAGTTAGTATGCATAACCGTGTGTTGTAGGAGTTTTAGATAGAGTAGGAGTTGTATGTTATCTTTACTTTATCTTAACTAGTAGTTTGAATTTAAATTTGATCTTTGTAAAGGATAAGAGTCTTATCCTATAGGTTAACTACTTGGTGTTAAACACCTCTGTAAAAGTCTATATAATAGACTCTCTTTCACTAATGAATAATAACAAATAGAGTACAAGAAAAACTCTGCTTCTCACATGGTATCGCTTTAGAGCCGATCCTATCTCTCTCGGTTTCTCCTTTGCTTAATTTCCATGGTTTTTTCAAACCACCATATCTCAAATTAGTTCTCAAAATAACCCTCGTGCATCCAATTTCAGATCTCATATGCCTCTCTTTCTCCAATCACATCCTATAAACTAAATGGGAACAATTACCTTCAACAGTTTTTTGGCCATCTCACCTCCAAATCTTCCACAACTGCCTTATCAGCTAGTGAAGGCAGAATTTCTCTTTGGCCACTTCTAATCCTCTATCCTGGATTATAGATTCTCGTGCCTCGACCATATGACAGCAACCCTCACTATTTCGCACCTTTAACCATTGCAACTCTAAAACCTCCATCAAGGTTGCAAATGGGTCTCTGTCCCAAGTAAAAGGAAGTGGCACTATTCAAGTGGGTGATAAACTGGTTTTGCCTAATGTGCTATATGTTCCTAATCTTGCCTGCAACTTGTTATCGCTAGTAAGTTAGTTCAAGATACTAAATGTGATGCTCACTTTGGAATTAATGGGTGTGTATTTCAGAACATGGCTCAAGAAGAAGGTGATTGGCGAAAATAGGCTATCAAATGGTCTTTATATCCTTGATGAATTACCACCTCGATTTCTTGATTTCACGTTGTTTTAAGACTTCATCTTCTTCTTTAAGTAACCCTGATGATATTATGTTGTGGCATCTTAGGCTAGGACATCCAAATTTTGTGTATCTTTCAAAATTGTTTCCCAAGTTATTTAGCAATAAAAAGCCTCATTCTTTTAATTGTGAAGTGTGTCAAATTGCTAAACATACCAGGCAAACATATGCTCCTTCCTCATTTACACCCACATCTCTTTTTTCTGTAATCCACAGTGATATTTGGGGTTCATCTAAGGTCAGAAGCTTATCTGGGTCTAGGTGGTTTATTACCTTTATTGATGACTATTCTTTCATTGTAATATACCATTGGCTTTTAAAGGTTAAAAAATCTAGGGTAAAGTACACAAATAGTCACTAAACTATCCTAAAAGATATAAAATAGTCACTAAACTTTTAAAAGTTGCATAACGGCTATTAAATTTTAGTTTTTATTACAAAATAATTACTGAGTCGTTAACGTGACATTTGCGATAATTTAAATAATAAACACATTTAATCTTTCGTTTTACACATCTAATCAACTTAGTCTTAATTTAACTCTTATTATTGATGTTTAAAGTGATTGAATATGTAAATATGAAAGATTAAATGTATTGTTATATAAATTTTTGTAACTGCAATATCATCCAGTTAATAACAGTTAACAATTTAGTGACCAGTTCGTAACAAAAACTAAAATTTAATGTTTATTATGTAACTTTTAAAAGTTTGATGATCATTTTATATTTTTTAAAATAATTTAATGACCATTTATGTACTTTACCTAAAAATCTACTAATTTTTTAAAAAAAATCAATTTAGTTCTTGAATTATTTTTATATTCAATTAATATTTTAAATTTAAAAAAAATTAAATTGATTGTTTGACCAACAATAACAGTTGACTTCAACGATTTTTTATGAAAATTTTTGTCATGTCTAACGCCATGTTATTTGAAGATATCGCATGATATTTTTAAGCTTTTTTAATTTTATTTTTAAAAATATTTCAAAATCATAAAAATTCTAAGAAAATTAAAATCATATATATTTTTTAAAAATTGAATTTTATTTAATAATAATAAAAATATTAAATTATATTAAAATTGAAGAAAATATAAAATTATTTTTAAAATATAAAATATAATTACAAAATTATAAATTTAATAGTTTAATTATTTTTAAAATCTAAAATATTACAGATTTATTTTAAAAATTATAAAAGTATTAAAAATTATAAAAGATATATCTAAAAATAAATGACAAAAATCTCTTAATAGATTTAAGACACTGTATTCAACGATTTTTCTCTAAGAATCTATAATATTCTAAGGTAGCAGATCGTCCTAGAAAGACCTACGACGTCGTAACATAACAATTCATTTCACACAAATAATTTTTAATAATCTATGACCATAATCACATGAATTCACTAACAAAATATTTATAATCTATCTAGTCATAGGCAACTCATGCACAAACTATAGTCTTATAAGAAATTTTATTTAAAAAAAAACAATATTTTTTTATTATTTTAAAAAAGTTTTGTGATTTTTTAATGGCTTAAATGTGCTTGAAATTCTTGAATTTTTTTAAAAATAAATTAAATCATTAATTTTTTAATGATTCTTTTATAATTTTAATAATTTTATAGTATATTTTTTGATGTATTTATGTATGAAATTTGTGTTAGAACATAATCGAACACGTTGTTTCAAAAATCTTATCATTTTCAACTTTTAATCTTATTCATTCGCTGCACACATTCAATAAATATGAGTTAGTGTAAATCTAATTGAGTATTTACTTAGTGTAAGTGGATCTTGTATCTCTCTCTCTCTCTATATATATATAATCTAATTCCTAAATCTTTAAACCTTAAACTCTATGCCCTAAATTCTAAACACTAATTTTAAATTCTAAACTTTACAACCTAAACCATATATATAGGGTAATTATACACGGCATGTGTAAAATAATTTAAGGTAATTATATCATGTACTAGTGGTGGAAATATTTTATTTCCACAAGCGTTCTAATTTTAGGGGTTAGTGATTCAGTTTAGGGTTTATAGTTAAGGGTTTAGGTTTATGTGGTTAGAATTTAGGGATTGTGGTTTGAATTTAAAGTTTAGGGTTTGAATTTAGGGGTTATAGGTAAAAACTTAAATCTCTATTATATTACCCTAAACCTTAACCTCTAAACCCTATACCCTAACACTAAACCCTAAATTCTAACCACAAAATTAAAAATTCTAAACTCCTAAACATAAACCCCTAAACTAGATCGCTAACCCCTTAAATTAGGATGCTTGTGAAAACAAAATATTTCTACTGCGAGTGCATCATATATCCCCCACGTATATATATGAAATATGAAAAGAGTTGAAGCATATTCAGTACTGTCATAGTGAGGTTTCATACTGCCCTTCAGTTTTTGTGTGCAGATCCATCCTGTATTGATGTTGATTGGCTTCATTATCATGGGAGGTCAAGGTAATCAATCCAACATACTTTTTCTTTTTATACAAAAACGAACAAGCTGCTAGTTTTCTGATTGATAATCAAACCGATTCTCAAACATTACCAAAAAAATGCAGCCATTATGAGCTACAAGTCATTGCCACTGAAGAAGGAAGTTAAGAAACTTGTACATCTTGTGCTCCACGCCATTGCTCTAATTCTGGGCATTATTGGAATCTACGCTGCTTTCAAGAATCATAACGAGAGCTCAATCCCCAATCTCTACAGCCTGCATTCTTGGCTTGGGATGGGAGTCATTGTCCTCTACGCCATTCAGGTACGAATACGACCACTCGTTCGACAGATATCTGTATTCGACGTTACTCCGATACCAAAAGCATTGTTTTTGACATGGAGAGATGTAAATTTTGCAGTGGATATATGGCTTTCTTGTGTTCTTCTACCCTGGAGGATCGGCCGGATTACGAAGCGAGTCGCTTCCATGGCACGTGCTGCTGGGGCTGTTTGTATACGTCTTGGCCGTCAGCAATGCCAGCTTAGGGTTCCTGGAAAAGCTTACATTCCTTGAGAACTCAGGGCTTGACAAATATGGAGCAGAGGCCTTCCTTGTAAACTTCACAGCTATTGTCACAATATTGTATGGAGCCTTCGTTATATTTACAGTTTTCTCCCAGGCTCCTCAAGAGGATGACTACAGCTATTCGTCTATATGATTTGATGTGATATATATATATGATTATATCTATGTATTGCTTAAGGGTGCATGTCTATTATTATCTGTGTTTCGGGACATAAATTTGCAGTCATGAAAAATGTTGGCAGTTTATGGGAACTTATAGTTGTAATTTATTCCCTCTCTGTTTCTTCTCCCCATAAATGAAACTAAGGATTGTTATTTGTTGTCCTTTCAGTGAAATTTGAAATCTTTTGATCATTGGTAGAAGTTAATTTATAAAGTTAAAAGGTTGGTCTAGGGTTTAGACGTTAAGCCTTTCATCAACATAGCACATTCTTTTGTGCAATGTATCATTACCCAATTTCTTTAAGGATACTGCTATCAGGATAAACAAAACTCGATTCGACCTCAAAAATAATTAAAATGAGTTATTTAAATTACTCAATTTTATGAATCGAGTTAAATTTTAAGTTAATTTATAAAGTTAGGATGTTATCTGGTGTTTAGAAGTTAAACCTTTCGCCCACCAAACCTTAAGTCATCAACCCAGTCTGCATGGACACACCGCGTCAACAATCTAGTCCTTGTGAACTTCTCATGTCAGCAAAAAAAAAAATATTAATTGTTAGTCAACTAACGATTTTTTTTCGAACAGTATTATTTTGACCAAAAATTGAAATGTGAAGGACTAAAATACTTCCAAAATAAAGAATAGGAGACAAAATGACCATAATGCCTAAAAATATCGAATACCCCACTCAATATTTTACCAATATATGCACTTTGTTTTTGTTCAAATGATTAGAAATGATAAAGATTTCTGATGAGGATTACTTTCAAAAAAGGAAAAAAGAAAAATTCAGATAAAAGATTAAGTAAATTGCCTGGTGTCATCCATACAAGAAAGCTTAAAAATTTTCTTAATTTTCCTAATACCCATACTCCATGTAAGAAACCAATTTCCATTGCTAAAAGAAATCCTAAACCTGAAAGCAACCAATTCAACCTAAACCCTAAACTAATATAACTGCTACTAAACATGGTTTAACCAAATTAGAGTGCAAGAGTTAGCGCTAGTGTCACGTTGAAATCACCTTAATCTACTTTGGAAGCCAAGTAACACAAAAATATCTAGTTCAATTCGATCAGGCTAGGCAGTTTTCTCAGGCGGTAAGCATCCATGCCAAAGTCATGTAGTAATCATGTTGAACTGGAATCTAGAAAGCTGCTGCGGAATGGTGGATATCACAGGTCCGTATCTCTGTTCAACGAAAGTACCAGAAGAACGATAAAGCTAAGAGCATACGTAATTTCAGAGAAGAAACAAATTACAAATGATTACAAGTAGGTTACTGCCTACCTGAACATTATCATAAAGCTCAAACAACGGTACTGCAAGAAGTTTCAAATTTTTCGGTACCGCAAAGTACTCTTTCTCGGACAAATGGACAAGGAAAAGCTTCTTGCACTCCTACAATAATATCAATAATAGAGATTGAGAAAGGATAGCAAAGCACA
The DNA here is from genome assembly GCA_019671005.1 of Hibiscus mutabilis. NCBI lineage: Eukaryota > Viridiplantae > Streptophyta > Magnoliopsida > Malvales > Malvaceae > Hibiscus > Hibiscus mutabilis. The sequence continues at coordinate 2,338,991 of CM033712.1, read as the reverse complement.
TAAATAGAGCCACGTGAAGTAACAAAAAGATCGAAGATCACACGCTACCTTAGGTTTCGTTATGTGGGGAGGACAATATGGATACATTATGGTCTCAAAGTTGGGCCTCCACCAGATGGCCACACACTCACCAATCTGCAACGAGATAACAAGGACCGGAATTATGCATTAAAAGAAAATGTTCCAAAACTATATCATAGGAAAGATTGAGGGAAATTGTTAAGACACAATATCTAATCATCTTAGAAAGATAATTACGACAAATCAGTACCTGCCAGTCTGGCACAAGAGCAGCTGAATTAGCTCCAAGCTTGCTAGTCAGCTTCCTTTTCAAACCCTCGATCTCTGAAGCCTAAGAGCAAAGAAATTACAAAAGACATAGAATCTCCAAAGTAAAGGTAAAAGATAGACAACATAGATGAAAATAGTTAGAAGTAAGATGATACTGTTCTCTCCAGGCTTCAGGCGTCCACCGGGAAGTTTGCAGAATGTGTTTCCGATTTGCAGAAGAAGAATGTGCGGATGATTATGTTCTTGGACCTGCATAAGAAGGTAGTATAGGCAATTGAAGGACAGGCATTCGAATGGTCATCTTAGAGGACAAATTTTTGCAAACCACACAACGAATAAAGCATACATTTTCACGAAAGAGAATGAACCACACATAAACAAGCTATCTACCGAGTCATAAAAAACTATTACCATAGATTTTCACAAAAGAGAATAAAGCATAAACCTTACAAGGTTAATCCCTCTTGGGTATTAAGATTTAATGGCTAAGCACAAGTACAGTTACATAGAAAAATCGCTTCAACGCTCGTCCTCATACCCTCTTTCATATAACTTCAATTATCAATCAAAAGAAGCAATTACAAACTTGTGCTCGTAGAAACTAAAGCTTCAATATGCTAGGGTTTCCGAAACCAAAAGAAAAGAACAACATTTAGCAGCTCAAACTTTCCCAAAAAAAGCAGAAAAAAAGTAAATACTTTATTTTTAAAATAAAATTGAAAACTTCGTGTAAAATCTGAAGAAACAGAATCCAAATCTCAGTTCAAACGGTATATTGTTTCTACCAGAAATTTGCTTCCAATCTAAACATTCCACTTATTTCCCAATATGGTCTAAGAAAGGGGAAGAAGCTAGGGTTTCGAATCTAAGGTGGGGGTTTATCTAGGGTTTTCAAAAATCCAAGAAAAACATGTAATTGTAAAAGGAGAGAAATGAAGAAAGTGATAAAAATTACTTGACTTTCATGCGAGCAAGGCGATCGGCGACAGACGTGTCCTTCTCCATCTTGGGCTCTTTGGTACTGAAGGTGTAGCTTGACAATGGGTTCGTGTTAACCACCGGTGACATTACCATATCTCCCTCTCCTCTGCTCCGCAATAACGTTTCTGGGTACAAAGGAATCGGAGACAGAGAAGAAGAAGATGAAGAAGAAGGTGAAGGTAGCAAAAAGTAAATAAGTAACATAATACAATCCCAACGCTCAAACTTTTAATTTTTTTATTGCATGATTTATTTATTTGGAAATAAAAAACGAACACAATTTTCTTTTATTTGAATGTCATTTGTTCCATTCAAAGTTTAAATTTAAGGATTTATAATTTATGTTTATGATTTTAAGATTTTCTAAGGTTAGAAGTTGGTATTAAAATTTGATATTAAAATAGATAAAGTTGATAAGTTTTGTAGTCTAATGCATAAATAATTTTTTTCACACTATAATATTAAAAAAATTAAATTATGTTTGTGTCCTGGCTAATAAAATATTACATAAATATTAAGTACTTTCACTAATAATAATAATAATAATAATTTTTTCCTATTAAAAATTTTAATTAAAAAAATTAATTATTTCATGCACAAGCGCTCGTAGAAATTTTGTTTATACAAGCGCTTTAATTTTAAGGTCTAAGGATTTTATTTAGGGTTGAGGGTTTTGTCGCTTGAGTGTAATAGTTTTGAATTTAAAGGTTATTATAGAATTTCAAATTTAGGGTTAAAATTTAGGATTTATATGTTAAAACCTAAATCCCTAACCATATTACCCTAGAATCTAAACCTTAAATTCTAACCATAAACCTCAAATTCTAACCATAAATCTCAAATTCTAACCGCTTTTACATTATGTCACGGGGTTAGAATTTCGACCTAGCAAACCGCATGACCTTAGGCGAATTTTTACACACAAACGCCTAAGTAAGCTTGAATTCCCACTCCGAAAGATCAAAACTTTCAAGGCACTTAAGAACGCAAGATCGTTATAAGCGGAAACAAACTATAGAGAATAGCCTTCAAAACTAAAAGAAGAAAATCAAGAACACGAAGAACAACACAGAAAATGCCTTGATAACGATTAAATGATTTACAAGCGAGGTGTGGAGCCTCTATTTATAGCTGAACGCCCCTAGATCTGACGGTCAAAACTGATTTACATCGACGGATGAGATTTACATTATATTTTTACAAAATCTCTAATTATCTCAACATTATCTAAATAAATCACTTGAAATAATTCAAATGGATAATGTTTGACTAAGTCTTCCAGAATCTTCTAGAATCATCCATGGATCAGGTTAAGTCCGGTGGTCTCTTCAACCCAATTCTTCGATCTGAACCTCTTGGCAACTAATTGTGTATATGACTCGGGTCTAAACTGGTGACCCGTGACAATTACTTATTATTTTTTTAGCTTTTTTACATTTTTAATTATTGGATATTGCTTATATTACTTCTTCAGAAATGTATATAATCATAAGTTTTTTATAATATTAAATAATTCTATCTGTATCTTAATTCTATAATATTTTCATTCAATTTTTAATTATATATATATAAATATTTTTAGTATGGTCACTAAATTATACTGAAATAATTTTTTTCAATCACTAAATTTTAAAAAATTATAAAATTTATATTAAAATTTTAATAAATTATAAAATTTATATTAAAATTTTAATTTTGTTATAAAATAGATATCATAATGTAACTACTGTTAGTTGATGTCAAAGGAGTGATATAGCACATTAAACTAATAGGTAATATTTCATTTTGCCTCTCAAATGTAACTGTATTTTTTTGGTATTTTTTAATATTGCCAAGAAATAATTCTAAAAAAATTATCAAAATTTTAAAAATGTACGAAAATTCAAAATTATCTTGGGATTTTTTACATATCATAAAATTTTAGTAAAACTCTTCATATTTATCATTACTTGGACTTCAATCATCTCTAACTTATAACAAAGTTTAATGATTTCTCGTGACCATAACGAACTCATTCTTGTCATTTCTTTTAATGTTTTTATGAAATCTGTAGTGATTTTAGAGCATATATTACATTTCATCCTGTAACTATTCGTAAAAAGTAAAAATATCGAATTGATTATAATAATTTTGAATAATAAATCATAGGTACTTGCTGATAAGCTTTCAGTTATACTAGATTTTTCGAAAGATTTAGCAGGTTGTAATTCTTCAATGAATATCTTTAATAATTTTTGGAACAATTATAAATGTGTTAAATCTTCAATCTGGTCAGTCCGCTAATATTATATCGACATACAGTAAATTAAGCTTAGTAAAAATATGCAAAATCTATATGAAAAATACTTTGGTACGTAAATTTGTGTAAGTTTATACTGACATTTCAATTTTAGGGTTTAAAGTTTAGGGTTTAGTGTGTATAATGTAGATTTTAAGGTTTATGGTTAGAATTGAGAGTTTAAGGTTTAGGGGTTGAGGTTTAGGTTTTAGGGTGCCAGGGTTTAAAATTTACACAATCCTTTTATAAAGTTTAAAACCTAAATGCCAAACCCTAGCACCCTAAAACTTAAACCTTAAATCCTAAACTATAAACTCTAAATTTTAATCATTAGCCTTAAATTTTATACCGTACACACTAAAACCCTAAACCCTAAAATTGAAAGTCTTTGTGTAAACTTTAGTTTACAGAAACTTGTGTATCAAAGTATTTTTCTTAAGACTTATGTTTTAAATTTTATAGAATGATTGCGTAAATTTTTGTACACACTTTGTGTATTAAAATATAACTCAATCTATATTTGTTTAATATAAAATTAAAAAAATCAACGCTCTCGTTCAATCAACAAATAACAAACAAACATTGATGTTTGTCTCTTTTTTTATTAATAGGGAAAAAAAGCACATATCACATGCCTCGTTAAAATTTTTTTTTACACCTAACGAAGAAAAAAGAGTATATATGGTAGGGCTGCGACAAATTAAAAACAAAAACACCGGCAATCATAAGCCGAAACAACAAAATCACCCAACTAAATAACTAACAAAGCTAACGTTCTTAAAAACCATTGCACCAGTACACCAAAAATCCTTCATTCTATCCAATTCTAACGATTTGGTGTTCCCCACAATATTACGAATCAGTGGCCAACAAATCCCGCACAAAAATATGGCATAATTATGGTATTATTATCAGGACGTGCCCTAATTCATTGGAAAAGAGACCATTTATTTATTATTTTAATAATTTCTAGAAGAATTTATTTATAATAAATTTCGAACTTTTAACCTAAAAAAGAAAAGAAGATATCAAACTAAAAACTTTAATTATTTGCCCTAAATATTATTAACACCGTTGGTTATCTAATTCTCACTTTCTATTGGAAAAGATATGGGGGGGGGGGGAAGCCGGCTAAAAGTAAAATGTGATTTAAATACCCATCTCATAGGGTAAATTTTGGAGTCTGGGCTCGAGCCACTTTAGGGTTCACATTGTGGCACCAAAGGTTTACTCTTATTACAAATGGTCCAAATATATTGACTTTGATTCAATTGGGGTCCTAATTTTGTTTTATGCACAATTTAGTCCTAAAATTTTATATAAAAAATACAATTTAGTCCTTGAAAATACTAGGGTTCCAAAATCGAAAATCTCCAATTTTAGGGTTTCAAATTGGTGGCAATTTGGGTTGTGACAATTTTGCAATTGAAGTTTTAATTTTTCTTTGAACAATTTCTACCTAGGAGGAGAGGGAAGGGGGGATTGCTCCTACTAGGACTAGAACCTAAGACTTAGGATTGGATGTGAACAAGAGTCTTGTTAGGACAAAAATCTTCTTACCATGTATAAATAGGCCTATAGTTACATCAATGAAATCAAGACTATAAACTCAAACCACTCTTGTTAGGACAAAAATTTTCTACCCTTGTCTATGCCCTAACACAAAAAAAAAATTATAAGTTCTAATCCTAAATTTTGAATCCTAAATTCTAAACTCTAAAAAATACACAGTACTCCTAATTTTCTAGACCTTAACTCTCAATCCTAAATATAATTTTTTAGTGTAGGGCATAGAAAAAGACACCGAAAAAGGAATAAGATTTATATTCTTGTGGTTACTCTGTATAGATGAGCATTGGCATTATAATCCAATTCCTCGCGGCACTTTAAAATTAACCTCTGGTGAAGCCAAATGTTGTCAAATCTGTCCGGTTCGTGGCAGTGCCACATTTGAAAACGATATTAGATACGTTTAATCATTCTTATGATCTGCGTTCCAGCAAGTTTACAACAAATTATCACAGAAATGTATGAAATCTTGCTGGATTCACTACAACATGCCGACTTAAACTTATGTGTAGCTGATGTTCGAATCTCATATCAAACTCCACCAAAATTCTTGGCCCTGCTTCTGAATCTTTCCCATTCAACCCATGATTGATTAATCGATTATGAGAGGTTAAGCTGTTCGGATTTAAGTGGTTGTTGATATCAAATACTGTTTAACCCAAAAATGGATAACATAAACAGGCTTGAGGTTGGCCTAATAATGATTGAAATATAGGCATTAAAGTCATTCTAAATAGGGTAATTGTAATTGCTTAGTGATAGTCGTAGAAACAAACAAGTCACTTTTTTTCTAAAAATAATATCTCAGACAATTAAAGTTTTGTGACAAATAAGTTATTTTTTTAAAGTAACAATTTAGTCACTCAATTATTAATTTGTGAGAAACATGTCACTATATGGTTAAAATTGAAACAAGGCATGATATAATAGCAGTTTTAGTCCTCAAAACTTATACATTATATTAATTTGATCCTAATTCAAAAATAATTTGATAAATTTAACCCTTTATATTTAAAAATTTCGACCTTGCACCCTTTTGACACACTCTCCAACCACTTGCTTCACTCCATGCTATTGTTTCTCAGCTCGATAATTGACGAATGTGATAGCTCGACAGATACAATCACTTTACTACTAGACAACTGACAGACTAACAAATCATACACATTATGACCTTAATGATGCCCGGTAGTAAAGGTAGTCACCTTACTAATGGAATTTTTAAATATGAAGGTTTGCATTTATCGAATTATTTTGAATTATGACCAAATTAATAGAATATATATGTTTTGAGGAATAAAATTGGTATTATACCACCATTTGTTTCAACTATAATGACAGAGTAATATGATTGTCACAAAATTTGAATTGGATGACTAAATTGTTACTTTTAGAAGAAAAATGACATGTTTGTTACAAAACATATGATTAAGTGACATGTTTGTCACAAGATTTTAATTGAGTGACTAAATTGTTATTTTTAGAAGAAAGCTGACATGTTTTTTACCAAACTTATAATTGAGTGACTAGATTGTTACTTTTAGAAGAAAATGATATGTTTTTTATTAAATCTATAATTAAGTGACTTGTGGTATATTTTACCTTTGTATGTACTGGGGGCTGCGTATTTAGCATTATAAATAGGTATTCTAACTCAGAATGTCCGGTTCTCGTAAGATTCCACTGAGTCATTTCAGAGGATGAGAACTCGTATTCCTTTTCTTCTTATTCTGATATTGGCAATAACACTCCATGTTTCCAGTTGTCGGCAACTCAGCCGGGCTCCCAACCAGGAAACACACCAAAAGTTGAGAAACCAGTTTTCCTTTTTATTCGCACACCATTTTCCTGGAGGAAACGAGGGCGTCTCGCATCAACTTGTCCCCGGAGGACCAAACCCGTTGCACAACTGATCACCTAAGAAGCACGGTCATTTCAGTCTAAAGCCGTATTATGTACCTGATACGTCCTCGTACTGAAGATATATTAGCTACGGCTTAGATACCTGCAAATATTTTTCTTCATAGTTTTTCTTCTTCTACTTATATGATCTAGAAGTAGTTTTTTTTCTTCTATATCCTGGAACCAAATTTATCATTTTCTAACTCTGTGTCTTGAAAAGAATGTTGCAATGTGCATGGAATATGCAATAAGCACAGATAAAATAACCACTGGATTTGCTGTGATTAGATTGTCTTTGTGCACAAAAATCATTTCAGGGGCAGCTTGTTTTGTCTGCCAGAGATAGAAATAATGTACTTGAATACTAGTTTTATATGAATCTAATCATAATGATCTTTGCTTTAATTCATGTTAAGCAAAGAAGTTGAAGTTCCTAATATTGCTGTGTTTCTTCACATTTGGAATTCGATAAAATGATTCCCATCAGTAGAGATTTAACATGATACGTTGCACCAATCAGTGGTAGATCCAGGAATTTTTTTGAGGATGGGCACACATGTATTAATATCACAAAATTTTTTAAAATAGAAATTAATATTTTAATAATAATAATAAGACTTACAAAAAAACATAACTAAAAATAAGTTTACAATTCTTTCCTTCTCTACCTTATTTTTTGATATCGTTGTATGATCTTTTCATTGTCTACCTTATCAAACACATTTTTCTCAATAAAAGTAACTAAACAATCATTCAAGCATTCATCTCCCATACGGTTGCGCAGTCGATTCTTTATAAAGTGCATTGCAGTGAATGTTCTTTCCACTGTAGCAGTTGCAACCAGTAGAACCAAAGCTAACTTCAAAAGTAAGTATACAAAAGTGGGTACACAACATGCTTCATTGTCTCAACCATTTTTTCCAGATAAATCAGAAAGTCATTTTAGATCACCAAATCTTTCATCTGAACGAACATTAACAATATAATTCTCAAGTTGACAATCAAGCAACATAAGATCTCCTGCAGGAAATTCATAAGGATAAAATTGGGCAACGCGAACTAACTTTTTCTTGTCAAAAGAAATATACAAGTCTTTTGGACTCAAGCAAGCCACACAAAGAAGCAACTATGTACTTGTCTCAGAAAAACGATTATTAAGTTCTTGAAGTTGTCTATCAATCACTTGATAAAATAATTCAACCTGGAAATGATACAAATTTAAAACTTCGTGAACTTTTCTCCTAGACATCCCTGGAACAACAAATACATTTTCCATCTTTAGAATCTCAATGTTATTCTTTTCACAAAACAAAGAAACTTCTTCAAGTAATGATTGTCATCCTACATCTCTCATCATTTGTAATCGTTGCTTGGACACACTAACTAACTGCATAGCATTCACAATGTCTTGATCACTCTGTTGCAATGCTTGAGATAATTCACTAGTAACCCCCAATATATTTTTCATTGAGTGCAAATCAAACACAAACTCAAAGGATTGTAAAGAACTCAACAACATACAAGCTTCAGCTCTTTGCTCTGAGTGTGTTCCATCTTCCTCAATAATTTCAAGCACATCCATCATAGAAGAAAACATAGTAATCAAGCTAACAACAATTTTATAATGTGAACCCCAACGAGTATCTCCAGCTATCTTTATAATAGTTTCTTGATTTAATCCACGACCACTGAAGATTTCACCACATTGTAATGCTTCTCGTACCTTAGTCATTTGACTAAATTGAAGACTTTCTTTTCTCTTACATGAAGTACCAACCACATTAACCACACTAGCAACCAAATTAAAAAGAAATGCAACCTCATATTGTTTTTTAGCAACATCAACAAGTGCTAATTGAAGCTGATGTGCAAAACAATGAACATAAAAAGCACACTCATTAAATCTTAGAATCAAACTTTTGAGCCCATTAAATTCTCCTTGCATATTACTTGCCCCGTCATAATCTTGTCCTCTTATTCTTGAAAAACATAATTCATGAGTTGCAAACACATTTTCAAGGGCATTCATCAATGAAGCAACAACAGTATTAGAAACATGAACAAGACACAAAAATTGTTCGACAACTTTTCCATTCTTATCTACATAGCATAGAACTATAGCCATTTGCTATTTAACAGTTATGTCACGAGACTCATCAACCAAAATAACAAACAAATCATTTCCAAGATCATCAATAATTGCATAAGTAGTCTCACTAACAGCTGCACTAACAATATCTTTTTGTATAGTTGGTGCTACTAGTTTAAGATTACCACGAGCATTTTTGAAAATTTGTTAATAGTTTCATTATGAGTAGCAAGAAACTGCAAAAACTCTAGAAAGTTACCTTGATTAGAAGAATCATAAGACTCATCATGTCAGCGAAAAGTCAATCCTTGAAGCAAAAGGAATCGAACACAATCAACTGTAGCCGTAAGATGAGTCTGATATTCTTGTTTGGCTTGATTAGATTGCTTCACAATGACAACTTCAACATGTTGTTTCTGATTCATTAGAGCTTTACATTTTCTCAAAGCTACATAATGAGCACTATTAGAACCTCTGACATGAAGTTGCAATCTGCTCTTATCTTTCAAATTCTTAAATCCATCAACAACAAATGTATCACCTCCCCTTGCTTTCCTTTAAAATCAGGTCTCATAAGATAACAATGTAAACAAAATGTTGCATCTTTGGATACATTATATTCTAACCAGCTTTTATGCTCTTCAAACCACTTAGGATTGAAACTTCGTAATTTATCATTATTATACTTCTTAGGAAACTTGTGTTCATTTGGTTGAGAAGGACCTTTCAACAAATAAACTCTTCTAATTTTTTTCATGATCATTTGGATGATATTCCACAATCTTTGATCTTTTTCCAGGATCCGCTTGAAGATTTTTCAAGTCAACTTGTAAAATCCTTTTTTTTTTGTCGAACATGAATTCTCTAAGCTCTGTTGTTGTCTTTTTATAATATTTTTCTATTCCTAAATAAAAAGAAAGCATATAATTAGTTGAATTGTGACATAAAAAGGCACATCAAATATAAAATGAGAAAAGTATATAGTGTGCATTGTCATTTATTTGTGAAAACTTCTTAAATCATCAATTGAAATTTAAGGCGCCATGACTCGTTTGGGGACTTAATTTTTTTTGAATCAAATTGTTGCTTTAACATAACATTTTGATGACAATTGAAATGCTTTCGAGTGAGAAATGTGAATATTAACGACTTTAAAGCAATGCAAGTAAAAGATGATTTTTTATCTAACATGAAACTCATATTTAATTTTCATGGATATGTCAAAACTATATACTTAATTTTAACATGACTACTAACATTGCAACGGCTGACCTTAAACTTTTCCAAACCATTCTCCTCCTAAAGAAAAATAAATAAGACTATGAAGTGACAAAACCTTGATTTAAAAGCAACATGTAAGAGACAATTTAATTTCTCAAGAATCAACAAAACCACAATTTCTTAATTTATGTATTTTTTTAGCTCTAAATTCATACATGAATTTCAACTCCACTTAAAACCTAGAACATTCAGCGAAACAAGGACAAATTCAATAGTATTGTACTGTTATAGACCATTATCAGTTACCACCACAAATTTCTAGCTTTCTACCATAAATTAATAGCGATAAAATTTTAAAGCGTCGAAAAATAAAGACTGAAAATGGCAGAGAATAGAAAAAGAATTGGGCATGGGCGAGAATCAAAGGTAATATTATTTGTTTTACCGAAAGTTTTGGTGAGATTAACTATGCAAATTAAAAAATTAAAGGATTGTCCCACTCAAAAATTAAATGCTAAGCGTAACTTTTAATTTTAAATTCTAAATTTAAAACCCTAAAAAATATACCTTATGTCTAATTCTCTAAATCTTAGACCCAAGTCTAATTCATCATTAACGTGCTACAACAATATCTATTAAAGAATTAATATAAACATATTCATATTAATATCAGCTTTTCTATTATATATATATATATATATATATATATTCAATATCATATTCATATTTCTGATTGACGTCTTTTTAAAAAAGAAAATTATATAAGACACCCTCACTCAATATCTATTAAAGAATTAGTATAAACAATAATAATGATTATATGAAAGAAGTTTAAATAAACTTGTAGCGACGTTTTTGAAAAATTCGATGCAAGGTTATCTTATTTTTTTGTTGAAAATATTTATTTAAATGGGATTTCTTTAAAACCGCATTTTTGGAAATAAAAATTTGGAGTCGTCACCGGTCATTTGGGTTAGGTAAATCGGACACCGAAAAATAAAACTAGGGATTTAAATGGGTTCGGGATTCGGTTACGAGTGGAGAAGGTTTCGCACCCCAACTACACTCAAACTTGGTACCAAATCATTTACCGCTTTGTTAATATTGAATTTTGCGAGTTAAAGTGACGATTAAATCAAAATTCAGTTATACATGTGAGTAGATTTTAAGGGCCCATTATTTGAGAATAAACGAAAAAACTACCACCACTACGACTGCTACTAACCATGTTTACTCTCGAATAAAAGGGCGCCGCAATCATAGTTTTATATTTGGGATGCAACATAATGACATGACAACTAAGAATAAACATGACAAGTATAAATAAAGGCATAAAATAAAAACATGAATATTAAATAACGATATACCATCAAGCAATAAATACATATCTATATATCATGGTACCATACTATATATTATACATATATTACATACCACACAAAATCATATATGTAATACGCGAGATATTTACTTTGAAAACTAAGGTAAGAAACTACATATAAAATATAAGGGTATATATATTGTATTACATAATATATAAGTATATCGAGACATATATTAAAAACAGTATACATCTAGTACTATCTATTACTACTATATATATATATGTGTGCGCGCGCGGCAAATGCCAAAACTTTATAAATTGGCCATATGCTAATATACTAAGAAATAAGAGCGCATATACATAATAATATAAACTGTAAACTATGTACCATTTTTTTTAAGAACATACATATTATAAGTTACATATTATATACACATAATATTCACCATCATACACAAAGCAAACATCATCTAACATTAGAAAATAAAAACTAGAAATTAAAGAAAATAAAGATGCAAGACAAAAATTAAATATGCATGACAAAAAGGGGTAAGCTAAGGGTTTCATCACTAGATTTAGGACTTAATTAAACAAAATCTGAAGTTTTAGGGGGCCTAAAAGGGAATTAAGCCATTTAAAAACGGATTAAGTTCGAAAAGAGGCGAAATTGAAAGGTTTCAAAAACTGGAGGGAGATCGGGAATGTAATTTAAAAACACAGAAGGACTGCAGTGATGATTATAGAGACGCAGAGGGATTTAGAACACGAAATAACCCTTTTTTTAGAAGACGGGGCTGAGTATAAAACATATTTTTGGAAATAAATCAGCCTCTTTTCTCATTTCTAAAAAACAATTACCCAAAAAAGTTCTCTCCCTTCTCTGAAACAAGGATGAACACCGCTGTGTTTTCTAGAAACTGACCATTTTCGCCGCGTCGATCGTTGCTCGCCAACGACCGACGAACCCAAAAACGAATCAAAACGACCTCTTCTCACTCTAAACCCAAATATGTCCTTTCATTTTTGGCTTTTTCAATTTCTGTTTTAGAGTGATAATAATAATAACATGATAATAAATAGTATTATAATATATAATATATACGTTGCTAATACGTAATGACAAAATCAAACTTCAAAACTAACAATACCTAATTGTAATAAAGAAATAATACTAGTAATCTTTTGTTTCTTTGTGTTTTAATGATAATCATACATTAACTATATATAGTGATAATATAACAAATTAATAAAATAGATAGAGTGGATAAACAAAGCTCTTTATTGCAGAGATTAACAAAATATAAAACGGGTTAACACCCTGGATAAAATTAGTGATTACAACTGCCCATCTTTGCTTATCCTTGTGGAACAAGAATAAAGCAAAGGCCATAAGCACTTATTTTGTCCGAGTTTCCTATTTGAAGATTTCGAGCTGCGAGTTTCTATTATATAGAACTGTTCACCCTTCATCTTCCTAAAATCTAGAGCTATGAGTATCTGCCTCCTTCGCTCTGAAGTCCTTGAGCTACGGGTATCTGCCCTTTTTGCTCTGAAATCCTAATGTTGCGAGTTTGAAACTCCTCGCCTGAAATCCTTGAGCTACGAGTATCTCCCTCTTTTGCTCTGAAATCTTGATGCTGAGTTTGAAACTCCTTGCCTGAAATCCTTGAGCTATGAGTATTTCCTACTTCGCTATGAAATTCTGATGTTGCAAGTTTGAAACTCTTCGCCCAAAATCCTTGAGCTACGAATATCTGCTCCTTTCGCTTTGAAATCCTGATGTTGCAAGTTTGAAACTCCTCGCTTGAAAATCCCTTATGGGTTTTCGCTTTGTTTTTTACTCCTCTTTTCAGGAAGTACCCGATCTAACCTTCAAATACCTATAAAAGAGATGAAATGCTATGATGGTATGAGTTAGCATGCTCCTAACATAGGGATGCCTAACTAAGTATGATGTACGAATTACGAAAACTAAACGTTTCTTAGACGCCTTCACTCTCATGGTCGATCTTTCTTGGCCTTCTCTTTACTTGCTTCTTCTTCTTGATGATTGCAGTGACAGTACTTCATCTCATATTCGGGTTCAACCATTAGCTTTTTCATTTCGAACTTTTGAATCTTTTGTTCTAAAGAGCTTTTGTAGGTTTTCACTTTAGATTTGTTTTTCTCAAAGCGCCCTTTCAGGTTTTCACTTTGATTTTTTTTCCTTCATTTTTTCTCTCCTTTTCTTTTTTCTTTTTCTTAAGCGTCTTTTTGGGTTTTTACTTTTTACTTTTTCTTTTCTTGTTTCTTCTTTTTTCTTTTTCTTTTTCTTAAGTGCCCTTTGGGTTTTAGCCTTAAGATCATTTCGTCTTTGCAATCCTTTTGTTTTTCTGTGGTAAGCTTGAATTCTAATGCGTCACTCGTCTTCTTACTTCGAAGCATTCTCATAACCTGACGCCTAAAGTCTTTTCTTATCTTTAACCTTAGCGTACCTCTAACAGACTTTTAATGTCGAGGTTACACTTTGTCTTTGTACTGTCTTCACTAAAAAGGTTAGGACATAGTAATACCAAGAAATATTTTGCTTTTCATGAATATATATCAACCTACTTGCAGGATGCTTGTAAAACAGGTAAGAGGAGGCACAAAATAATACTTCATTAATATTTTGAAAGTTCAGAATGATTTAAAATTCATGGCAAACATGAAAGAAAAGGAAAACAAAATATGATGCAATGTCCCAATCATCAACTACATGAATGATGCGAGAGCCCATCGACTGAAGTAGATCCATTGCTAGAAGTTCTTCACTAAAATCTTTGATACCCAAAAGGGTCTACTTGATGGATGCCTAATTTCCAGAATTCATCTAAGTCGTCTTTTCAGGTTTTCGACTTAAATCCTCATTTGGTTTCAAGATGCCCTTTTCTTGGGTTTTCATCTTGAACCCCCATTTTGTTTTTTTATACCTAAAGCACATTTTTTGGGTTTTCACCCTAGGTATTTTCATCTTGCGAAGCTCCATTTTGAGTTTTCACTCTATTTTTCTTTCCTTTTATCTTTTTCTTTTTTTCATTTCATTTTTTCTTTATGCATAGTATCTCTTGACTGAATCCGAGTTTGCTGGATTGTTCAACTCATTCCCATCTATCTCTTTTAAGATCAACGATCCTCCGAAAAAGGCCTTCTTAACGACATAAGATCCTTCCCAATTAGGCATCCACTTTCTACATGAATCTCTTTGAGTCGACAAGATTCTTCTAAGTACTAGATCCCCATCTCAGAATCCTCTTGGGTGAACCTTTTTGTCATAAGCTTGCATCATTCTCTTCTTGTACATTTGACCATAACAAATGGCCTTTAATCTCTTCTCATTGATGAGATTCAATTGGTCGAATCGGGCTTGTACCCATTCGGCCTCTTCTAACTTTACCTCATTCATGATTCGAAGTGATGTAATCTCAACTTCAATAGGCAGCACTGCCTCTGTGCCATAAACCAACGAATACGGTATCACCCCCGTTGAAGTATGTACGAACGTTCAGTAGGTAAAAAGAGCAAATGGGAACTTCTCATGCCAATCCTTAAAGGTATCCATCATCTTTGATATGATCTTCTTGATGTTCTTGTTTGCCGTTTCCACCTCTCCATTCATCTTGAGGCGATAAGTGGTAGAATTATGGTGCATTATTTTAAATTGCTTACACACCTCGGCTATCATCTTGTTATTCAAGTTGGAATCATTATCGCTAATAATCTTTTTTGGCAAACTATAGTGACAAATGATCTCTTTCTGTAAGAACTTGCAAACTGTTGCTCTTGTGATACTGGCGCAGGAAGCTGTTTCTACCCACTTGGTGAAATAGTCAATAACAACAAGAATAAAACGATGTCCATTGGATGCCTTCAAATGAATCTGACCAATGAAATCTATTCCCCATACGGTGAATGGCCATGGCGAATTCATAGTGTGTAGAGGTAACGGTGGAGAATGGATCTTATCGCATATATCTGACATTTTTTGCATTTCTTTGCTTAGTCGATACAATCCCCTTCCATGGTCGACCAGAAGTACCCATATCTCATAATTTCCTGGGCCATTGAGAAATCATTGGCATGTGTCCCACACAATCCATCATGTACTTCGACTAGGATGCTTTTAGCTTCACGAGCATTGACGCACCTTAGCAATATTTGGTCTTTGCCCCTTTTGTATAAGACCTCTCCATTTAGAACGTATCTCGTTGCCATTCTTCTAATTGTTCTCTTATCATTCCCATTGGCCTCTTTAGGGTAGGTTTGGAACTTGATATATTGAAGAATATCATAGTACCATGGGTTCCCATCAGCTTCCTCTTCCAAACTATAACAATGAGCCGATATTTTGAAAATTTGCATCTCAATTGGCTTTATTTCTGCTTCGGTACTTGCTTCGAACATTGTAGCCAATGCTGCCAAAGCATTCGTCATTTGATTGTCTTCCCTCGGAAGGAGGCAAAACTGATCTTTTCGAAGTTTTTGACTAACTCTTAAATCAAATCATAACACTTGACCACTTTGGGTCTCTTGTTTCCCATTCCTTCTGAGGCTGATAAACTACCAAAGACGAATCTCCAAAAACTTGAAGCTCCCTGACCTTTCTTTCAATGGTCGCTATCAATCCCGTGATACAAGCCTCATACTCGGCTAAGTTGTTTGTACAAAAGAATTCCAATCTACTTGTGAAGGGATAGTAGATATTTTTCGGAGAAATTATCATTGTCCCTATTCCATGTCCTAAGGCATTGAATGCTCCATCAAAATAGAGTCTTCACGGCTCATCCTCCGAAATAGTATTTTCTTCCATAGTTATACATATCAAGTCTTCATCGGGAAAATTAAAGTTTAAGGGTTCATAGTCGTCCGAAGTGCGGCTGGCTAGGAAATCTGCTATATCACTTCCTTTTATTGATTTTTGACTCACATACACAATGTCATATTCAGACAAAAACATTTTTTCAATGAGCCATCTTCCTAGTTGAAGTTGGTGCTTCCATCAAGAATTTTAACGGGTCCAACTTAGATATCAACCAAGTGGTATGATACAACAAGTATTGCCTGAACCTCTTGGTATCCCACACTAGAGCACAACATAATTTTTGAATTAGTGGGTACCATGTTTCGCAATCGGTGAACTTCTTGCTCAAATAGTATATTGCTCTCTTTTTCTTTCTGGGCTCATCGTGTTGGCCCAAAACGCAGCCCATCGAATTCTCAAAGACTGTCAAGTACATGATCAATGGTTTATTCGGTACCGGCGCCACTAAAATTGGAGCTTTGGTCAAATACTTCTTGATCTTTTCTAGAGCCTTTTGGAATTCTTCATCCCATACTCTCGGGTTATTCTTCTGAAGTAGTCTAAAGATAGGGTTATATTTGTCGACCAACTAAGAAATAAACTGAGATATTTAATTTAATCTTCTCAAGAAACCTCGAACTTCTTTTTGTGTCTGAGGTGGCGAAATATTTTGAATGGCTCTCACTTTGTCGGGGTCAATCTCAATCCTTTTTCAGCTAACCATAAAACCTAGGAGCTTACCAGACGTAACGGCAAAAGTGCACTTAGCCTAGTTGAGCTTTAACTGATACTTTTTCAATCTTTGGAATAGCTTTCTCAAGTTTTGAATATGCTTCTCTTCGATTCGAGACTTGGTAATCATGCCATCCACATATACCTTGATCTCATTATGCATCATGTCATGGAAGAGAGTTACCATGGCTCTTTGATAGGTTACCCCAACACTCTTTAGTCCGAAAGGCATCACCTTGTAACAAAATGTCCCCTACATGGTTACAAATGTAGTTTTCTCCATGTCTTCAGGATGCATCTTTATTTGGTTATACCCCAAGAAACCATCCATAAATGAGAAAATTGTCCTTAGGGCTTGCCCTATTGAGATCTCTATAATCTACACGCATGCGAACCTTATCATATTTCTTAGGCTCTGAGACTATATTTGCCACCCACTCCAAGTATTTCGCGACCTTTAGGAAACTGAATCATATTGCTTCTTTACTTCTTCCCGAAATTTCAACAGCATATATGTCCTCATTCTCCTTAATTTTTTTTGAACTGGCTTGCATTCTGACCTTATAGGTAGCTTTTGTACCACAATACCCATGTCTAACCCCGGTATATCTTGATAAGTCCAAGCAAAAACGTCTTTGAATTCTTGGAGCAAGTCTACCAGCTCATGCCTAGTCTTGGGTGAGAAAGTGGTGCCAATCTTCACTTCTCTTCTCTCTTCACCAATGTCCAAATTGAGAACCTCCACCTCTTCTTGATAGGGCATGATCTGTTTGTCCTCACTTTCTATTGATCCAATTAATTCATTCGGGACCTCACATTCTATCTCATCTTCTCTTTCATTAATTTCTGCCAAATACAAGGGTTGCTCGAAATCTATCTCGAGATCAAAATTAGAATCATTCATACAGTTAATAACAGGGACCCTGAAACATTTTGGAAATAAATATGTATTGGGAGGAGAAATGAATATTCTTATGAAATGAATGAAATAATAAATAATGAATATGATAAATGAATACAATAAATATGATGTTTTCCATTTGAGAAAAAGTGGAAAGCGTCATTTTCATTTAATTTAAAGCAATCAAGTTAACATAGAAACCTTTACAAAAGATCTCTATTGCTCAGGGCAAAAGCGAATAGGGTTGGTTCTGAGCATTACTCTGATTCAGACCTAAAAACCATATGTAAGTCCTCACTAGTCCAATTATTGAGTGTCTCTCTTGGGAAGCAAGGGCAGATTTCGGCCAAAAACTTGCAACTCTTTCCATCTTCAATTAACATCCATTCGTTCTAACGCCTCATTGAACCTTTTTTCGTTATTGAGCTTGCCACTCTCTTGATTGGCCTCATGCACTTTTTGTTCGGCTTTGACTATCCTGTCGAACCCAAAAATATTTTTCATGTCAGAATAAGTCATTGGCTCCTATGGAATATCTTCGTCCTTGAATCTGGCCTTCTTTTGTTATTCTATTTTCTTCTATTCTAACTTTCTTTGCTGAAAATTGGGCTTGTAGCCGAGCCCGAACCGGTCTTTCTTATTGATAACACTTTTGGCACGCAAACAACCTTGTAGGTTCTTTCTGAGACCCTTTCTTTTCTTAGCTCCTCGTCCCAAAGTCTCCCAAACCGTCATCTTAGTACAATTGGATAGTCTAGGGCGTGTGATCTGGCTTCCTTCTGCCAAAAAGGTAGCATTCACAAATTCTAAGGCCTTGAAGGAACATTCAACAGCATCTTTATTGGTTTGGATGTAAGGGGCATCAGTTGTCATAGAAGTGATGATATCTTGTTTAGTCTCTACGCTTACCAACTTCCTATCGATGAAAAATTTTAGTTTTTGGTGCAATGAAGAAGGCACGGCGTCGACCGAATGAATCTAAGGCCTTCCTAACAGACAATTATAGGTCGGTCAGATATCCATTACCATAAACTCGACGATGTACTTGGTAGGTCCGATTAATAGGGGAATCTCAATCTTCCCCAATCGCATCCCTTTGGGTCCCATCAAATGTTCTAACAGATTTTTGACACGGCTTCATATATGAACTATCATTAGGCAACCTTTGCAAAGTCGCTATTGGCAACACATTCAAAGCGGATCCATTGTTAATGAGTATCCCCGACAAGACATGCCCCTTGCAGTGGGTGGTAATATTCAAAGCTTTGGTTGATCACATGCCTCGTCCAGAATCTCATCGTCACTAAAAGTGATATAGTTATCCGCGACAATATGACCCATTATCCGATCTAACTTGCTCACCAAAATGTAATTCGGGACGAATGTCTGATTCAAAACCTTCAACAATGCACTATGATGTTTTTCTGAGCTCAACAACAACTCAAGCACTAAAATCCGTGCTTGTTGCTTTTGAAGTTGTTCGACAATGCTATACTTGCTGTGCTTTAGGAACCTTAAGAACTCTTGTGCTTGTGTCTCCATTACCGGCTCATTAATCTTCAGAGAAGGCTTCTTTTCAAAAAACTTCTCAGACTCGGTCATTACTGTTTTACCGTTGTCCCTCGACTCCTCCGCCGCCTTTGATATTTTCCGGTGAGTAACACCTACCACTTCTTGTAAAATGCCTTACTTTATTCACTGTTTCAGCCTTTGGTTCCACTAAAATTTCCTTTTTATAGGCTTCTCTTCATCGGATGACTTCTCATCTCCTTGCATTTTTGAACTTCCTGGTACTGAGATGAGAGCGATGTAGTACCACAGAACCTTTTGGGTGTCCTTAAAAGGCAAGAAAGTCAGAGCCGAAATTTTGAGCTTCGGAGCTACCTTAAAACTTTATCCTTGGGACAAACTTTCTTCTTTCGGCTTAAGTAAAATAACAAACAGCCTATCCACGCCGTACTTGATCTTAGGGCTATTCGACGTACATGCATCTAGCTCCTTCCTTATTTCACCTTTCTTAAAAAAATTCGATCCCTTTATTGTCCATCATTTTTTGGATCACTAGCTTGAACCCTCCATAATATTTAATTTCATGTCCTTCCTCCTAATGAAACTCAGATTATGGCCCACACCCCTCTTGCACAATTTTCATGCCTCGATCAATTAGGCGTGCTATGTACAATTGTTGAAATACCCACCTTAAAGGGGACCTGACCTCGAACACATTCCCCTTTGCCTTTCTAGTGTATTCTTTTTCAATTGCATTTACACCTCGACCTCCGTGATTTGGTAGTGGGTTGGCGTACACGTTCGGTTCATCGAATTGCAACAACCTAGTTTTTATCATGTTTTGCATCAACTTTTTAAATGCAATGCAATTCTCGATTGAATGCCCCGGGACACCAACGTGATAATCACAATGATCATTGTCATCACACCACGTAGGGTAAGGTGGCTTGAACGGAGTGACATAATAAGGCTGAACCAAGTCAACCTCAGGTAATTGCGAGTACAACTCAGCATATGACACTAGTAGAGGAGTGAAGGACATATTCTCACTTTCTTTCTTTGATGATCTTGTTTCTTTCTTGTTCGAGCCTTGTCCACCTCCGGTTGCGACTTGTGGCGAAGAAATAGTGAAACTCTTCAGGGCAGTATAGGGGCTTGTGGTATTCACCTTATTATCTCTTCTTTTGTAGTTCTTTCAAGAATTCTTTCCACTGTCAATTCTCCCACTCTTTATAGCCACATTGATTGATTCCCTGATTCGTACCATGTTGAAATTTTTTTAGTGGCGTTGTTTATCAATCGGTCAAACAATTTGCCCCTCAGAGTGTTCACAAACAATAGTGTGATCTCGTACTCGGGAATTAGCAGTTGAATCTGAGCAGCCACATCGCACCACCTTTGAACATATTGGTGCAAACTCTTATTTGATCTTTGTTCCATCCCTTCTAATATGATTCGATTTGGGGTCATGTCAGATACATGCTAGTATTGTTCTACAAAAGCCCTTGAAAAGTCTTTCTATGACTTGATATTAACTCGACTGAATTGAGTATACCATCGGGTCACAAAACCGGTTAAGCTATCTTGAAAGTAGTGAATGAGTAGCTTCTCGTCCCTTATAAAAGCTGTCATCTTCCGAAAATACATATTAATATGAGCTGAGGGGTAAGTAGTCCTGCCATACTTATAAAAATTAGGAACTTTAAATTTCGGTGGAAGGACCAAATCCGCTAAAAGGCTCAAATCACTAGCATCGTTCCCTTGCTCATTCTTCCCTTACAAGGTCTTGAACTTTTCTTCAAAGAAACATAACCTCTCATTGTACTTTTTTCCATCTCGACCCTAATCCTTTTCGCTGCCTCATTTATCATGTTTAGGTATGGTACCTCGTTCTCGTAGCTTGCCCCAAAATCAATGGGCTGATTTACTGAAGATCCCACGTAGTGGCTAGAAGATGCCCCCATAGGATGATTGGCGGATGCCCCGCTAGATTGATATACATTTTCTTTCCCAGATCTAGCATTTCTGGTTGAACCTTCACAGAGATGCAATACCCTCTTGTTCTTCAATATTCGAGCTATTAACAAAAACTCTTTCCTTGTTTTTCATCTTCATTAGCAAATTGGTCATCTGAGCAATGATAGAAGCTTGAGACTGTGTGATCTGATCATTGATATTCTGTTTAATCCCATCCAAATGAACCTCAAGGTCCTTCTGACCTCGTTCCACCTTAGCCATTCTCTCCTCCATTGCTCTTGATTGCAAACGGGTACCGTACTTGTGCGGAATAGTTGTAGGTTAAACTTTCACTTTCTGTCACGATATTTCCATCATTAATTTCATTATTTCATTAATTAATGCATGACTATGAAGTGCATAGAACATATGATAATAAAAATAAATACGAGATTGTATGCAAATAAAGGTATTGATTATATAGGTGATCACCCTAGAACAACTTTCATTGAAAATAAAGAGGTCTTCATTACAAAGCTGTAATACCCTAATTTTGTCCGAGTACCCATATATATTAGAAATTCAATATAAATAAAGCCAAATAAATAATAAATAATGAATCTAATAAATAAATAATGTCAGCCCAAATAATACATAAATGTTCATTTACATATGTTCAAGGCCATAATGTTCGATACAAAGCCCATTTAGTTACAAAGCCCAAATCTCATTATTTCTCCAACCTATTTAGAGCTAAAACAAGCCAAAAAAAACACAAAATGGGTCACCTAACTTTTTTCTCGCCCATTTCTGATATACTAAACTCCAAACAAACACAAAATAAATCCTAAACTCATTTTCCTGCTCAAAAGAGGACACGTAGCGATGACAGATTGGTCCAGAAAGCTTCACATGGATCAAACTCTTGATGATATCAGCGGATCTGACTCCTATATAAATGAAGGAGAGAGAAATGTCAGGGGGTCATTAATGACTAATCATAAAAAACTAATAATAATAATAATTATACTAATAATTGAGGAGAGATAAAGCTCACCTCAAGAGCTGAATCATCGGGGAAAATCGAAGAGTCACCGCAGAAGCTTAACCATCGCAGGAAGTAGATGTTAGAGCCACAAACAATTGCTGGAGAAGACACCGAAAGTTAAATTGTCACCGGAGCCGTGATCAGTCGTCGGGTATGGGCGAGTCCATGCGGGCCGGGTCAAAGAGAGATCCGCGACCTTCTTTTTATTTTTTAGGCTTTGGGCTTTATATTTTGCCCTTTTCACAATTTGGTCACTTTGCTTTGTAATTTTGCACCCAATTTTCAATATCAATTCAATTTAGTCCCATGCTTCTTTAATTGTGTAATTTAATTTAATTTCTTAATTTATATGTTTAATGCATGATTTTAAAATTATCATATAGAATTATTTGTTAGTTAATTAAATCACTTAGCCTTAATTAAATAATTGAAGCCTTAGTTTCTAGATTCTTTAATTAATTCAATAATTTAAATAGATGAGTAATTGTAGAAAATAAATGATTATTAAAAGGAAACTTTAAAGTCCTAGGTTGGTTAGTGTCTCATTGTAATGAGATGTTAATCAAGGAGGCTTTTTATTATAACATTTAATATTTCATTTGAACTTAGAAAATGTAATCCCACATAGTTAATTAAAATTAAAGTTGAGTTATGATTAGGTTTAAATAGTTAGAGTCATTAAATAATTAAGAATATTATTGATTGAGGGCTAAATATGGATAGTGCCCAAGCATTTGGGTGTTATCACATAAACCCCTAAATTTGATAATATTCATAGATTCTTAAATAAATTCAATTAATTAGAGTTCTATTAAGTTAGAACTTAAAATCGATAAGAAAATAAATGAACATGCATAGAAAACCTTTTGTATTGAGATACATTTTTTGAGTACAAATTGAAGTATCCTAAAGTAATTGGACGTTTCAAAACTCATATTCATTTAAACATGTTTTTTCTTACAAAAGAATACCTCCATTTGGAATGAAAATTTAGTTAACGATTAAGGATTAAATTAAATTTAAATTATTATTTGAAATGCCAAAATGCCACGTGAAATTAATAAGGTACTGATAACGGGCGTTTGTGGTGATGCTAATCCTTCCTCACACGTAACCGACTCTCAAACTTAAATTTAATAAAAAGAATCTCTGGTTGTTTTTATGGTGCCCGATCTACCAAAGTGACCAGTAGCGACTCCAAAAGTATTTTTCAAGATTAAATAAAAGGAAAATAAATTTTATGGTTAATTAAGTGAAAACCCTGATTTAACGTAAAAACCCCATTTTTAAAAGATAAATGAATTAAAATGGACAAAAACCCTAATTTTCAAAGAATCAATCGCCAGGCTATTTTTCACACTCGGTTTAAAAAATGGTCGCAACAGCTTGGCGACTCCGCTGGGGACAAAATTGAGAGTCAGGCCTAGTTAATTAATTTCACGTGGCATTTTGAACAATAATCTGAATTTAATTTTTTCCAAGAATTGTTGGATGAATTTTTAGGAAAAATGGACGTAGCTTTTGTGTATGATATATCTGTCATTCATGTATAAGCCATCGATCCGGGCTTTTCACCCTTAAGTGGGAGAAAGACTTGATCCAACGTGAGGCTTTCCACCCCCGAGTTCAGAATTTCATCTTCTTCTAGTATAATAACCTTATGCACCGTGGGGCCCACACCTTCATTATAAATGACCTATACTACCGAAACGATGTTTTGTTGTCGTAGTAGACAGTAACAACGGTTTGGGTACTCAAAGTCTAGAATAAAGCCTACATTCTATAACCTAGAAGCCCACCCCGCTAGAGCTAGACAAGGACCTAGGACAAGGTGTTATCGGTTTAAATACTTTTCTCTAGTTATTTTCTTGGCTTATTATAAATTGTTTTATTTGTCAGCAATTTAATTTTGCTTATATAACTAATTTACCATACTGACTCATATTTTTTGGTTTTTTGTTTTGTTTTACATTTTTGCACCACATCTTCATTACATAGAGGTATTGATTCAAAATTGGTTATTATTAGAAGGCGATCATGAGAGATAAGGGGAATCGTAATCCGATAAAGGAGACTACAAATATGAGGTAGTGTTTGGGACAACTGACGAAAGAAATGAAAGGTAGTTCATCCAAGTGTCGTACATCCGATTATGTTAGTGTTGATGCTGACAAAAATGGGATACAAAAACTGAAAAGACAAATGGCTGAAATGATGACCATGATGACGGCTATGACCAAAGAAAATGGGTACACTGAACTGGAAGAAAAACTGGAAAAAAAAACCAAAACATGTATAAACGACCAGGTCCAAGCACTGTTACAATTTGTATAAGTAAACCAGCAAGAGATGTAAGTGGGACAAATTCCAATAAGGTAATGATGGGAACGAAAGAATCCCGAGTGGAAGGAAATAAAGGGTCTTTTAATTCAATCCCGATGACATACGCAAATTTGCTTCTATTTTTGGTAAAAAGTAATTTGTGAGCAAAGTCGGGTCCAAGCCCAAAGAGTTTTCTTATTCGGGAGGTTATAACAAAAAAACAGCATGTGATTACCATCAAGGAAGTTCAGATCACACTACTGAGGATTGTAAGGTTTTGAAGAACAAAGTTGAAAATCTTATCAAGGTAGGCCTATTGAGTTTTGAAGATGGAAAACCCAAATTTCCCAAAGGCTTGACAATTAATAAAACACCTGGAGATGCAAAAATGAAAGAAGATTTAAGTCCAGCAAAATTAATCAAGTGCCCGAGACAGGGTTCGAGCTTCAGTACCCCTACAGCAGATTGCCAAAAGACAAGATATCACAAATTTCATTTTGAATCAATCTCTATTTCATACAAAGAATTATATCCCCAATTGCTGAAAGCCCGATTGGTGACCCCACAATTTGTCACACATTTGCAACCTCCGTATCCAAAATGGTATGATGCCAAGGTTCAAGGTAAATTTCATGATGGAACTTATGGTCATTCTATTAAAAATTGTATCGCTTTCAAATGTTGAGTCCAATTTCTTTTAGAGTATGGAAAATGGAAATTTGAAATAGAAAGTTAGTTTGATTCAGCGGTTGTATGGGAGACTCGAGATGAAAATACCCAGGGAAAACGGCGTCAGTTTGAATATGAGGTTTAAATTATCAAGTTAAGGTAAGAGAGACGGTTTGAATGAGGAGCTAAAAAGCTTGCATTCCAATATCAAGAAATTTGTTCAATGCTCAAGAATGTTGATTTGGGTGTGACTCTGGATAGTAGAAGAAGAGAATTAAAGAACTGAAGCGTGAAGCCGAATACTGGAAAATGAATTGTAAGGAAAATGAAAATCGGGTCAACACGCTCTCGTGTGATCTGCAGGCAATAGAAATATAGCATAATACCGTTATGAACGATCTAAGGGTTAGCGAAGCTAAACGAGAGATAGTAAAAAGTACATGCAGATGTATGAGGATACTGTTATCAAGATGAATGACAGTCGAGCTGGAAATGAAGCACTAAAGAAGAAGGTAGATGAATACTATAATCTTACTAATGTACAAAGATCTTGCTAATGATGTCAAGAAATACTGTCAAGAAAGTAAGGAGAAGCGGTATGTTCAATTTCAGAGATCGAGGATAATGATACGGGAAAGAGACAATGACATGAAAGATGTTGTTACTCAAGCACAAGAAGTGACTCAACAAGTGGCAAACCTGGCTGATGTAGTAATGGCACTGAGTCAGAATATTGAACCATCATTAGATCAAGGAGAAAAGCTGACTTGGTTTTTAGAGGAAGTTAGGAAGCTGGGAGTTAGAGCTCATAAATATTTGTAATATCTGATATTTGATGTATTGAATCCTTTTTCTTAAATGAAAGTTGTTCTATTACAATCACTTTTAGAATCAATACCTCTTGCACTCATGCATTCATGCATTGTATATTTACTAACATAACGTTATCACTCAATAACATTGCATTCATATTCATGATCAGAAGTGATTAGGATTTCGATGGCAACAATCTGAGAATCAGTGAAAGTTTAGAAATATGTTATCATGGATGAAGACATGAAAGAAATTAAACATGCTCAGTAAGGGTTGCAAGAACGAATGACCAATCCTCAACAAAATATGAAGAACCATACTCTCATCCAATGTTTAACAATTTATCCCAGGGTATCTAACCCGAATGCAGGGGTAGGTTTAGTGAAGCCTATCATCTCAGGATCAAAACTCGAGCAGTTTGAAGATAAATATACAAGGCTTGAGGAAAAGATCGAAGCAGGAAAAGGAGTCGGTGATTCCAGATTTGATGCAAAATAATTATGCTTAGTCTTTGGTCTAGTTACTCCACCTAAATTCAAGGTTCCTAATTTCGAGAAGTATGACAGTTCTAGCTGTCCTAAAATTCATTTGGCAATGTTCTGTAGAAAAATGGAAAGACATTTGGACGATGATAAATTATTGATCCACTATTTCTATGATAGCCTGGTTGGGCTTGATGTAATGTTGTATAACATATTAAGTCGTGAGCAGATTCAATCATGGGTTGATTTGGCCAAAGCATTCCTAAGGCAATACACGTATGTTATAAACATGACTCCTAATCGCTAGTTTTTGCAAAGCATGAGTATAAAAGTCAGTGAAAGCTTTAAGGATTATGCATTGAGGTGGCGAGGAATGGCAGCCCAAATACAACCTCCTATGACAGAGGAAGAAGTATCTCTTATGTTTTATCAAACTCTTCCATCTCCTTTCTTTGAGAGAATGCTTGCGAATTCAAGGGACAATTTTAGTGACCTCATGGTGATTGGAGAAGCAATAGAAATAAGGATCCAAAAAGGGAAAATAAAACCAAGATTTAAAGACTGTAGTGATCCAGAAATGAAGCAAGAGAAAGAGGTGAATGAATGTAATGTTCAAAATTTCCAGAGTTGGGAGAGAAAGAGGCCAGCTAATTCATCAGGATAACCACGAAAAATTCCCAAGCTAGTGCAAATCTGGAGATCTTTAGAGTATCCATTTTAGATTTATTGCCTCACCTTGTTGAACGACAACATATCACTCCTAGGCCAATGAAGGTAGTGTCAAAGCCATCTGCCCATAGCTATGATTGAGACAATGTTTGTGACTTTCGCATAGGGGCACCAGGACATGCTACCAAGAAGTGTAGTCCTTTGATGGAAGAAATCAAGAAACTGATCAGTAATGGAGTCTTGACACGGGAAATAGTTCAACAATGGCAAGGAGTGGGGCAAGTTGTTATACCTGCTGAAGAATTGGAAGGCCGAAATGAATTTTTCCAAGATTGTCTAGAATTCTGAGAAGTTTTTCTTAATCATGTCTCTGTATCATGTGGTTACAATCTACAAGAACCATCTTTGAATTAATACATGGAAATAATTCTGCTACTTCTGGCCCAAAAATAGTAGAGATCTTTTTCTAAGGGCACATGTCATGTTTACTGGATTCCATTTTCGATGGAAGGATGTTTTTGAAATATATAAATATATGTATATCTCTTCTTACCTTGTAGGCCCCTGGATGCCAATTGTAAGACGCGATACTGATTCTGGTACAAAGAACGATTGGATGTTGTGAAGACAATGAAGTGAAATTTATTTACGAGTCTACTTTGGTCAACAAAGCAAGAAAAGGAATATTACAACAACTTTGATGATGTTCGATGACAAATCTTTGAAATTCATAAACAGTGAAGTAGACTAGATGATTTTAACCAAGTAGAGTTGCATGAAATTGAAGTTCTAAGCGTAGCCTTTTATACCCTAAAAACACAATAAAAGTGAGAAAGAAAAAGAGAAAAGTGAAAAAAGAGAAAAGAAAAGTGTGAAGATAAATGAGAAAAAAAGGAAAAGAAAAAGAAGAAAAGGAAAATGAAAAGAAAAGAAAAAGGAAAATAAACAAAAAGAAAGAAAGAAAAAAAAGAAAAAAAGAAAAAAAATAGAGAAAGAATAAGAGAAGAGAAATGAAAGAAAAAAAGGCAAAAATGAGGTAATGAACTATTAAATAAATAAGTATCGGAGCATCCTGATAGAGCTGTAGGGGATGTCGACAAATCTAATAAGGAGCTATGCTCCACTTGTCCAATACCCAAGTGCCAGAGATGTATCTTTGAAGACATGTGTATAATAATATATAATAATAGCTAATAAAAATCAGAAGCATACATGCACTTATAGAATTCTATTCTTAGAATGATATTTTTGCACTCTACTGGTTAAACAAGTCCGAAAAGCTTGAACACATTTATGAATGGAAAAAGAATGAAGAGAATAGAAAATGAGCAGTTTTCTGACCAGATCCAGCAACACAGTAATCATAGGGTTTGAACCAAGTGATTTGGAAGAAATTTCATAACTTCAAACATCACCACAACATTCATGAGTTATGCTACCCATGGGAGGGTTAAGTCTAAGACGCTCTTGCACTTGATATCCAGTGCATCTATTCTGTTTTATTTCTTTATAGAAAGACTCTGATCTTCCAGGTCTTGTAAGATATCTTTCATTGAAATGCTAATCAACAAACTGACATTTTTTCAAAACAAAAAGATTTCCTTGTATTGCTTCAAAGATAAACTTTAGAAAGCAAGATCGTGGATGCAAATGATCAATCTAACATGGCAAATATATGGCTGAGTATGAGATACTTATCTGTTCGGCAGTTTTCTAGTCAGAAAGAGGAATCACCCATCAGGGGTCATCATGAAGACAATAACAAGAATGCATATATCAGATAGTTTAGGGACTTAAAACAAGTTTCTACCATGAAGTTTTGGTTGGCTTTGAAGCTGATGAATGAACTTGAAGAAGGTTTGGGGATTTGAAGAAAGTTTAGGGACCTAAAGCAAGTTTTACCATGAAGTTTTGGTCGATATTTGGAATTAAAGAATGAACTTGATAAAAGTTCAGGGTCTTGAAGAAAGTTCAGGGACTTGAGGTATTTTCTTACCCCAAATGATGAAAGAGAGGCAAATTCTATACGATGAGGGCAAGAAACAAGAGATTGGTGGGGCATCATTGTGCTCAAAAGTCCAAATCAGAATAGATAAGAGAGGATGCAGAGCTAGAAAAAAATTTAATCACCAAAGAAGTCAAAATATGCTTAAAAGAAAATGAGCTCAACAACATATTCTAAGGCAAATTTTGTCGAAGCATGAAGACAGGATGAGCTTAAGGCAAATCTCAAAGAGATCAAGTTGAACAAAACCTGATAAGAAGAAGAAGAAGAAGAAGAAGAAGAAGAAGAAGAAGAAGAAAAAGAAGAAGAAAAAGCCCAACAATAAAACCCTGGGGCAAGGTTTATGGCAACATAAAGTCAGTAAAAGCTTAAGACAAAATGCAATAAGGGTTTGTTCCAACATGAAGACAATAAGAGCTTAAGACAAAATGCGAAAAGATCAAGCAAGATTTGACAAGAAGAATCTCAAGAGATGAGGTACAAAGAAAATTTTCAAGAAGGCTAAGCTAAGCCAGATTTGAAAAGAATAATTTAAGAAAATGAGGTGTTGCAATAATAGAAGTAGAAAATTCAATGAAAAAGCAAAAAAAAATTAGAGTACATAACGCAACAGAATCAGAAAGCTCAACGAGGAAGCAAAGAAGATAAGAGCTTATCCAAATGGACCTCAGTTTTCACAATTCATGCATCATATATAGTTAGGCGTCCATAAGATATGAGCATACTAACTCAAGCATTCAAAGCATCTTTTTGTGTATATTTTTGCAAGAATTTACAAGAATCAACAAGAAACGAGTAAGATTTCAATCTACAGCTTCAAGATTAGATAAGTAGATCCAACAAAGAATTACAAAGACATCAACCCTTTTGAAGAGATGGATTTCAACAAAGTTTAAAACCCGTTTGAAAAGGCAGATTTCAACAAAGATTTTATGATTGTTTGCACAGGAAAGGAAGTGCATTACGATTCTAAATCCTTCAAGTCATCAGTAAGTCCTTCGGGCATGATGTTAAGTCCTTCGGGCCATCGCCTTCAGGAGTGATGTTTAATTGTTTGCACAGGAAAGGAAGTGCATTACAATTATAAATTCTTCGGGTCATCAGTAAGTCATTCGGATATGATGTTAAGTCCTTATGGCCACCACCTTTAGAAGTGATGTAAAAATTTGTTTGTCTGCACAAGAAAGGAAGTGCATCGCAATTCTAAAGCCTTCAGGTCATTAGTAAGTCCTTCGGGCATGATGTTAAGTCTTTCAGGCAGGTACCTTCAGAAATGATGAGAACTTTTTGAATCTCGTCATGGTCATTTAATTTCTGAGTATAGAAAGAGATTGACCAATAGGGGAAGCAACGAGAGATCTGATACGAGTTTCAGATTGAAAGATCAAGACATCATAGACAGAAAAGCAGTGACTCTAAAGATCATAGCGCTCCAAGCTAAAAATTGAGGATACTCCATACCACTTTTATTTGAATTCTTACTAATTGATGATATTTCTTTTGTAGGTTCAAATCTTCCCCAGAGGATGAGGTGAATCGACATTCCTAGCAAAGACAGAGCTCCTAATGTGAAGAGTTCACCCAACAAAGACAGAGCTCTTAATGTGAAGAATTCTCTTAGCAAAGAATGAAGAGCTCCTAATAAGAAGAGTTTGCCAGAAAAGAATACAGAACTCTTAATGTGAAGAGTTCGGCCAACGAAGAGAGAATTACTAATGAGAAGAGTTCGCCCAACGAAGATAGAACTCCTAATAAGAAGAGTTCGCCCAGCGAAGATAGAATTCCTAATGAGAAGAGTTTGCCCAGCGAAGATTGAATTCCTAATGAGAAGAGTTCACCCAGCGAAGATAGAGTTCTTAATGAGAAGAGCTAGTTCAGACCATACGGTTACCCTTGACAAGAGGATTGAGAGGTTCCAAGTGAGAATAACTTGTTCAAGCTTTTAGAAGGAAAGAGGGAAAGAAAGTTCGTGAGAATAAAACCTTACAGATCAGAGCAACAACTGACAAGTTCAGATAAAATTCGGGTCTTTTCAGTCTTTGCCTTATTCCTGTTCCACAGCAATGAACAAAAAGGGGCAGCTGTAATACCTTAATTTTATCTGATACCCATATATATTAGTAATTTGATATAAACAAAGCCAAATAAATATTAAATAATAAATCCAATAAATACATAATGTCAGCCCAAATAATACATAAATGTCCATTTACATGTGTTCAAGGTCATAATGTTCAATACAAAGTCCATTTAGCTATAAAGTCCAAATCTCATTATTTCTCAAACCCATTTAGAGCTAAACAGGCCAACAAACACAAAATAGGTCAGCTAACTTTTTCCCCACCCATTTCAGATATACCAAACACCGAAAAACATAAAATAAATCTTAAACCCATTTTCCCGCTCAAAAGATGACACATGGTGATGACGGGTTGGTCCAGAAAGCTTCACATGGATCAAACTCTTGATGATATCAACAGATCTGACTCCTATATAAATAAAGGAGAGAGAAATTTTAGGGGGTCATTAACAACTAATCATAAAAAACTAATAATAATAATAAATATACTAATAATGGAGGATAGATAAAAATCAAAGAGTCACCGTAGAAGCTCAACCATCGCCAGAAGTAGATGTCGAAGCCGCAAACAATTGCCGGAAAAGACACCGAAAGTTAATTTGTCACCAAAGCCGTGATCATTCACCGAATTTGGAAAGGAGAACCATCATTTCACGGCTGAAACGGTAATCTTTTCTCATTTTCTGATTACCTGCAATATTTATATAAACACACATTAGATCCAGGTTGAAAATAAGTAAACCTGAGGTAAAAAGGTTAAAGTAAATCAATGGCCTATTTTGATGTGGTCGGAGTGTTGCTGAAGTCAAAAATGAGGGATGAGAGTCATGTTTGGGTAGAGTTAGTTCTAGGTCGAGAAAGGTGGGGATCCTATCAGATTTGATAGTTTTAGGGATTTTTTGAACTTGAAAAATGAATTTTTTGGGCTTTTAGGGTTTTGATGTGGTGGTTCACGGTGACCAAAAATCGCTAGAGTGGCGGCCGGCGTCACTTGCGGCAGCCGGGGTTTGAACCCTGGCTGCCAGCGAACATACCGGAGCTCATTCGGTGGTGGTGAGTTGGATATAGTGGCGGTGCTCGCGGCAGAGTGTAGCCGGAGTGGATGAAGTTCATCCAATTCATGATGAACTCGGATGAAATTCATCCCAAAATGCTTTGTTTTGATCCAAGGGTTGGGAAATTATGGAAAATCTATGTTTTTGGCAGAGAGAATTTGGGGAGGTAAGAGAGAATAGAGATGGTAAGGAGATGGATTATGGCCAAATTGGCTCGGTCTTGGGCCATTTATACTCGGCCCGAAATGGTGCCGTTTTAGCGTCGGGTTTGGGCGAGTCCACTCGGGCCGGGTCAAAGAGAGATCTGCGGCCTTCTTTTTATTTTTCAGGCTTTGGGCTTTATATTTTGCCCTTTTCACAATTTGGTCACTTTGCTTTGTAATTTTGCACCCAATTTTCAATATCAATTCAATTTAGTCCCTTGTTTCTTTAATTGTTTAATTTAATTTAATGTCTTAATTTATATGTTTGATGCATGATTTTAAAATTATCATATAGAATTATTTGTTAGCTAATTAAATCACTTAGCCTTAATTAAATAATTGAAGCCTTAGTTTTTAGATTCTTTATTTAATTCAATAATTTAAATAGATGAGATAATTGTAGAAAATAAATGATTATTAAATGGAACTTTAAAGTCCTAAGTTGGTTAGTGTCTCATTGTAATGAGATGTTAATCAAGGGGGCTTTTTATTATAACATTTGATAATTCATTTGAACTTAGAACATGTAATCCCGCATAGTTAATTAAAATTAAAGTTGAGTTAGGATTAGGTTTAAATGTAAGAGTCATTAAATAATTAAGAATATTATTGATTTAGGGCTAAATATGGATAGTGCCCAAGCATTGGGTGTTATCACATAAACCCCTAAATTTGATAATATTCATAGATTCTTAAATAAATTCAATTAATTAGAGCCCTATTAAGTTAGAACTTAAAATTGACAAGAAAATAAATGGACATGCATAGAAAAACTTTTGTGTTGAGATACATTTTTTGAATACGAATTGAAGTATCCTAAATAAATTGGACGTTTCAAAACTCATATTCATTTAAAAATATATTTTCTTACAAAAGGATACCTCAATTTGGAATGAAAATTCAGTTAACGATTAAGGATTAAAATAAATTTAAATTATTGTTAGAAATGCAAAAATACCACATGAAATTAATAAGGTACCAATAATGGGCGTTTGTGGTGGTGCTAATCCTTCCCCACACGTAACCGACTTCCGAACCCAAATTTAATAAAAAGAATCTCTAGTTGTTTTTATGGTGTCCAGTCTACCAAAGTGACCGGTGCCGACTCCAAAAGTATTTTTCAAGATTAAATAAAAGGAAAATAAATTTTATGGTTAATTAAGTGAAAAACCCGATTTAACATAAAAACCCCAATTTTAAAGATAAATGAATTAAAATGGACAAAAACCCTAATTTTCAAAGAATAAATCGTCGGGCTATTTTTCACACTCAGTTTAAAAAATGGTCATGACAAAAGCAGATAAAGCAAATTCCTACAGGTAGGTGCCGGCCCTAACTCCTAATTTTTCGATGGCTCCTAGTAGTTGGTAGAATATCGGTGCTTCATCCATCCCCGGGGCTATGAAAGGGCGAAGAGCTTTGGCTTCCGCGACTAGAGTCCTCACATGTTGGGCTACCTCTTTCACCTGAACAATCAAAGTCATGTTGTATTGATCTCAGTCTTGAATCATTCGGGTAGCATCACGAAGTCGCCTTAGCCAATAATTATCTCCACCCTCTGTGGCTTCCTCAAGGACCAAGATTCGACCCAAGTAATCTTAAACTGTAGCCTCTAGCATCTCAATATGAGCTCGAAGCGTCATATTCTCATGCTGGCTGGCCTGAAGCTTAAGGAAGCCATTTCGATCACGGTATTCTTGGAAAGACCGATCCAACTCCACTATTCTTGCCTCTTGCTGGGCATTCCAAGCTTGACTTTGATTCAGACTTTTAAAAGTAGTGTTATACAGACCTTGCATCTCTTGTATTTGATTCTTATTGTCGTGTGAATTTTTCTTCTATGCAGCATTGTTTTCTCTCTCCCAATCTACTACTTGTTTACCTTTCTCCTTCGCTTGCTTGGTTTTTTCTTTCTCCTGATTGTTTTCACTCCTTAAAGCCTTTCTCTCATTCTCGATGGTCACCTTGTTACTTTCTCTTTCTTTCTCGATCGCTTGCTTACTTTTCTCTCTTTCTTCTTTGACCAATTGTATGCCGATTTCTCTTTCTTTCTCAAATGCTGGAAGTTTTTTCCTGTCGACATTTCACACCAAAGCTTGAAGCTTAATAGTATCATTTTGATAAAGGATTTTCTTTTCCTTTAAATCTGCATTTTCTTTCCTTAAGTCCTTGACTGTCCCATCACGTATATCCACATCCAAGCTCACTTTGTAGAGCTCATTCGCATGCTCGATTTGCAAGGCTTTCATCTTCTTGTTAACTTCTTCTAGTTTACTCCTCAAAATGTCAGCTTCAGAAGGAACTATCCTCATGTGTTCCTTGAGTGTCATGGTTGGTCCTTGATCTAGCTTTAGAATCTTGTCATTGACCCTGCAACGCCTCCAAAAATCATAATCAGAAGTAAACATGCACTTACTATCTTCTTCCACCTTTATACGGTAGCAATGATCCCCAAGCCCTATAAACATTTTGAACATTCTCTTTAAATTCACAATTGAAAGCAAATTTGGTTAGGCTCAATCTCGAAGTAATGGGAACAAACTATCTTGATATTAACAAAGGGGCACAACCAATTGTAGTCTCCACACTTGTATAAGAAATGGGTGACACTACCTAGCCAAGGTACCGGCCAAACTATGTCTCTATCTTGAAGATTCTTGAGGATCTTAGTCCACTTTTTCTTGTTGAAATCTTCTCGACATTCCTTGGCCAAATACTCCCGCAAGGGAGAAAAGCCTCCCAAGAATATACCGGGTAAAACGTTTTTCGGTGTATCCCAAAAATGACTTTGGATCCAAACCTGAAGTAACTGAGCACAACCTATAAAACGTCCTTATTCATGCCTTTGGATACCGTTCAAAGAAATGAAGGTTTCGATCAAGATTGTCAATGTCGAGTTTTCCTTCATCTTCAAGCATTTGAATAAATCCAAAACAATCACATCAATATTGCTCAAAACTCTCGGAAAAATGATCAAACCATATATCCCTAAGGAAAACGGGTCCATCTTCATAACCTCATCCGGGTGTGTAGGTATTATATCTTGAATGCTTTTCCATAAAAAAGTAGTATTGTCCCATTCGTTCTTGAATCAAACCTTTTACCCAATCTTTACTTATTCTAGCTATGTCTTTGAGCTTGGCGGGATAATTCTGAGATTTCAGATGTTTAGCATAAATCTAATCCTTCTTAGCATTTTTATGATTAAGTAGTCTTGTATATTCTTCGATTGTAGGCATCATGTCCTCCCCATTAAAAGTGAAACAACAAAGGGTGGGGTTCCAAAATTGAAATAACGCTCGGAACAGGGGTTCATTAATCCTGGCGTACATCAAATCGGCTATATCCCCATAGGTATCACGGAACAAATTCTTAAACCTCAAATCCCAACTTTCATATATCTTTTTCAATTCATGAAGATCACTTTGTTGTAGGCTCACATAAGTATACCCCAATACCATGCGTTCACTCGACAAGTTGTCGCCTTGAATCCTTTGGTTGCTTTCAGACCAATGTTGGACTTGTAAGTTAATTTTCTCTTTCTTAAGATACCTCTCATCCATAATAAAAGATCTCTAATTGAGCAAACAACTTCGAATCAATACCTTTATGTCATGTAATGTA
Organism: Hibiscus mutabilis; assembly: GCA_019671005.1. NCBI lineage: Eukaryota > Viridiplantae > Streptophyta > Magnoliopsida > Malvales > Malvaceae > Hibiscus > Hibiscus mutabilis. Next base: position 2,302,449 of record CM033712.1, on the reverse strand, counting down.
GATGCAAAAAATATATATGCAAAAGCAAAAACAAAACACAAAAGAATAAGTTAGTACCGGATAAAATAAATAAATGAAGCGAAAAAGCGAGATGGTTAAACAAACAAAGCAAGAAATAAACCTCCTTGCATCCCATCTAAACACCTAGGTTATCTGTATGGCTCTAAGAGGGGTGGGCTTTCTATATTCTCTACATGTAATTTTGGTACTAAAAAGGTACATGAATTGTCCTCGTCGTCCCCTACTAAGGGTAGCAAGGCCCCCGATCATCACCCATTATAGGGTCATTTCAATCAAGTTCAATTTAGGGGGACTCATTCGCTATGTCCGTATGGAGAAATGATATTCCCAAGAAAATATAGGTAATCGAGCCTCGAAGGTACTTACTAGGCCCATACGAATGAACGATATCCATGCGAAAGCACTAGCGTTTTCCCCGCACTTAGACAAACGGGTTTATATGTCAAATTTTAAATGCGTTAAAATAAAATCGCATTTATAAACAAATATTAACTTAATTGTCACTTTAACTCGCAACTTCCAATATTAATAATGCGGTAATTTTTTGTTTTTGGCATGACTCTCTTTTTTGAAAAAAAAAACAAAAAATTTCGGTCCCCATCGGAGTCGCCATGCTATAGTGATGTTTTTGAAAACTTCGATAGGAGGTTATCCCAATTTTTGTTGAAAATATTTATTTCAAGGCGATTTCTTTAAAGTTGCATTTTTTGAAATAAAAATTTGGAGTCGCCATGGGTCACTTGGGTTAGGTAGACCGGACACCGAAAAACAAAACTAGAGATTCGAATGGGTTTGGGAGTCGTCTACGAGTGGGGAATGTTAATATTGAATTTTGCGAGTTAAAGTGACGATTAAATCAAAATTCGGTTATACATGTGAGTAGATTTTAAGGGCCCCGTTATTCGAGAATAAACAAAAAAACCACCACCACTACGACTGGTATTAGCCATGTTTACTCTCGAATAAAAGGGCACCACATTTACAGTTTTATATTCCGTATGCAACATAATGACATGGCAAATAAGCATAAACATGACAAATATAAATAAAGGCATAAAATAAAAGCATGAATATTAAATAACGATATACCATCAAGCAATAAATACATATCTATATATCATGGTACCATACTATATATTATGCATATATTACATACTACACAAAATCATATATGTAATACGCGGGATATGTACTTTGAAAACTAAGGTAAGAAACTACATATAAAATATAAGGGTATATATATAAACTATGAATAAATTGTATTACATAATATATACGTATATCATGACATATATTAAAAATAGAATACATCTATTACTATCTATTACTACTATAGGAAATATCATATATATATATATGGCAAATGCCAAAACTTTATAAATGGCCCATATGCTAATATACTAAGATAGAAATAAGAGCGCATATACATAATAATATAAACTGTAAACTATGTACCAATTTTTTTAAAGAACATACATATTATAAGTTACATATTATATACACATGGTATTCACCATCGTACACAAAACAAACATTATCTAACATTAGAAAATAAAAACTGGAAATTAAGGAAAATAAAGATGCAAGACAAAAAATTAAATATGCATGACAAAAATGGTAAACTAAGGGTTTCATCACTAGATTTAGGACTTAATTAAACAAAATTTGAAGTTTTAGGGGAGCCTAAAAGGGAATTAAGCCATTTAAAAACGGATTAAGTTCGAAAAGGGGTGAAATTGAAAGGTTTCAAAAATTGGAGGGACCGAGAATGTAATTTAAAAACGCGAAAAGACCGCAAGATGATTATGGAGACGCAGAGGGATTTAAAACTCGAAATAACCCTTTTTTAGAAGATGAGGCTGAGTATAAAACATATTTTAGAAATAAATCAACCCTTTTTCTCATTTCTAAAAAACGATTACCCAAAAAAAGTTCTCTCCCTTCTCTGAAACAATGGTGAATGCCACCGTGTATTCCAGAAATTGACCATCTTCGCCGCGTCGTTCGTCGACGGTCAAAAAACCTAACAACGAATCAAAATGACCTCCATTCTTACCCTAAACCCAAATCTAACATTTCCTTTTTTGAAAACAATAAAAGCCCCTCTTTTTTTCATGATACAGAACCCAAAATCCTCCCTTTTTTTTTGAAAAATTAGAACCAAACCCTTTTTTTCTTGAAAATCGAGAACTTTTTGCTTGTCTTCCCACCGATTCACCATGCACGGCCTCGGGGAGGCCAAAAGGCTTATCGTCGGTGAGGGGGAGCAACATATGCGAAGGAAGGTGAACCGTCACCAAGGTAAAAAAGAAACGAAACCCTAATTTCTATATGTATATGCTTCGAAAATAAAAAAGAAGATGAGATACCTCTGAAAGATTTTTTTGCTCTTTGCTTCTGTTCACTATTGCTCAAAAAAATCCAGCATCCTCACAAAATGGTTAGGGTTTTTTCTTTTATACCCTGATAATTACATGTTTTTTAGGAAATAGAAAAACAAAACCCTAATAATTCCTATTGGATGTTGCAATTTTTTTGTCCAAATTCATTTGTATTTTTGAAATTGTTGGTTAATCCCCTACATTTGTTGATAACCATCCCTGACATTCGTCCTTTATGTCTCCTTGTGTGATGTGGCGATGGAGGGGACCAGAGGAAGAAGCCCTTACAATTGCCTCAGATGCAAGGGTTTATTTGAGCCCTTGATGAATTCCTAATCGGCAGCCTGCTCAGATTTGAGGATAGACGACCAAAATGATGCAGATTGAAAGCAAGCTGCGTCCAACAGTGGGTGATGGCCCTGATCGTGATCAGATAGGTTGTGGTTCTCCAACGGGTAACACGTAGACCTTACGCGGAAGATGAGAAGGTGGACGTGTGACACACACACGGCTAGAAAGATGAAGAGCCCCTTCTCCTTTTAATCTGGGCCGTTAGATCATGGTGAGATCTAACGGTTCAAATACGGCTGCACAATGATAAAGATGGTTACCGAATTAGGTTATTAGGGTTTGAAGCTTGGGCTCTTATTGGGCCAAAATGTATATGTATAACTTTGGGTTTTAAAGTTTGTAAATGGACTATATATATATATATAAACTTGGGCTTAGACTATTATATATTTAATAATCTTTTTTGGCTTTTTCAATTTCTGTTTTAGAGTGATAATAATAATAATAACATGATAATAAATAGTAGTATAATATATCATATATACGTTGCTAATACGTAATAACAAAATCAAACTTCAAAACTAATAATACCTAATTGTAATAAAGAAATAATACTAGTAATCTTTTGTTTCTTTGTGTTTTAATGATAATCATACATATACTATATATATAGTAATAATATAACACATTAATCAAATAGATAGAGTGGATAAACAAAACCCTTTATTGCGGAGATTAATAAAATATAAAATGGGTTAACACCCCAGATAAAATTTATGATTACAAAACCAATAGTCTGAATTAGGTGAAATATAAACTAATAACACAGCTTTCAAAGTTGACATAATATAACCAATGATCTCATATTGAAGTTGGTTGCCTATTATCATCAGACAAATTCAAAGAGATATTCTTCAATCTTGATTCTTGACAAATGTACGAGAGGGTTTCAATTTTGAGACCAAATAGAACTAAAAATTATTATATTATGACGATAACGACGAGATAAGTAAATAAACGCAAACGTAGAAAAAAAATAATATCTTAGATTTTACATGAAAAACTCTAAAAGAAAAAAAATTGCAAGCAGAAGAGGAAAAAATTCACTATGTCGAAAAAGAGAATACAACTAAATGATTTCAACCCTAATGCCTAGTATCTATTTATATGAATAGGTTTTTAGTTATAAAAGAAACTTGCATAGTAAGCAATTCTACTCGAACTGAATTTCCTACCCTCGAAGGATATAAAAGGATGAAGTAGAATTCCAAACGTATTGATCAGTTCCGTTACCACAGAGCCCGAGCAGACATCTGTAGCGATGTCCTTTTTATCGCTAAAAAACGTGGGTTTTCGAAGTGTTTGAAAAGTGTTTGTGATTCTTTTGAATATAAAATGTTTATTCTGTGGGGTTTTAAAAAAAACCGCATTTTTAAAAAAATGGAGTCGCCACCAGCCACTTAGGTAGGCCGGACACCATGAAACCAGAGATTCAAAAAATGTTGGGTTCGGAGTCGGTTACGGATGGGAAGGATTAGCACCCCCACACCGCCCAAAATTGGTACTTTAATAATTACCGCTTTATTAATATTGGATTTTCCGGATTAAAGTGACGATTATTTTAAAATTCGGTCATAATTGCGAATAAATTTTAAGGGCCCCGTTATCCGAGAATAAATGCTCAACCACTATCACTACGCCTGATACTGGCCCAGTTTACGCTGGGATAAAAGGGCACCGCATTAACAATTTATATACCATATGCAATTTTAGTGACAAAAATATAAGACATGGCAGATAATTTAAGAACAATAAATATTCACATAATAGAATACTAATCTAACATATATGAAATACGTAATTAAAATACACATATACATACCAAGCTTAATATCAGATATAAACAAACTTAACATGCCACAATAACAAGGTAGGAATAAATACATATATAGACGAACATATATTTCAAAAAGACATACATACTAGTAATAAAACATATTTCAACATATATGGGACAATATATCATACAAAAAAGAAAATACACTAACATGTAACCTAAAAAAGCCAAGAGAACATACACATATAAAAATATATAAAACATGTTGTGTACGAACCAACTAGAACATAACATACTTAATACGAATAACCGGATAAAAAAAGATACATAACTATCATAAGCTTGATACACATATACATGTAAACATAAAATACGAGGCATATACGAGGGATATAAAATAAGACAAAAGAATACATTAACATATACGATTATAATACGAACATGAGTATTTACAAAGAAACATGACTGAAATGAAAGAAAAATAAAAGTCAGTGGCAGAAATTAAAGAACAATAATATGTAATTTAGGGACGAAAATGCAAAGTAAACGGAACCTAAAAGGATCAAAACTATAATTAGACCAAGGGGCAGACCCAAAATGAAAATTTCAAAAACGCGAGATGGTTAAAGGCATAATTTTACCATTTGAAAACTGATTCGGTGTAATTTAGGGACTGGATTGCAAGATTTTGAAATACAAGAGGGACTAGAGTTGTAAATATACCATGCGGCAAGACAAAAGTGAAAATATTGGAAACGCGGGGGGATTTAGTATGTAATTTACCCATTTAACGAAATAATAATAACTATATAAACCCTATTTTTAGGCCGAAACCAATTTTTCCTTCAGTTCTTTCATTTTCGGTTTTATAACTCAAATCCTCTCTCTCGTTTTCTCTCAAACCTCCTCTGTAAAACCCAGAATCCGGCGGTCGGCCGCCGTATTCTCCGCCGCCGGCCGCCGCTAACTGGTGCCGGCGAGTCTCAAAAACCTACCAAAATAATCCCCGTCTCACCATAAACACGAATCTGAGGTTGGATTCAGAGGAACAGCCTCTATTTTCCCTAGATCTAGGAAATACGGAACGAAAAAAAAACCACTTTAAACCCAAAACGAAACTACAAGGGGTCTCCCCCTCCCTTCAGTTCACCGTATCTGGCTTGGGGAAGCCGAACGGCTTGTCACTGAGGAGGGGAGACCCACAGACGGCGACGGTAAGATCTCTGACTCTCTCTCTCTTTTTTCTTTTTTGTATATGCATGCAAAAATAAAAAAGATAAACGAGTATTTACCACTGGACTGACTTTTGTATTTCGATTGTAACTTCTGGTTCGATTACAACTTGTTTTTTTTTATTACAACTCTCTGTTCTTGTCTGTTACAACTCTCTCTTTTTTCTGTTACAACCCTCTCTGTTACAAAATATTTGTTTCCTACATATATATGTTTGTCTTTGTTTTGGTACAAGTTGCATAATATTTTCTTTTTTCAGATCTGGACTGACATTTCTTTTCTTGCTGTGTTTGACATGTTCTGAGCGCGGTGGTTGAAGATCGGCATGGTGGCGGTGTGGGGGTTCTACCAGCGGCCAGACGTGTTCTCGGCCGTTAGATCAGATCTGATCTAACGGTCGAGATGGCTTGAAGGATGAACGGCCCCGATGAAGCCTCAATTTGGTGAAACGGCTCCAGATCGTGCCACGTGGAGCTCAGCAGTCGAGGAGTCAGAGCGCGTGGGGCTCACGCACGCGTGGGATATCAAAGCGTTCGCGCGTGGACCGCACGCGCGCGTGGCACTCGAACGGTCCATACGTGTGGAGCACGCGGCTGGCAGATATTTTGGTCCTTGGTTAGATCGTGGCCGTTGGATCAGATTTTGATCCAACGACCCATAGTCACCTGCACACACAGTAACTGTAATTAGATAGGGTTTGGGTTTGGGCCAACCGGGCCTTGTAATTATTTGTAATTGGACTTGGACTGTAATTTATTTATTTGATTTAATATATATATATATATATTTTTGGATTTCATTTCATATATCAGCAATACACATACATAATACAAACGTATACTTATACAAACATTAATTAATATAACATACTAGCATACATACATATAATCATACACATAATTAACATAACATCTATATACATTAAACAAATACGCTCGTACTCTATAGATACATACGCGACACACATACACCATTAATACGTATACATACATAGCTTATAATATACATGCACACCACACCTTATATATATTAGTAATACTCATGCAAACAATAAACATATAATATAACATGTATACATGCAACACTAATATGTATTTACAGGTAAAAATGAGTGATTACTTTTGCCACTACTTCTTTATCATATTCAGGAACTTTTACCGAAGGAAGAATTTTTATGAGAATCTGTCTAAAGCACCATTGGAGTTTGAAGGAGCAAAGCTGCTACGATTCAATATCATATACGTAACCAGGCTTGCTTAAAAAGTCAACAGCTGAAGACAAAAGCAAGTTATAAAAAACAATTGAAATCCCGATTTTGACAAGAAAATTAGGAACCGAATTTTCTTGCCTGATGTCATTTTATTGGCTGGCTCGGCCATTCTGTTTTGGAACTTTGCTATAATGTCCTGCATGCAGAAAATGATAGAAATATATAAAAATACTGTCTTATTTGTTTGTTTTTTCCAACAACATTAGAATTTCAGACGCGTTAATTATCTCTAAACTGTTTGGAAGAATTAATTCATCATTAACGTGCTGCAACAAGCTTCTTTGTTAACAAATATGAAGATGTAATCCTTTATATGTACTACCAATATGTAAATAAAACACATAATCTTAAAAAAAAAACTTGGTTTCCCTTATTATTTGATCTTTTTTCTATTTATTAATATCTTTTCCAGGCTCCATGAAAACTCCAAGCTGTGTATCCCGGTTTGTAGTTGTTTTAATGATCCTGGGATTTGTTCGAGTCACGAGTTGCCGATATCTGGACCGTGCGGCCGGTGAAGAAATGGATCAAAGATCGAGAGACGAGTATTCTCCCATGTTCTTAACAAGATTATCTGCCATTCGTCGCCATGGAAAGCCTGAAACGGAGAAAATGACATCGTATCACGCCGTCTCGCATCGACTTGTCCCCGAGGGACCAAACCCACTTCATAATTGATTGGCCGGAGAAAACAGATGTGCAAAATATTTGAACTATTTAGGAGTTTCTTTCATAATCTTTAGTGTATCGTATTCGAACTGAGGTGTAAATGTTTTTTTTAACATACTGGTGACTGTGATTATATGGTAGTATATGTTAATATTTTTTCTTAACCCTTTGACAAGACACATACCTTGCACACACTAGTGCTTGAACTCGAGCCCCTTAAAATGAAGATTATCATTTTTTCTATTGGAGCCACTTGTTAGGTTCAACTGAAGTGTAAATGTAGAAATATGAGTATGAATACGATACAATACCTATACTATTAAGACTCTTTCTTACCCATAAATATAGGGTTGTAAACAAACTGAACGTTAACCGAACTGTTTCTCTGATCGAATGTGTTTAAGACTTGTCATTTTTCATTGTCCGACAAATATATTGTACGATTCCCTCTTGTACAAATCCGAAATGTCATCAAACGAAAATAGGAAGTCGGATAACTTTTCGATTGGTAAAAAAACAAGAATATCTGTAGTGTTTGCGGAGAGCGTTTATATTATTCCAAAAACAACTAGATAATTAATGCTTTCAAGAAAATTAAGCCGAAAATTCAAGTGTCAATAAATTAAACAAATGTCTAAAGTCCTTATACTAGTCCAAAACAAAATATAAAGTAACAAATCCAAAGTTACAATCCAGTAAATAAAAAGTATATAGGATAAAGTAATGTTGTAAATCATGAATTAAATGAAATATGAGACTCTTAAGATGATGTTGAATTTGTGCCTAAAATATAAATCACTTTGAAAAGAAAAGAAAAGAAAATTGAAGAATAAGCTACAAAACTCAGTGACCCTATTTGGCAATTAACGGATAACCGATAGCAGATTACATTAGCTGACAGCTGATAGCCGATAGTTGATTTAACTAGCAAATTGTATTAGCTGATTGTATAAAATTGTTTGGTAAAATTAACTTATAGTTGATAGATGTCTGATTATTTAAACAAGCAAAATGACATATAAGGATATGGTTGTATTCAATATTTGTTTAATTAATTTGATTATGAAAAATTATTTTCAATATAACATTACTAAGCATATTTGAAGTATCTATGTATTAATTTATTTATTTATATAATTATTTTTAATACAAACTAATTAATTATTAAATTTAAATACAAATATAAATGTGTGAGAATAAAAATAAAAAGAAAACAAAAACTATTAGTTTACAAATGTCACGATGCAAATACGTGATGGTGAAGAATTAAAATAAAAAATGTTAAAATTTGTATTATTCAAAGATTTTTTATAATTATTAAGGGTAAAATGGTCTTTATAATTTTTATGTCAAAACACCTAATTTCAAAAAGCTCCTATTAGCAACTTTTTTAAAATTAGAGATTTCACCCCCAATTCGCTATTCCAATCCTCTATTCACCAAACATCCAAATTAACATATTTGACTGGTCAAACTTTTAATTTTGGCTCAAACCGCTATTTACCAAACAGAACCAGTATCATCTTTAGATGCAGAAAAATAACCTGAGAATATGCAAAATACATAAATTAACTAGAAACCATGGTTAAGTGCAGAGAATAATCAGAGTAAAGCATAATGTAGCATATGCAAGTTTTATTCAAAATGATGATACATATTAGTAAGCCTCTAACTAGTCAATCATATGCTAATATCTATTTGACAAGTTCTCCAATAAACACTAATACGAAATTATATTACATAAACATACAATAATACATTGTTATATTCCGGGACGGATGTAAGTGGAGGGTGGAAGGGGCAATTGCCCCTTAATTTTGATGGTTTAACTATATTTTAGGCCATTAATAATTTTAAATCCATTTTAATTAAATTTTTGCTCTTCCGAAATTGTCTGGTATAGTTTATTTTTTGGACTTTATCAATTTTAAAATTAATTAATTTAAGCATTGACCCTCATTTTTTCTGGTTTAATTACTTTTTAATTTTAAAATTAGTGAAATAAAATCACAACTCCTTTAATTTTTGTTTAATTACTTTTTAAGATCTAATCATTTTAAAATTAAACAACTTATTATAATTCAATTCTAGTCACTAAATTTATATTACAAAACATGCAATAATATTTAATTGCATCGTAAAATCAGAGCAATAAATCGGTAAGCCAAAGATAGTGTGACAAATCACAATTTTCGAAATATTACTTCCAAGTGAACAATCAGAACCCCATGCAAAATACAGAATGGCATAAAAAATGATTTTAGAAACAGAGCAATTATGACAGACTTTTCAAAATGTAGAATAGTATACATATGAATTCAGACAAATTTAAGAATACCAAACACTTGAACGAAACCATACTTTTCTACGACACTTCAAAAACACTTATTTAAAAAGCATTTTTATCTTGGATTATTATCCTATAAACGAGCTGTTGAAACTTTTTTTTTCTACCAGCGCCTTAATTTTAAGATTTAAGATTTTAATTTGGGGTTTAAAGTTTAGGGGTTTTAGTGTATGAGTTTAGAATTTAGGGTTAAACCCTAACCCTAAAAATAAGGTAATTGTGTAAATAAAATTTCCGCAAGCGCTTGTACATGGAATAATTACCCTTTTATCTTAATAATAATAAATAACTAAAGCTTATATTAATAAATTACATTTTTTGCAATAAATTTCAATAATTTTTAAAAATATATTTTTATATAAAAAATTAAAATTTAAAAATATATTTCAAACTCAACAACAATAAAGAAAAGGCATAAGGTCAAAAATAGCCCCCAAAATTTCACCATTTAGTCAATTCACCACCTATTCTTTCACCCTTGTTGGATGGAAACCGTTAGTCAACTAACGGTCAACGCCTGAGGCTGACGTGGCATGTATGCATGGCATCGGGAGATGACATGGCAATATCACGTGGCACTTTGCTGACATGGCATAATATTTTTTATAAAAAAATTTAAAAATTAATTTATATATTTTAACCAATAAGATGATGTCACGTGACATCATATTTTTTAAAAAAATAAAAATTATTATATATATATTAACCGATAAGATAACGCCACGTTGTATAATATTTTTTAATTTTCTTTAAAAATAAACCCACAATTTCCAGATTTCACAAAATAACCCCCAAATTTTGAAATCTCTAACTCCCCCAAACTCAAATCCCGATTTAAGCTGATTCTACTACCGATTGCCACGTCGCCGCCCACTATATTTGTCGCCGGACCATCACGATCATTTACCCTATCATCATGTCGCTGGAAATCGACTAACGTCGTGCGAAACGTCAGACGAAGGTGAAATCGTCGAATGGTTCATTTGAACGATTCACGACGAATAATGGCAGCAGAACGAACAATGAACAGTGTGTGGGTAGTTTGACGAGGGAAGGGCGTTTTATTTCGTCGCCTGCAACGCGACCTACGTCGACAGGAGTGGTTAAATTTGAGGTTTAGGAATTTGGGAACTATTTTAGAAATATTTGAAAATTTCAGAATATTTTATTTTTTAAAATATATATAATAACTATTTAAAAAATATTTTCTTTAAAAAATATTTAATTAATTTTTTAAAAATACCACGTCAACAAGGTGTCACGTAGCATTGCCATGTCATCTTCCCTTGCCATGCAAACATGCAACGTCAACCTCAGGTGTTGGCCGTTAGTTGACTAACGATTTTCATCCTACAAGGGTAAAATTTGAACGAAAATGAAACCTTAGGTTCTTGTTTGCACCCAAAAAAATAAGGTTAAAATGACCAAAAAAGTCAAACGTTATGAGCTATTTCTGACCTTTTGCCTAAGGAAAATAAATGAAAGTTAAAAAACCATGGTGACAACTTCAATTTCCTAAGGAAACAAGCAGTAACACAAATCAAATTTGGAACATCAATCATTTTTTTGGCTTTATTTATATTTAGAGTTTAGATTTAAGAATAAAGTCAACAATTTTTAAAGTAAATAGTTAAAATTCTCGGTTGACATTCTCTCCTTCCTTACGTAGGAATGTTTAAAAAAATTAAATTTAAATTTAAATTTTAGAGTGTTATTTTTAGAAGGCTTCAAGGTCAAATTGGCCTTAAACAAAAAATCAGAAAACCAAATAAGCTCTTCTGAAAATTTTACACCCAATTTAGCCCTCATAATTCAAATTACACCCAATTTGGCCCCTCCATTAATTTGACCACGTTGACCGTCAATGCCCTCTAATGGTCAAAATATATAAGGACACGTGGCACGCTCTGGGCGTGTCACGTCATCAAAATCGATTTTTTTAAGAAATCTAAAAAAATTCTAAAGATTCTAAAAATATTCTTAAAAAATTACAAAATTATAAATAATTGTAAAAATTAAAAATATAAAAATATTAAATTAATTATTTTTTCTTATTTTTCTTTATTTTTTTATAAAAAAATAAAAAATAAATTTTTTTCTAAAACCCCCAAAGTTTCATTTCTTTCAAAAGAAGCTTATAATTCCCTAAATCAAGCATCAGCACCGATTCAACCACTGGCCACTTTCCGTCACAGAAAAACCCCCGTTTTCCCTCAATATTTTTTTCACTAGCACCATCGTCTACCACAGTACCAACAACTTCCACTATCGATTAAACTGATTTGAGGATATGGAAATATAGGGTTAGAGTTTAGAATTAGTGATTTGAAAATTTTGGGTATTTTGAAAATTTTTGAAATTTATAATTAAAAATATACATTTAAAAAGTATACAATCTTTAAATATTATTTCATTATAAATATTTATATATTTTTAATAATTATTACAATTATTTTATATTTTTTGATTTTAAGTAAAAAATAATTTTTATAATTTTATACATAATTTTAATTTTTTACACATTTAAATATTTTTTTAGATTTTTCTTGACTTTTTAAAATATTTTTTATATTTTATAATTTTAAATATTTTTCAGAATTTTTAATATTTTTAATTTTAAATATATTAATTTATAATTTTAAATATTTTTAAAATTTTAAATAATTATTTACGATTTTGATAATGTGACATGTCCAGAGTGTGCCACGTGTCACCATTATAATAACTACTTTGAGTTAACAGTCAACTTAATGTAAGGACTAAATTGATTGCAATTTAATTTTGAGGGCTTGATTGATCGTAATTTAAATTTTGAGAGCTTAATTGAGTGAATTTTTTTTTTATAAAAGCTTAATTAATTTTTAATTTTTTCGTCGAGAGCTAATTTGACCTTTAATCATCTTTAGAATTTAAAATTTATTATTTATAATTTGGGCTTAAGGCTTAAAAGATCAAATTTTTATGGTTGAAAGTTTAGACATAAACAAGGGGAAAAGGGGCAGAAATTTTTTGTAAGAGAACATTTTCTTACCAATTTCAGATTCCACCATTGCCCTTGGGGCTTACGTGGAATGAATGATTAATTCAAAGACTAAGAGGTCAACGCGAAAGTCAAATAAACCGAAGGTGACGATAACACCACTGCCTTTGGATTCAACCGGTATTTAAAAATGCTGAAAGGGTAGAATTGGCAAAAGGGAATAATAAAAACACATCGAAATTGAAAACTTAAAATCCCCTGAAAAGGAATTGCCCTGGTATCCAACTTTCAGAATCAAGAGGAGCGATCGGAAAGGTACAAATTTCCCTCTCCAATTGCTATTTTCGTTTCTTTTTTCCGCGCAGTTGAAATTTGTAGGGTGAAAATTGAAATAGATGGAAATGTTTTTCGATTTTTATTGATTTTTTCGTGTTAATTTCCCCGTTTTAACTTTAATTGAATTCATTCCTTCATTTTCTATGTATTCAGACTGAGCTTGATGCCCTGATCCTTGGATTGAATTAGCTCTACATTTCATTCAATTAGATTTTTATTTATCGTGATTTGCTTCATCATCCTTTTGGTTCTAGGTTTAATTACTTGTATATTGTTGTACTTATTGCTATATTTTTTCCTTTTTATTTAGGGATTTCTGATTGATTAGTTGTGTAACCTATGCAATCACTTTTGGTTTCATTCCCTTTTGCTCTTGATTCATGCACTGGTCAACTGGTTCAGGCAGCGTCCATTTTGCGTGTACATGAATTGTTTTTTGTTCCTGTGGATTGTAAGAGCGGTAAACCTCGAATCTTTTGGCATAATAGGGTTTCCGCTCGGAAATCGATGATTTTAGTGACTCAACATAGCTACATAAATTTGCTTATGAATGTAGCCCTAGGATCGTGAGATTTGACTGCCAGGTTTTTTCGTGATGGAGCAGCTGTTGAGAATTAGTTTATTCAGTATATTTCCGTGTTCTTCTCATGGCCGCTACTAGCATGTTCTGTTATTAGGTTTGAAAATGGTTGTTCTCTGGAGTTTGAGTAGCTAGGCTTTTGCCAGATTTGGTGTTGTAATTTCCTGTCCTTTTTAGTACCTAATTTCTTAATTCCTATTGTCAATAACTTGAAACATTGTTTGACCTTCAACACTTTCCAGTTTGGTTCTTTCTTGACAGTCTTATGCTTAATATAAAGTAAATGCCAATACAAGCTTGATTGTAGCATGAATCAGTGCTATCACTCTTTATTGTCTACATAATGGTTTACTGCTTGAGTATCTGTATCTTAAAGTTTTGCTAAGCGATTATGATAATGTTTCTGTGGATCAGGACTACTAGAAGCTTGCTGTGGAACTCCAGACTTTTTCCAGATGAAGTAATTCTGAATATCTTCCTTGTTATTTTATTTGGTTCATTTTATTTCTCTTTTGGAAGGAGATGGGATGAGATGAGATGATTGGTGGTTAACTTATCATATTCAAATTTATTTCTATCATTATTCTTATAGCATGTAATAAGAATATATTAGTATATTTGAAGTATTTCTTCTATTTTTCTAGATATCTGATGGCCAAAAAGAAAACAATCTAACTTATTCAGCTTCATCTCTTAACTTGTATTCTCCCCATTTAGGCGTTAGCTAATTTGTTCTAGAAGTAACTTTATTTTAGTATATTAACCTTGTAGAATGTTCATTTTAACATGATCTAGTTTTTGAGAAAATCAGTAGTAAACAGCATAATTGTCTGAAAAACGAATAGAAAAGGAGATGGAACTCAAAAAACATAGGATTGTAGAAAAACTCTAGTTTCTCTTAAACAATTCAAGGATAATAGTAATAAAGTTTTGGCTATATATATTTTACAGCTTATTTATACCATAGTTACAAACAAAGTTTTAATCCTGGCCCTAATTTGACCCCTAAATTTATAATCTTAGACCTACATTAAACCCTAAGATAACTTATAATTAATACATAAGACAAATAATAAAATAGCATGATAGTAAAAGCTCCTGCATCATAGTAGGTAATGGATTGTTCTACATATGCAATATTCATAAGGTGTTTCTTCACTTTAGAAAAGACCGACTCTTAAACATATCAATGAATGTCTTGAGATAACTGTAGGTGCCCATTCCACCAAAAAAATGGGTAAGTCTGTCATTTTGTTCATTTATATGCTGTGCCAAGTGACAATGCATCGATATAACACTTTAATGAGGAATGATATAGTTTACTTATCTAGAAATCAACCTTGTAGCCTTGCCCTCTATGCCTGGAATACAAATCCAGTTTCCTGACTCAAGTAGGTGAGAACTAGCTGTGTTTTTTTAAGGATGTTCCCATTTTGGTAATACTTGTCAGTTTATGTGCTTCAATTTTTATTTTGATATAGTTTGCCGCTTGTAGCTTTTTGTTGTTGCACTATTCTTAGTTGTGTTTTGGATCTAATAGTCCTTTCTTGGGGTAACAGTAGGCGCGTAAGATGGAATGAGGAAAATTTGGGGGAAATTGAAGCGAATAAACCAGTAAGGCAGAAAATAACTGAACCCAAGACGCCATACCACCCCATGATTGATGATGATGATGGTATTCTCACTTGCATAGTGTGTTTCCTCTTGCATATACCTATATTTCATGCGTGGATATGTTTGTGAATTTTAGAAAGTGGTTCCTGGTGTTGTTTTGTTTTCACTCTATAATCTATATGTACTTTGGTTAGAGCATTATTCTTTAAATTGGATTACATTTCTCACCTTATTAATCTGGATCTTGATTAGGGTCTTTGTCTCCCAGAGGACGTAGTTTCAATGATTGTATCAATGATATGGATGCTGAGGAATTACGCTCTGCTTTGAAAGATGTGGCTTCCTCAAGTAGAAAAACAACTGGGCAATCTGGTGGCTGGACATCTTCTGATGATGAGGCTGATCCTATGGATCATGAAGAAGGTTTTTTTACCATTGCTTTTAATTAAGTTGAAAGTGTTTTTTACTTTCTTTTAAGTTGGTTAGCATTTCTAACAACTGCTTTATCTTTCATGAGATTACAATTTAGCAAAAATCCTTGTTGGTGCAAACGGTACAAAGTTTGCTCTAGTAGACAGCCTTCTGATGGTTAAAAACTTTCTTGTTTCTCCTAGTGAAATTTTGTCGTCAGTTGCTTTTCTCTTTGGAGGGAGGGTGGGAGATTGATTGTTGAAATGGTCAGGAATTACTTGCTTTTTTCTGGTTGGAAGATTGATGATGTTGAACATTATCCTTGAAAGGGTTATAGCTTTCTAAACTTCTGCTTTAACTTAGCTTGGAATGTTTGTCTTTTACTTGTGCCGTTTTCTCTAGGTTACAGTGTAGGAGCCTCTTGGTTTTTTTCTGATTGATAAATAAAACAGGAAAAAATCACATTTTTTAAATTCATAAATTTACCCAATTCCAGAACATTGATGAAGATGGCCAAAAAAGTGATGAAGGTTCAACACTACTCACTGGCCTTCCCCATCCCAATCTATCTTACCTCTTTTAGTTCATCAATTGTTTACAGTTTATGTCCTGTGTTAAATCTGTGTTTGATGATTTGTCTGTTCCACTTTCTTTTCTTTTTCCCCGGATTCTGAAACAGATCGAAATGGTAAGAGTTTCAAGGAGCAAAGAAAAGCACACTATGATGAGTATTTGAAAATTAAGGAACTGCGACAAAAAGGCTCTTTCCTCGACGATGAAGATGATGAAGTGGAGGGCGATTCATCTTCATCACTAAGCTCTGGTGTCAAAGACATAGGAATTGGGGAAGGTCCTGCAACTTCGCCGCAGAAATCTTCAGCGAGTCCCGGGAATCCAGCTAATGGATTGTAATTGTAGAGGTCATCCAACCAATCTGAGACCCAAACCTCACTCCTTTGACATTCTTTTATGACAGTTTCATGTTATTTCGATGCACCGAAAACAATAGTTACGGGTTGTTCTTTTCATATTGGAGTTCACTTGTACAAAATTTTCTAATTTGGTATGTTTGTATGGAGTATCGCGCATCTAACTCTACTGATGTTAACAAATAAGGATAATAGCAAAAGGTTTTAAGACATTGCTGTATACCCTTATTCTTATGCATCATTACCAGATCAATGTGTTAGAGACAGTTCTAACTTCTAATGCCAAACCTTAAAAAACATTACCACAGCGGTGAAACTAGATTTTTTATTTTGGAAAATACTTTGATATCAATTTTATAGTTTAGTGTTTAGGGTGTAGGTTTTATAATTTAAGATTTAGGGTTAGAACTTGGATTTATGGTTTAGATTTTATAGTTTAATTTGAAAGGGTTGTGTGATTTTTTTAAAATAGTTTGTGTCGAAATATAGTCGATTTTTTTAAGTCAATTTATAAAGTAATTTTAATATAATTATCAAATTACGAATGTTATTTCATGGAGTATATCTCGATCTATAAATGTATTTTTTAATAAATCTTTTACCAAGGTTTCCTGAAAAGAAAAAAATGAAATTATAGTAACAAGTCTCGACACTCGACTTATAAAGAACCTCCTAAAATGTTTAGAAAATTAGTAAGAAGCTTTTATTTATAGAATAAAGTAGGAGTTTTAAAATGTTTTATCAATCCAAAAATTTGGAGGAAGATCGAATTTTGGTTGAAAGCATGAACTTCTTAATTTCTTTTATTTAGTTGAAACATCAACTAATAAAAACATTAAATTTAACAGTCAACGTTAATAAAAAATAAATTAATAATACAAGTATTTAATTGAATGAAAAAAATAATAATTCTGTTGGTTTTATTTTAAAAATTTAAAGATTTCTGGAAAAATTACTTGGATATTGTGGTGGGATTTTTTTCCTAAAGTATTGCACTGAGTATATTAATTTTAAAAGTATTGAAGTTTGAACAGTGCGAATCCGACTTTAGAGAAAAATCTCTAAAGTCGGTACCAACTGAATTCGACTTTAGAGAAAAAATTCCTAAGTCGAAACCAGCTGAATCTGATTTAAAAAAAAAACTCTAAAATTAAATTCAACTGGTGCCGACTTTAAGTGCACTATTTAAATTTCAATTCTTTTAGAATTAATATATTCAGTGTAATAACTTAAAAAAAAATATCACCCCCAATACCCAAGTAATTTTTTCAAGATTTCTGATACCCACAACAAATATTTTCATGTTCCAATGGGCAGCTATTAATTGTTCAAAGTTGATGGTACTAAGGCTATTTGTCCCGGTCTCGTCAAATCAAAGTTCACATCAATAACTTTTTCGTTTTTGGCCAATAAATGGACATCAATAATTGAATGTTGCAGAAATTTGTGTTGGCTAGGGCATAACAACTTTTGTATTTAATTGGTTGCCGTCTTGACCCTCTGCAGCTTAACTTTTGTAGCATATGCGTCGGCTCTACAAGGACAAAAGTTGTACATGAATATGCAATACAACATTTTTAATTTACAGTTAAAAATAGCACAATCAAATTATCAGAAGTCACAGATTCTAAAATATTACTTTACACAATTAAAATATTATATTTTTTAATAACATTTTAGGTTGATAGTAAGTTTTTAAACTTTGAACCATTAACTATCGTTAAGGGGTGATATGACAGTAAAGAAATTTTATAATAGCATATTGAGTTCTTTATATTTATACATTCAATTAATTTAGTCCTAAATAATAAAAAATAATAAATTTAACTCTTATTATCTATATATTCTATCAATTCAATCATATTTTTAATTAGAAATAGTTTAATAAATTTTGAGAGGTGGAATCCTCAAATTTTGACATTCAAATGGTCACTTGTCACCAAACTATGTCATACTTTGCACAGTAAAAGCAAGAAATATTAAGAACAATATTTTTTTCATTTTAGATGAAAAAATGTATTAAAGCAATCCTTAATTTATGAATGATTTAACGTTGTTTTCAAATTTTATGATTGGATTACTTAGTTTTATTAATGACTTGAGTGACAAGAATTTATGATTAATTCCTTCTATTGGTAAATTTACGATTTGGTCCCGTTAAATATTACGGGCTCACATGATAGGTTCAGGCCGAAAAAGTCAAATTAAACTGATACTTAGAAATCGGATTATTTTATTAACATTGGTAAATTATGAACACCCTTATTAAAAATTGACTATGAGGGGAACACCCTAAGCGACTGCTCATGGCCCCAACCAACTTAAAGCCCCTAAAATTTAATTACTTATATTTTTATACTTATTTTTTAATTTATCAACTTGTTGCGTGTTTTTAGTGCAACGCAAACGGTGCAAGTATACTCGTCGCAATTAATATAGTGATATGATAAGTATCGAGTATCTTCTCTACAGGGATTGGTTTGGGCCACTGCGTTGAAAAGAAATAGATTAATAGAGATGAATATCAAGTAAAATAAACTAAAAAAACAAAGAAAATAGAAAAGAGTGGTCGATTTAAGAGAGTGGGCCAGGTTATCATGAGTCGTGGAGTGATAGTTGAATGGAACGTCGTGGTATTGAGTGTTGGAGTAGCTCAATCGCTCATCAATTGAATCTATTCGGATTGCTTGGGCAATTCTGTGATTATCTGGGCAATTGGGCGATAACCTTCAAAGTTCGGCGAAGAATTCTTCAATGGTTTCTCATTATCCCTAACTCGAAACACTGTTAATTGTTCATGCCTTGATAATACATCCCTGCGTAAACCAAGGGTGGACAACAACCTATTTTGCGCTCCTTTTAGCCGTTAAAATTTTTAACTTATCCCTGAGTCAAATTAGTCTTCACTATCGATTGATTGAATAAAGACTAAGCTCATTCGTTTCTTGAATCTAACTCTCCCGATATTAGATAAATGGATGAATTCAAGAGATCCTCTCTCAATTCACTTGCAAAATTAAGAACCAAGAATGAAGAAACTTTGAATTAAAATTGAAAACTCAAATACCTAAACAAAGCCAATCGTTCTCACAACCACAAAAACACAATAACCCAAACCAAATTACATCAATTCATGGTCGGGTGCAAAATAAACACAAGATAAAAATTCCCTAGCATGAATCTAACGAACAAAGAAGATGAAGATGTCGAACAACCCCTAGTCGAATTCTCTCTAGTCGAACTCCCCTCCAAGTAGGCGGCTAGGGCTTCTTTATATAGGAGATGGCTAGGTCAAAGTCTTTCTTGAGGAGGAAGTTAAGTTGGAATTAAATAGAATAAAAAATAAATCTCTTTTATCTTTTTCCTTAAAAACTCCTCATAAATCTAAATTTAAATCTTCATTAAATGTTGGATGGAAATCAAAATCTTTGGGATTTATCTCATACTTTTCGTGCTTATCCCTAATGAGGTGGATTTGTCCCGATATGCCTCGGCAATCCGCTCGGCATGGCTTTCAGAAATCAGCTTCGATTGCCTTGGTAGACCCTTCAGTTTTCTTCCTTAATTGCCACGGCAATCCAGTCCTGCACAAAATAACACACAACAACGCGATTTCTCCATAAAAATCAACCAAAACACAAACCAAGCTTGTTAATTAAGGAAAATATGAAATTATGCATGAATTACTACAAATGCACCTAAAACGAGCTTAAGTTTAACAATAATCATAAGTAAAGGGGTAGAAAATATAGTACTTTTTCACACTTAACACCAACCCTATAGGGAAGGGGAAAGAAATAGGCTCTTAGCTTTATTCTTGAAAAGGTTCGTAATAAACTTCAAGGATGGAAAACCAAACTCCTTTCATAGGTGGGGAAAGAAATCTTGATTAAAGCATTTGCAACGACCATTTCGACTTACACCATGCAATATTTTTTGCCTTTCGGTCACTTTTTGCGATGAAATTGCCTTCATTATTGGAAAATTTTGGTGGAATGGATCTCAAGAGAAGGACCGTGGCATCCATTGGTTAAGTTGGGACAAACTTTGCCATTCCAAGGCTTTAAGAGGCTTGGATTTTAGGGATTTCAGATCCTTTCATCTTGCTTTGGCTGTCAAACAATGATGGAGAATATTAAACAATCCCCACTCTATTCTTGCTCGAGTTCTAAAAAGGGTTTACTTCTGTTGCGCGTAATAAGTGCTCCGCAATTGTGCAAGTGTACACGTCGCAAGTTATAGTATAAAAGATATCGTCTCCACAGGGATTGGTGCCACTTCAAGAATCTAATCTCTTGCACTGTAAAAAGTAAAAGAACACAAGTAGAAGATTGTAGGAGTTTTGACTAACAACTAAACTAGAAAGCAATAAAGTAAAAGAATATGTAATCAAATGAGAGAGAATAGACCAGGTTATCGTGAGTTGAGGTGTGATAGCCGATTGGATCGTCTTGGTAAAAGAGTGCAAGGGCAACTCAGTTGCCGTGGCAACTTGCACAGCGGGGTTGCCTTGGCAACTAATCGATGGTTGCCTGGGCGACTAGCTGGGTAACTACTTGGGCGGCTGGGCAGCAACTTCAAGGTTCGGCGGAGCATTCTTCAATGGTTTCTTCTTATCCCTAAGTCAAAACTCTAGCTACTTGTGCATGCCTTGATAATACATCCCTGCGTGAATCAAGGGTGAACAACAATCAATCTTGCGCTTCTCTTAGCCGTTAAAATCCTTAACTTATTCCTAAGCCGAATTAATATTCACCATCAATAGATTGAATAAAGACCATACTCATTCGTTTCTTGAATCTAACTCTGCCGATATTAGATAAATAGATGAAGTTACGAGATCCTCTCTCAATTCACTCGCAAACAAGAAGAAAAACCAAGAATGAGTAAACCTTGAATTGAAAGTGCAAACTCTTATTACCTAAACAAAATCCAATTGTTTCTCACAACCACAAAACACAATAACCTTAGCCAAATAGATTTAGTTCATGGCTAGGTTCCAAAGAAACACAAGACAAAGAATTCCTAGCATAAACCTAGTTGAACAAGAAAGAAAAAGATGAAGAATGGTTGAAGCCTCTTTGTCGACATCTCTCCCTTTGATCTTGTCGAAATTTCTCTCATCTCTCCCCCTTGGAGTTGACAGCATGGTCTTCAATTTATAGGGCTATGTAAAAGTCTTTTTTGAGGAGGAAGTTAAGTTGGAATTAAATTATCTTTAAAGAATATAATTTTTTATTATATTTAAATTCCTTCTAGAACTTATCTTATCTTCTTGGGATTTAATTTCTCTTTAACATTTTCATGGAAATCAAACTTCTTTGGGATTTAACTTTGCTCCACGTCATTTTGGGCTTATCTAGTCATCAATTTCGACTACCATATCATCTTATTCCTTGTCGAAAATTGCCCTGGCAACTAGCTCGGTATCTCCTTCATGCATTGCCCTGGCAACTGGTTCCAGCCTTGCTTTGGCAAGTGATTCTGCACACACACACAAAAACACACCAAAGCAGTATCTTTTTCCACAAAATTAAGCAAAACATGAAAATAAGCTTGTCCACCAAGGAAACGATGCAAACATGCATGAATGGCTAATAATGCAACTAATATGAGCCTAAGTCTAGCAATAATATGAATAAAAAGGGTAATAAAAATAGTACTTTTGAACACTTAACAACTTCCCAAGTGGAAACATTTATCTTGCTCCTAAGGGCCGGAACCCCTCTTAGGCTTGGTCAAGTATTCATGAAGGTCTCAAACTCATTCACAAAGGTTCGATTTGGCGAGTGGGAAATGAAGTTGACATTTCTATTTGGGAGGACAAGTGGATTCCCTCAATTCCCATCCACTCTATTTTGACTAACAGACTGGACCATTGCCATTTTTTTCAAGTTATGGATCTCTTGGATGCATCAAATCGGCAATGGCGAATCGATAGGATTTCATCTCTTTTTTCACCTGAGGAAGACAAGGCCATCTATTCCATCCCCATTGGAAGGCCTCTCATCAAGGATAAGATGGTGTGGTCGTTGTCTAAAAATGGCGATTACACTGTCAAATCGAGTTATCATCTATCTATATCTCGTAAGTATGACCCCCCGAGTGTTTTTTTAGCTCTGATCTTTCAAATGATAAAGATTTTTGGAATTCGATATAGAGTCTTTGGGTCCCTCCAAAAATTAGATCGTTCATTTGAAAAGCTTGTCATAACAATGTTCCTTCTAATGGTGTTCTTTTTTATTGTTTTCATGGTAGCCTTGGGAACTTGCCTATCACATTCTTGCATTATTGGAATGGATGGCCCGTATTTGATTACATTCTAAAGAACGTAATCATGGGATTTGATGAATAGACTCATCTGGTTCTTCCAATATGATAGTTGTCCCCATTAAAGAATGGTGGTTTAGTGATGGATTGGCTCTCATACATGTTATTGGAGGTAGACGTTATTGCTTTGTTGTCGGTTGATTGAGTCACTTCAAAGATTGCCTCTTGTAGAGTTAATCTCTCAAAGAGTTAGGCTCTGATACTAATTGTTGTGTTGATCAATCGATGTACAAATGGCCAAGAGAGGGTAAATTGGCTTTTAAAAATTGAAGGGGAGAAATTGGTAAATAAAAATGAAGGAACAAGATATTTAGAGTGGTTCAAGCTTTGAACAAGCTCTACATCTACTACCTTAGCTCCCACTAAGGATTTTGAACCAATTTCACTAGAAATTCTTCCCTTTTTCTCGGATTAGGAGGAAACCTTACAAAGCGATTGACCTTTCTACCCAAAGCTTAATCAAGGCTCACTCTTTTACAAAGAAATATGGAAAATAGAAATTAACCTCTCATAGTTAGATATTTTTCCCTAGTTTACAAGTTCACTCAAAGCAACTTGAAAAAAAAAGATACAATAGAATTACACAAGTGGGTACAAAGATTTGACTCTATAAGGCTCAAAGTGGTTGGATTTTTGCTTGATTGTTTTTCACTTGATCATTAGTTGTTGTTGTAGCTTTGGAGGCTTGCTTTTATACCTTATCATTGAATTCTAACCATTTGGGTGGTTGGCATCATCAATAGAGCCGCTAGGCTCTCTTTTTCCCATCATAAATGCACTTCTGCAACCAACAATATCGGTACGTAAAGGGTTGTATTGGTACCTGTCTCATAGCAGAAAGAGCCATTGTGTACGAAATACAGGGGCATATCGATACGCGGGGTATCGTATCGGTACGGTCTTTGTGTAAAATAAGGGGTGTATCGATACTGGAATACCGTATTGGTACGAGATTTGCTCACTACAATCAGGGATGAAAGTTTAGCAAAAAAGGTAGCGATATGCTTCTAAGGTATATCGATACGGTTCAACGACCATTTAAACTCCATTGATTCCTATAACTGACAAGCAACGGCTATAAAATTTAATGCAAAGATTTTGTAAATCTAACCAAACTGTATCGATACGGAAAGACACGTATCAGTACTTCAAAGTGTGATCTTAAACCTAGATGAAACAGTATCGGTACAGGTGAAACCGTATTGATACACTAAAGCCTAAGTACAAGCCTAGATTGAATACAGTATCGATACGGGGATAACTGTATCGGTACACTTTGATGATTAAAATTCCAGTGTTGAAAATCCGTATCGGTACGCCTAAGGCGTACCGATACGCTTGGGCATAATTGCAGAATTTGGCTTTGAAACACTTCGAAAATTTTATTGGGTTTAAAATTTTTGACTTAGAAACAATTTTTGGTTCAAATACTTGTCTTTTTTGTGAGACTTTTGATTACTTGAAATTTTATTTACTTTTGCAATTTAGTCCTTAAATAATTTGTTATATCAAAATCAAACATAGGTTTTACAATCTCCCCCTTTTTGATATAACAAAACCAAAGAAAATTTTCAAGTATTTTGAAAACTTTTGAAAAGTACTCCTCCTTACTTTAAGATAGGTTTAAAAAAATTTGAAAGATTAAGGCCTCTAACTTCTAACTTCTCCCCCCTTTTTGATAGATCAAAATCAATGAGAACAATAGATATAAACAATGAAGCATAATTCAAACCCAAAGCAATATTATTTAAAGCATATTATCATTAAAAACTAAAACAATAATCCAAAGCAATATAGTTCAAACAAATCCAACTCAAATCCTAAAATAAACTTAAATCAAAGCATAGGGTTCTTGAAACAAATAACAAAGATACATAAAAGAAATCCTAAGATGATATGAAAATATGCCATGAGATGCATAAAATCTAGGACTTGTCCCCATCGTTTCCATCGTCTTCATCCTCTTCATCTTCATTGGCTTGAGTAGCTTGAGATTGAAGCCAAGCACCTTGGAATGCGGTGAGACAGATGTCCATAGAAGCTTATTGTTGCACAATGGAGGTAACATGATTCTCGATAGTAGCAACTCTCTCCTCCAATGATGTGAAGCGAGTATCAATGGAGACAAAGCCCGAGTTTATGGTCGTATCTAAAGAAGCAATATTAGTACCCAAAAAGGTGAATTGCTCATTTAGATAAGCCATGAGAGCATCCATGGAAGGTTGGGCAAAAAGAGCTAGAGGAGCCACCAGAGGTTAAGCTTGTTGAAGAGGTGCCTCGACACGAATCCATTCTCTATTGATGTAGGAAAATTTGGAACGACCCAAAGAGTGCTCGTTAATCAATTCACCAAGGGACTCAGGAGCATCATGTGAGCAATCAATTTCCAAAGCAGAAATAAATGACTCAAAGTTGTACCATAAGTGAAGGATGTGACTTGGGGTGTGTGGCGATGTTGGACAAGATACACAATCTCCGCGAACATGATTTGGCAAAGATTTTGGCGCTACCCTTGCGAAAGCAACAGATCCAAAAATCATCAACTTGACGGATCATAGAAAATTTACCACCGGATGGATGGAACCACCAAGAGATGATGAGATGGAGGATGCGATCTTGGGCATTTAGTACGGTAACGGAGCCACCAAGGGTATGTCCTAAGGAGTGTTCATCATCTATTCCCACATTCTCAAACCTAAAAACATTTGATAAAACCTCTTGAGCAATCCTATACTTCTTTCCCATGAGATAAGATTCAATAGCAATAACCTCAGTTTTTTCAGAATTGAGGATACACCGGGCATTAGCATAAAAGATTAAAACAAGATTTTGATATAAAATCCAGGGGAAATTCAAAAAAGACATAAATTTCCATTGTCGCATTAAATCATGATATTTGAATTGAAAACGTTATGAGTTTAAAAACGGGATAAAGACAACTCCTTCACGAAGAATGGTGAAAGATTGATATTGTTTGAAGTGAGCCATAGACGAGGGAGTTAGAAAACTCTTTTGAGTAATATAGGAAAGATTAGGTTTAGTAATACCCTCATTATTTGCATAGGAAGATTAAACTGGTTCACTAGTTCGTTGTCTTTTTTTAGGTGCCATGTAAAACTTGAAATCAAAATCAAGACAAAAACAACGTGTAGCATAAACATCACATTCGATCCAATGAATAATCCAACAATCAAGGTATTGATAAAACAATATATTTTATAGTTTAAAAAAATATAAAAGTATAAAAAGAATTTTGGTAAAACAAATTTTGAAAAAGAGTCTAGAAAAATATATGGTACATTTATATATTCAAAAAAAATTAGTTTTGAAAAAGTTTTTACAAAAACTTTGAAACTCCTGTTATATATATACTAAAATCACAAATTTTTTTAATAAAAGTATATAAATTAAAACAAAAAATAAAAAGACAAGAAAAATAGTTTATACCTTGAGATTGAGATTTTGGATGAATGAAGAGATGATAATGCACCAAATTGATGATAAAGCCTTAGCCTTGATTTGAAAACCAAAAATCCTCAAGAAATTTTAAGATTTGTGTGAGAAATCAAAGGGTTTTGAGAGGATTTTATAGAGTGTTTTCGTATTTAGGGTTTGTGGGAAAAAAGTTTGAGTTCAAATTAAAGTTAAAAGCCATTTAATGAACATTTAAGGGATCAACGGCTACGCGTACCGATATGCCACGTGGCGTATCGATCCAGCGTACTAGTACGCTTTTCAAGCTGTACCGATACACGTGACTATATCGATATAGGCTTGCCTGTATTGAAGCGCATTCAATAACTCGTATCGATACTTCATGACCCGTATTGATACACCTTTGCCAAAAATGACATTTTGGGCACAAAGGAGTCCAAAAATTTGATTTCAATCGAATTGAAATGCATGTTTATGAATAATGAGCAAAATGTATGGACTAAAACAGATGCATACTCCCCCTAGCAACAAGCATATAAGCATAAAGAAGTAAAAACACAAAAGCATGACAATCAATCAAATTCAAGCAAATTTTTGCACTAAAAAGGCTCTAAAAGGTCAAGATAGGCTGGTTAAACCTAACTCTCTCCTAAGAGACCAAAAACGCTCTTTATCTAATGTTTTGGTAAAGATATCTACTAATTGGTTCAAGGTGCCTACATATTCTAGAACAACATCATATTTCAAGACATGATCTATAATGAAATGATGTCTAATTTCTATGTGCTTGGTTCTAGAATGTTAGATGGGATTCTTGGTGAGACAAATAGAACTAGTATTGTCACACCTAATGGGTATGGTACCTACATCAATTCAATAAT
This sequence comes from Hibiscus mutabilis, assembly GCA_019671005.1. Classification (NCBI taxonomy): domain Eukaryota; kingdom Viridiplantae; phylum Streptophyta; class Magnoliopsida; order Malvales; family Malvaceae; genus Hibiscus; species Hibiscus mutabilis. Next base: position 2,274,904 of record CM033712.1, on the reverse strand, counting down.
CTAAAAGTTGTTGCTTCATCCAAAGGACTTGAGCACAACAACTTCCGGCTTATATGTATTCCATTTCAGTGGTAGATAAGGCTACACTATTTTGTTTCCTAGAGAACCAAGATATGAGCATACTACCTAGAAATGGACAAGTACCAAAGGTACTCTTTCTATCTATCTTACAACCTCTATAATTCGCATCCGAATAAGTATGTAAACTAAATGAGGAATCTCTATGATACTAAAGCCCTAAACAAAGTGTGTCTCTAACGTATCTAAAGATTCTCTTAACGGCTATAAGGTGTGATTCTGTAGGACTAGCTTGGAATCTAGCACACAAGCAAACACTAAACATAATGTCGGGTCTACTTACGGTAAGATAAAGCAAAGATCCAATCATAGAGCGATAAAGCTTTAAATCAACATACTTACCTTCTTCATCTTTGTCAATCTTTGTGGAATGGCTCATTGGTGTGGCTTGAGGTTTCACATTCTCCAAGCCAAACTTCTTGAGCATGTCCTTGATGTACTTAGCTTGATTGATGAAGATGCCATCCTTCCTTTGTTTGATTTGGAGCCCCAAAAGGAATGAAAGCTCCCTCATCATGCTCATCTCAAATTCACTTTGCATCAACTTAGCAAAATCTTGGCAAAGAAGCTCATTAGTAGAACCAAAAATGATATCATCAACATAAACTTAGACCATTAAAATGTCCTTGCCTTTTCTTTTAATGAAGAGTGTAGTGTCCACTTTTCTTTTTCAAAACCTTTTTCAATAAAAAAACGTAGACAACCTTTCATACCAATATCTAGGAGCTTGTTTCAAACCATATAAAGCCTTTGAAAGTTTGAAAACATGGTTTGGGTATTTTGGATCTTCAAAACTAGGTGGTTGTTCTACATACACCTCTTCATTTATAAACCCATTTAGAAAATTACTTTTGACATCCATTTGAAATAGCTTGAATTCATGATAACATGCAAATGCAAGAAGCATCCTAATAGCTTCCATTCTAGCTACGGGTACATATGTTTCATCAAAATCAATTCCCTCTTCTTAAGTGTAACCTTGAGCAACAAATCTAACCTTGTTTCTCACTATGTTACCACTCTCATCTAGTTTATTTCTAAAAACCCATTTATTCCCTATAGTAGACATATTACTAGGCCTATCAACTAATGTCCAAACTTGACTCCTCTCAAATTGATTTAATTTTTCTTGCATAGCCAATATCCAATAATCATCATTTAATGCTTCTTTGATATTTTTAGGCTCTATGCATGAAATAAATGTAACATTACTAGCATGTCTAAGAGATGATCTAGTGGTTACACCTTTGGATGGATCACCTAAAATCTTACCATTTTTGACATAGTTGAACTCCCTTGGGTAGCTCACTTCCTTCTCCTCTAGAGTCATGTCCTTTAATGCTTCTATAGAGAGATCTTGTGCTTCTTCTTCTTTGGTTTGAACCTCATCCACATTTGATGATTTTCCACCATCATTGGCTTCAATGATTCCTACATCATCATCATCACAAGAATGCTTCCTCAGAAGGAGGTTATCATCGAAAACTACATATATTGACTCTTCTACAACTAAAGTTCTCTTATTAAATACATGATAGGCTTTAGAGTTTAAAGAATACCATAGGAAAATGGCTTCATCACTTTTAGCATCAAACTTTCCCAAATTATCTTTTCCATTGTTTAAAACAAAACACTTGCAACCAAATGGATAAAAATAGTTAATGTTAGGCTTTTGGATTTTAAAATCTCATAAGGTGTTTTCTCCAAAATAGGCCTAATCATTACTCTATTAATTATATAGCAAGTCGTATTAGTGGCTTCCGCCTAAAATATTTTGGCAAGTTGTTTTCACAAAGCATGGTTCTAGCCATTTCTTCTAAAGTTTGATTTTTCCTCTCAACAACCCCATTTTGTTGAGGTGTGCAAGGAGTGAAAAAATTATGGCGTATACCATTTGAGTTACAAAATCTTCAAAACCTAAATTTTAAAATTCGATACAATGGTCAATCATAATGTGAGAAATGAGTTGACCAAGATTATTTTGAGTAATTTTTGAAAATGTGATGAATTTTTCTAAAGCCTCATCCTTAGTACTTAAAAGTAGAACCCAAGTGTATCTAGAGAAATCAGCAATTAAAACAAAAGCATATGATTTTTCTCCCAAACTCATAGTTCTAATAGGACCAAACAGATCCATATGGATCAATTGTAAAACTCTACTAGTTGAAACATCACTAATAGGTTTGAAAGAAACTCGCTTTTGTTTTCCTTTTGCACAAGCGTCACAAATTTTATCAAGAGAAAACTTAATTTTAGGCAAACCTCTAACTAGACCTTTGGAAACCAATTTTTATAAAACACTCATGCTTGCATGCCCTAGTTTTTTATGCCATAGCCATGCATCATGTTCGTCTTTAGCAACAAAACATGCATTGGATGTATGAATGTCATCTAAATGCACCATGTATATGTTTCCTATGCGATGACCAATGAGCACAATTTGATTTGTTTCAGTATTCAAAATTTTGCAACCATTTAAATCAAAAAGAACATTGAAACCTTTATCACACAATTGACTAATGCTCAAAAGATTATGTTTTAGACCATTGACATATAAAAATTATCTATAAGTATAGAAGAGTAATTACCAATGGATCCAATTCCTTCGATGTGGCCTTTGAAGTTGTCACCAAATGTTACTACTCCTCCACTTTTTTGGCTTTAGCTACAAGAATCGACTCTTGTCACCGGTCATGTGTCTTGAGCATCTACAATCAAGGTACCATGAGTTTTGGCATGAAGCTTTGGCCTTATAGCAATGCTCCCCCTACAAACAAAGATTAAGTCTTGAATTTTGGTACCCAAACCATTTTGGGTCCCTGAACATTAGTTCCCAAAAACTTGGTTCCCTTGGGAATCCAAGACGACATAGCACTAATATTGTTAGAAGCTACTAGTTCCTTAGGAACCCATACACTTTTAACTCTCCTACTATGTGAGTGCCTTCGGAAGCTTCTTTGTTTGTAGCCATCAAAGTTCATTTTCACATAGTTGGGTTTTGAAGATTGTCATTTTTCAAAACTAGTTGCCCTAACTTTGCTCAAAGAGGCTTTGAGCTCATTCACCACTTTGTGGTGATTATCATGAAACTTAGAAAGAAGGTTGTTTAAATCGATATTTTCTTTTTCAAAATATTTTTGTTCTTCTTGTAAACCCAAAACCTTCTTTTCAAGTTCTGAGTTAGTTTTAGAAAGAGAATCATTTTGGATTTTCAAATCGGAAATAGTTTTCTTCTTTTTCAAAATTGATTCCTTGTATTTCTCAACCAACTCATCATACACCTCTTGTAACTCATCATAAGCTTCTTGAAGCTCATCGAAAGTAAAATCAAAAGATGGTGAGTTAGAAGCTACCTTTGGATCCTCCTCAAAAGCCATGAGGCAAAGGTTGGCGACTTCTTGATCTTCTTCATTGGATGACTCCGAATCTCTCCAAGTAGCCACATTTTCCTTGAGCTTTTTTTCCTTTTTGAAGCTCTTCTTTTTTATTTGAGGGTATTCAGTTCGTATGTGCCCCTACTTCTTGCACTTATAGCATATGAGTTGATCTTTTTCTTCCTCTTTGTTCTTGTTCTCGAAGTCTCATCTTCTTTTAAACTTTCTTCCATGGTTAGACTTCATGAACCAAGTGAATCTTTTGGCTAGCATAGCCAACTCCTCATCTTCCTCTTCACTTGAATCACTCTCTTCTTGTGAAGCTTTAAGAGAAATTCTGGTTTCTTCTTCTCCATCTTCTTCTCTTCGTTTCTCTTCTCTTCTTCTCTTTCTTGCTTTATGATCTAATGAGTAAGGAGAGAACCCATGAGAACATCCAGCTTCAATGTCTTCAATTTTTTTCCCTCGATGATGGCAGTTCTCTTCCCATCCCATGACTCAGAAAGCGAGTAATTTTTGGACAAGCTTGTCTTCCAGGATGACCTCTCTGAAGCCCTTGAGACTATTGACGATGATGGAGAATTGGTCGAACATCTTCGTGACACTCTCATCGGGCTTCATTCTAAAATTTTTATAGTTCATATTGAGGAGTCCAATCTTAATCTCCTTAACATCGTTGGTGCCCTCGTATGTGGTCTCGAGCGTGTCTCACACCTCCTTTGCACTTATACAAAAGGACATCTTTGAGTACATGTCCGGCCTAAGTGCATAAAAGAGCATGTTCAATGCCTTGTCGTTTACTTGTAGTCTTTTTCTTTCTTCATCTGTCATCCCATGCTTAGCCTTAGGAACTTGGCTATCACCTTCTTGCTTCATTGGAATGGATGGCCCATCTTCGATTATATCTCAAAGAACATAATTGGCTCACATACATGTTGTTGGAGGTAAACGTCATTGCTTTGTTGTCGGTCGATTGAATCACTTCAAAGATCGCCTCTTGTAGATGTTAATCTCTCAAAGAGTTAGGCTCTAATACCAATTGTTGTGTTGATCAATCGATGTACAAATGGCCAAGAGGGGGTGAATTGGCTTTTAAAAATTGAATAGAGGAAATTGGTAAATAAAAATGAAGGAACAAGATATTTAGAGTGGTTCAAGCTTTGAACAAGCTCTACATCTACTACCTTAGCTCCCACTAAGGATTTTGAACCAATTTCACTAGAAATTCTTCCCCTTTTCTCGGATTAGGAGGAAACCTTACAAAGCGATTAAGCTTTCTACCCAAAGCTTAATCAAGACTCACTCTTTTACAAAGAAAGATGGCAAATAGAAATTAACCTCTCAAAGTTAGATATTTTGCCCTAATTTACAAGTTCACTTAAATCAACTTGAAAGAAAAATGATACAATAGAATTATACAAGTGGGTACAAAGATTTGACTCTATAAGGCTCAAAGTGGTTGGATTTTTGCTTGATTGTTTTTCAATTGATCATTAGTTGTTGCTATAGCTTTGGAGGCTTGTTTTTATACCTTATCATTGAATTATAACATTTGGGTGGTTGGAATCTTCAATAGAGTCGTTGGGCTCTTTTTTCCCCACCATAAATGCACTTCTGCAACCAACAGTATCGGTACGCGAAGGGTTGTATATGCATCTGTCTCAAAACAGAAAGAGTCGTTGTATACAAAATACAGGGGCGTATCGATATGCGGGGTAGCGTATCGGTACGGTCTTAGTGTAAAATAAAGGGTGAATCGATACTGGAATACCGTATTGGTATGAGATTTGCTCACTGGAATTAGGGATGAAAGTTTAGCAAAAAAGGTAGCAATACGCTTCTAAGGCATATCAATACGGTTCAACGACCATTTAAACTCCACTGATTCCTATAACTGAAAAGCAACGGCTATAAAATTTAATGCAAAGATTTTGTAAATATGACCAAACCGTGTCGATATGGAAAGACTCGTATCGGTACTTCAAAGTGTGATCTTAAACCCAGATGAAACAATATCAGTACAGGTGAAACTGTATCGATACACTAAAGGCTAAGTACAAGCCCAGATTGAATACGATATCGATACGGGGATAACCGTATCAGTACGCTTTGATGATTAAAATTCTAGTGTTAAAAATCCGTATCAGTACGCGTAAGGCGTATCGATACACATGTGCGTAATTGCGGAATTTGGCTTTGAAACACTTAGAAAATTTTATTGGGTTTAAAATTTTTGACTTAGAAACAATTTTTGGTTCAAATATTTGTCATTTTTGTGAGACTTTTAAGTACTTAAAAATTTATTTACTTTTACAATTTAGTCCTTAAACAATTTGTTATATCAAAAGCAAACATAGGTTTTACATCAAGCCTTAACAGCAAAAGTCTTTTCTCAGATGGACTCAACCTCCTTTCCTTTCTCTGCTGGAATATTTGGAAGTCACGAAACATTTTGGTTTTCTCGGCCCTTCAGGACTCTCCTTTTGAGGTATGGAATCGCGCTCTTGCTGCTTTTGAAGAATTTGATACATGTTCTTCTTCATCTTGGCAACACAATGAGCCTACTCCATCCTCCACTTCTTCTGCCTATGTGGTCTCATAGACTCCACTGGAGTCAGGCTTTCTCAAGATTAACTGCGATGTAGCTTTCGACCCTCTTTTTGGAAGAGCTACCGCTGCTTGTGTCGCTCGCGACAGTACTGGTATGCTGATCGTGGGGGAGACTATGTCCTTTTTTGCTCGCTTAGTGTCTGCTGCGGAAGCTACAACAGTTCGACCGGGTGTTGTTACGACGGTTAATGTTGGTTGGGTTAAAGTCATCATTGAATTTGATAACAAAGGTGTTATCTCTCGTATTAACTCCAAATCGCTCGATGCGTGGGAGTCAGCTACGGTGGAGGAGGATATTCTTTCCTCTATTGCGTCGCTTCCTTCCTTTTTTTTGTTTCTCTAAACGGTGTTGTAATAAGGTTGCGGACTGGGTTGCCAAATCGTGTCTTAAGGGACAATGCTCCCAAGATTGGCTTCCCCATCCCCCTCCTGAACTTTTGAGACTGACACAAGCTTGTGTAAACTGTTTACACAAGCCTTTTAATTTTAAGGTTTAGAGATTTGGGTTGTGGTTTAGAGTTTAGGGGTTTAGGTTGTAGGGTGTAGAATTTAAAGTTTATGGTTATAATTTAAAATTTAGGGTTTAAGTTTTAGGGTGTTAGGGCTAAGGATTTATGTTTTAGATTTTATAGTTTAAATATGAAGAGTTGTGTAAATTTTTTTATACAGCTTATGTATCAATATACATTTATATATGGAAAATACTTTTCAATTTTAGGATTTAGGGTTTAGGGTTTTAACGTGTAAGGTGTAGAATTTAAGGTTTATGATTAGAATTTAGAGTTTATGGTTTAAGGTTTAGGTTTTTGGGTGTTAGAGTTTGACATTTATGTTTTAAATTTTATAGAAGAGTTGTGTAAATTTTATTTACACAGTTTGTGTATCAATATATATTCTAGAAATGAGACTACTAAAAAGGTTGTCAAAAATACCAATTCCATAAATAGAAAGCTTTTTTCTAGTTTTAGTAATGTGAAGAATTTTGGAATACTAGAGTTTCAAACCCAAGCTCCACCTCCACTTATCTATAAAAGCTCTCATATCTCCCCAAACCAATTTCATCAAAAACTCACACTAATCTACTGTTGCAGCAGCTTTCATAATCTGTCCAATTACAGCATGTCAAGAGTCCCCGACCCACTTGTTATAGGGAGAGTTATAGGAGAGGTGGTGGACATTTTCCTCCCCACCGTCAAAATGAAAGCAACGTACAACTCCAACAAACAAGTTGCCAATGGTCACGAGCTCATGCCCGCCGTCATCACCGCCAGACCTCGGGTCGAGATCGGCGGCGACGACATGAGGTCTTCCTACACTTTAGTAAGTGTTACCATTCAATATCAATGTCTGTCACCTTGCAGGTTGTGTAATGAATTCATTTCTAATTTCTCTTTGTTTTTTACCCTTGGAAAGATCATGATAGATCCTGATGCTCCAAGCCCTGGTGATCCCTACTTGAGAGAACATCTGCACTGGTACGTATACATAAAATTTGCTGCCATATTCCAATTTAAACTATCCATCTTTGTTCGACATGCAATCGTTCGGAATTGGCAGGATGGTGACCGACATTTCGGGCACAACTGATGCTTCCTTCGGTGAGTTCTCGAAACTACAGTTTTGATACTATCATTTAATCACATCAGTATATTAAAAAAATATTTGGTACTGAATAGGGAGGGAAGTTGTTGGGTACGAGACTCATAGGTACGTGTTCATACTGTTCAAACAGAGTGGGAGACAAACAGTGAGGCCACCATCTTCAAGGGATTACTTCAACACCAGGAGGTTCTCGGCCGACAACGGTCTCGGCCTTCCGGTGGCCGCCGTGTACTTCAATGCGCAGATAGAAACTGCTGCGAGATCAAGAAGATGATTCTGCACTCCATAATCATATAAATTCACAATACAATGATGGTTTAAATAAGTCATGAAGATCAGTTATGTCCTGGGGTTTATGTTTGGTACTTGTACAGTTGTGTGAGCTACTGTTTGTGATCTTTTTATGTAAGTTCTGTTAGGTTTGGGTTCTATCTGTGGACCAACTTCCCCATTCCTTTGGTGGGCACGTGGCATGCTATGTAAAGGTCTCCACCGCTCTCATCCTAAAGTCAGAAGGGTTCAAAGATTTAAACCGTCATGTGTAATTTATTAAGACGAGGTCTTTAATTTATAATATAAAAGAAGTACAAGATTTTTAAATAAAGTTTTTATAATACAAATAATGTTAAATTATTATCTTGAGCAACATAAAAATAATTTACAAACATCTAAAAATCCAATATTTTTATTTAAAATATATCGTTTTTCTTGCATGATTTGAAGTAAAATGGGATTTTTCAACAAAGTTTCAGGGTTTCAATTCGGAGGTTTAAGAAAGAAAGTACAGAAGAAATAGAAAAGAAAAGAAAGAAAAAGAGTGATATTTAGTTTTGGTAGATTTCAGAGGATCGGAGATTCTATTTGAAGATTCCAACAATGAAGAGGTTTCTGTTGGGGCAGAGAGCACATATCTTTATTCGGGTTTTATTTAACAGTAGACGACAGAAATTGAAAAATAAAAAAATAAAGCATTTGATGTTAGATTCGTAAAGTTTAGAGTATTTTTCGATTAAACGGGCACCAAATTAATATTTAGGATGACAAAACGAGTTAGGTGAAAAATTTTAAGAGTCATCAATGATCGTCAATAGTGGCCGGTCGTAACAAGCTGTGGTTAAAATTTGATAACTTAAAAAAATGAGAGGGAAAAAAAATATAAAGATTTAAAATGACTCGTTTTAGTGTCATCTATCGTATTATAACGTTGTTAATTATTGATTTCATTCCAAGTTTATTAGTCAAGGTTTAGGTTCATGTCATCTTGAATTTCTTTTCAAATTATTTTCGAATCATTTCAGGTTCGATTCGTTAACTTTTTTATGATCAAATCAAATCATTCAGACAAATTAGAGTAGATTTATGAGTATATAGTTGCAGTGACATCTCATCTTTCTGACAAATCAAATCCCAAAGACAGAAAATGTGTGGTTTAGGAAAGCATTATATCCATCTTCTCCATACACAGCTTTTCATAATCAGTTGAGGTTTTTCAATGTATAGGGTTTGCTTCAGTATCCACTTCTGTAACATTACAAACTGAAGTGAAATACTATCTGAATTTCAATGGAAGCCAACTAAAACTTTCTTGTAATAATTACAGTATAGTATTCTACCTGAGAAATGAATTAAGGATTTCAGCATGGAGCATAATCCGGCTCCGTTTGCTGACCGGGTATTCTTCATCTCACAATGGAACCTAAGACTGAAGCTCCTTCCGTGGAATAGATCGATCAACCACAGACGAAACGAATCATGCATTTATTTCCGAATTGCATCGATGCTCTCTACTGCAGCTCCTGCCCCAGAACATGTTTGAACAGGTTGTTCCTGATCCTTCAATTTTATCCTGCCCAGTCGATGTACCTTGTGAACGCCTTGGAGATTCATCTTGTGTTTCTGTCTCTCCGGATTCCATTGAGGGGCAAGGACAAGCATTGCAGGTGCACAACGGCATGGCGATAGAAGGAAACGAGCGACAGGTAACTGGACGGAAAATATCCGAAGAAACTGATGCAACACGATTCTTTCGGACATCTGAAGCAGGTGATGGGCAATCTGTATCACAAGGATGAAGCATGCATGGGGTACAAAGGCCAAGGGATACATGTAGCTTAGTTTCTTTTGCAGGGGAGCTGTGCAATTTGACAAAGGAAAGAATGCCATGTCTACAGAGCGGGCACGGAATAGACCCCGGTGGGGCTGCAATGTTGGAGGGAACACTGCTTGTTGAGCAAAGATAGAGTGCACACCTTACACAGAGCTCATGCCCACATCCTGAAAAGATTAATGAAATGATGGATTTATTCACCAGCTTAGGTCACAGAAAATGATGCTAAGATCAACAAGGAAAACAGTGCATGAAGTCAACATAGTGGTCAAAACAGTTTGCTACTTTCTGCCAGCATATTTTTTAAGGAAAAAGATAGAAAATACAAACCAAAATTATGGAAACAGCAAGTTGACGACATACCTTCAGCAGCTACACTGCACAGTCTTTCGAGGCAGACGGCACAAGTTTCAGCATCTTCCGAGGAGGTTGTTGGGTACTGCAACCCACATTCTCTGCATAATATAGTCATAATGAAAGTTACTCACCATAAAGCCTTTTAGCTCATTCCAAATACTTTATGCAACAGAAAACCAACTAAACATTTTGGCATTCAAGGATAATTTGCTGGATTAAGACAGCATTTTAGTAAGAACTGCGTGTGCAGTACGGACAATGGCAATACTATATTAGGTTTTAACAACTGATACCATTTTTCAGCCAAATAATTGCAAACAAATTTCTAGTCTTATTTTGAAGTCTTCCATAGTCCAAGTTCCATAGACGAGTCCTTATTGTCGATAATACATAACAGCAAAAACAGTAAAAAAAGAAAGCTTGAGAAATGAAAAACTCCTGCAAACCAATGGATAGGCAAAGAGAAGTTCAGACAAATCATGAGCCTTTTACCAATTCACAAAACTTTGTAATATCATCTATGTTCACTCCCATTCTCCAAGCAGGATGAAGTTTTCAAAACATTTTTCCTTGTGTTAAATGGAAAAGCTGAAGGATTTTAAACAGAAAAATGGGAGGAACAAACATTCATTAATCAAAGCTTAAAAAGTCACACTCTTCAAGGTCTACAATTATCCAGCACCAAGCTTTGAATCTTAAAATTGCGGCTTCACATTATGAGTTAGACATGATACACAAGATACTGAACTTTGATGTCTTTTCCAATCACCTAAAAGTTCATATGATAAACAGCTCCAAATCATCTAAAAGTTTCAAACTTAAAAAATACGAACATGATACTAAATCAATATTAACTTAGTCTGTCTGTCATAAATCTGTAAGCTCGAATGATAGCTAAAATACAAATGGGGTAAATTGGTGTTTAAAAAATTAGCTCAATAAAATTTGGATTAGTTGAGAAAAATGGACACAAGAAATTTAAAGAGGTTCGGCCCCAATTTCCTGCGGCCTCTCTCTTGGCTATCCTTGCCAAGTTGCTTCCAAATCCACTGTTGGAAAAATACCTTTACGGTTGAGGTATAAGTATAACCTTATAACTCTCTATCTTGTAATTAGGCCTAAGATAAAACCATTAAATCCCTTTAAGGTTTTTCTATCCACAAACCTGATGTAATCTCACCAATTTGAAGAGAAAAGTTGCAAACAAATATGAATATCAAGAAGGTGTAAGTTTGCAGAATTTAAGCTCTTACAAATCTATTTAGCACAATTTTTAAACACCAATTCACCCACTTTCGTTACTTTAGCTATCTTTTGAGCATACAGACTGAGGCAATCAGACAGAGTGAATATTGATTTAGTAAGAATCCTATTAAATTTTGTTTTTTTCTCACAATAAATCTCGCCATGATTTAAAAGTATGTAAAAAAAGATTATAAAGTATATTGAATGACTGTTGTATCGACCACCGATTAAGCTCTCTATTTAATTTCCACCAACTTCAAATATCAATGAAATCATTTTTTCTTTAAAGCATCATTGTGCGACAAGAAATGTTCAGCAGTGAATGAAAAGTAACGATCTCTGCCTATCTAGATTGTACACCGTAGTAGTCACAGGGTTACCTTGCTATGTTAAGTACACTCGAAAGAGGCAATGACAAGTAGTTGGAAGAAGGAAATCTAGGTATCGTTGTGTCAGAATTAGGTGCCAGCAAGGGCTCTAGCCAATGACGACCCCACATCCTGGCAACGTCAAGTGGCAGCCACCTGAGAAATACAGATCACTCTGTTTAGCTAATAGTAGGTGCAAAACTGAAATAAGAGCCAAACTTGAAGACCAAACGAACGAAAACAGAAAGAAAATAATATGCACCCTACCCATTGCAGTTTAAAGTCAATCGACTGGCTCCTCTTGCTAGAAGGATCTGCAAACAAAAAATAATAAAAATTATTTCCAATTCAAGAGAAATTGCATATGGTTGCAACATCATTGTTTATAAACCTTGCCTGGCAACATTTCAGGTTTCCCCCACATGCAGCATAATGCAAAGGAGTGCTTCCAGCTCCTGTCCATAAAAAACAGGTAACCGTATCACCTACAAGTTATAAAAAGGCAATTGTCCATGAAAAAAGAAAATCATACCTATCAAATCCATTGATGTTCCATAATGAAATGTGACAGCAGAGACATTGGCATGAAGGTCTAGTAAAAGCTGTACACAATCAAAATGCCGATTTAATGCAGCCATATGAAGTGCAGTATTCCCACCATCAGCTGCCTTATTTACAAACTTTGACAGTGTACTGCATAGGAATAATGAACCTAATTAGCACGACAACAGTTCCCATAACTTTTGCCGTTGAAGGTTTGAGTAATTCCATAGCAATTGACATCACTAGGAGATATATGTCCATCATGAGCATCAATTATTTTAGCAGCTTTTGCTGTGAATTAATTTCGCCTTTCTGTTTAATCTTTTTCACAATATGACATGCAATAAATCCAGGAACTACTTCTCCATTTAAATCCAAATCAAAGCCAGCTGGAGCAAATGGTTGTTCGGGAGTTAATAAGACACACCTTTGATCATTTCTGTTTCTCACAATAGAACCATCCCCTCTTTTGCCTTCGATTTGGGTGTTTATAGCTTCAAAAGGAGCATTAGGAACAAAATCGGCTACAAGTAGTGTTATGCATCGTATATGTCCATTTACAGCAGCAAAATGTAGAGCAGTTCTTCCACTTAGATAATCTGCTCTCGTAACCTACAAGGAAGTAAATAAACAACTGCAATCAACTAATCAACAAACTTTTGAAAAAGCTTCATTAAGTTAATAATGAAATATCCAGTTATAGTGAAGAAACCGTTAAGTAGTCATATTTGCGAGTAATTACAGAAGTTCGAAAAAGCGAAACTGACATTGCATCTGAAGAGCAAAAGGGTCTGCACAACCTCCCAGTGCCCGTATCTACATGCTTGCATCAACGCCGTCTTTCAAATTCAAACATAAAAATCAGAACTCAAAGTTAGTTATACTGCAGAATGGTTCCATTTGTTGCTTATCAGAGAGGAATTTATCCAGATTCGTAAAAGCCAACTTTGGGTTTCCACAGTTCAGATTCGGATTCCAAAATCATGCTATATGAATTCTCAGAACCAATAGGGTAGGATCTTTAGAAAGTTGGAAAGGTCAGCCGACCAGAAGAATTTTCTTTCAAAACATGTATAGTTCCGATTTCGAATCCAAGTCCCAAATTCATGCAATCAAATACCAAATTTTAAAATTTTAAATAGGAACTGAAGAATCAGAACTTAACCCAAAGCAAAAAAAAATCTGCACATATAATAAAACAAGTCACCTGGCCACAGTAATTCCTGGAATTAACATCAGCTCCATTGTCAAGAAGCAAAGCAACAATCTAAAAAAACACCAGCTAAGAAATAAAAAACGGGGAAAAAACATAATTCAAAAGGGGGGAGCTTTCTATAAGCAAAATGGAAATTTTAGGTCAAAAAACTGAAGGAAACAAACCTCATTGTGGGCTTTTGCAGCAGCAAAATGAAGAGGGGAATTAAGAGCGCCAAATGTGGAATATTTAGCAAGACAAGGGTTGCAATCCAAGAGCATCTTGGCTTCAACCAAATCCCCATCTCTCGCCGCCGAAACTAATCTCTCCCCTGAAGCTGAGCACCCAAACGAATTCCCCATTTTGTTTTTTACTCTCTCAGGTATCTGTTATTGGGGTTTTTTTTTTTTTTTTTGAAGGGGATTGAAATTAGGTCAAGTACCTTAGAAGAAGACAAAATTCAAATTTGAAAATGTGCATATATATGAAGGAATGAGAGAATATAATGGCTGCAAATTGCAATGGGGTGGTGGGATTTGCGTGTTTTGCTCTCTTTCCCAAGTAGAAAATAGTAATCAAACAAAAGTTTAGAAAAATGGGAGCGGCCACCTTTCTTTCCTTCCTTTTTCTTCTTTCTATTTTTTTTTTCCTTTGTGTTTGGAGCTGTCTTTTTGTTACTGTCTAAAACAAAAATGGAGAAAAAAAATTGAAGCTTTGCTGGTTGGCAAAAAAAATTTAGCTTAATACTTACTTTAACCCCTCCAATTTAGGAAAAAGAAACTTACTTTGTCATTATTATATTTTAAGTCAATTTAATCCTTCAGTTTTTATTCCTCAACGTTGTTAGTTCCTGGACATTTTTTTTTTGTTTAATCTCATGATCAAGTATTGTAAAGTCTCGTTATGAGACGACTCTTCTAATTTAATTGTTTCATTCACAATGTTAAAATTTAAACATTTAATTTTATTTAAAAGATTTAATGTTTTATCTCACTAAACCAACTAATTGTGCATACTTCCGAAATATTTTTCGTTAAAAATGTTACATAATTCAATTAAATTTTAGCACGTGACTTTAAAAAAACTCAAATTAGCTAAAAATTTAAAAAAATTATAAATATTTGAAAAATCTTTAAAACGACAGAAAACCAGAATTTACTTTTAAAATTTTATATTTTTTCTAAAAAATTGAATTGTGCTCAATTTATTTTTATAAAAACATTTAAAATATAAAAAAATTCCCCGAAATTCGAAAGATATAAAAAAATTAGTTAAAAAATCTTTTGAATTCTTTTATTTATATTCTGAATTAAAATGAATTTTTATGTTTTTTAATTTTAATTCTTACTGTGATTTTTAAATTTGAAAATAAAAAAGGGTAATTATTTCATGCACAAGCATGCTTTAGTTTTAGGTTTAGGGATTTTGTTTAGGGTCTAGTGTTTATGAATTTAAGTATACGAATTTTGAATTTAGGAGGTGTGGTTAGTATTTAGGTTTTAAGGTTAACATTTAGGGTTTATAAGTTCAAACCTAAATCCCTAACCACATTACCCTAATATCTAATCTCTAAATTCTAACTATAAACCCTAGATTTTAAACCCATACACTTAACCCCAAAACAGTAAACCAAGTCTTTAAACCCTAAAATTAAGGCCTATTAAAGCAATAGACTTGAATAAATGGTCCTCAAATATGATTAGCATGATTAATAGCAAGATAATTACTTGATTTCTTCTTAATTTGAATTAGTAGCGCAATGAATAATGATATTATACTTTAGTCCTTTAACTTTAGTAAAATAACAATTCAATCTCTAAACTTTTAATTACAAAACGGTCCCAAAATCTGAAAAATTGTATGAATACTCATAAGAGGTACATCAAAGGATAAAAAGATATTATCTGATTGATATGATTGATTTATATTGATTCTCTATTTAAATGTTGTTTGCAATATTCAGTTTATTGTTCATCGGTAGTATTTTCAGTTCGGTTTTAGATTAAACCGGATAAAAAGTGTTATAAATAATCTAGTGTCGTTTCTCCTCAACCTTAATCCCTCCGTCTGTCGTCGTGAGTATTCTTTTCATTACCGCTAACTCTTGGTTCATCATTCTTAGTAAGTCTATTTAGCCTCAAAGCATCATTGGGTGCCCGAACCAGTCACCCCCATCCCCCTAGTGAACTCACACCCGTACACCCAACCCCTATGGTTCACGCAACCAACGCCCTTGCTGTATGATAATTCCTAAGGCTGTAAACAAGCCAAACATTCAACAAACTGTTCGGCAAAAAATTCGTTTATTTATTAAACGAACGAACATAAACAACATTTTTTTTCGTTTTAATTAAATGAACGAAAACGAACAAGAGGCTTGTTCATTCATTTATGTTCGTGAACGTTCAGTAATCCGTTCGTTTAAATTTATTTAAATATGTCCATTTATATTTATTATTTTCATAACAAAAAGGATTATATTTAAAAAATTTAAAAACATATATTAAAAATATGAAATAAAAAAATTAAACAAATACTCAATATACAAGAATTCAAATTTTTTTAAGAAAAAAACTAAACAAATAAAAATTATGTTTATTTAGTTGTTCGTGTTCGTTCATTTGTTCGATTAAAATTAAACAAACGAACATAAACATACCCTTGTTCGTGTTCGTTCGGTTTGTTTATAGGCCTAATTCCGACCAATAAGTGCTATCATCGTAATGTTCATTCTCGGTACAGATTTATTTGATCGCAAATTTTCAAATAAGAACTCAGTAGAGATGCATTTTATTTAGAGACTTGCATTTAATTATAGCACTAACAAAAAACATCTAAGATAAACAAAAAGGTTCGTTCTTAACACAAATTTATATAGATGAACAAATATACACAGACAACGACGAAAAGGTTTAACAATCAAACAAGTAATCAGTAGTGTTTTTAAGTATAAAAATTATGCCTTGCGTAATGCAATTACAAAGCAACAAAAGCTTTTGCCATCCAAATTGTTCATCACAATCATAACCTGCCGAACAATATGAATAAATTAGCAGCCATGATAATGCCTTCTACTTGTATTATGTACACCAAGAAAACTAAAAGCTGATAATTCTAAATATTCAGCGAATACGACGAGGAAAGTTCATAATCATCAAACTCTAGGTTGGTATCTGTTGTTTTCAATGGTTACAAACTACAGTTAATGTTCTTTTCGAGTTTTGGATATTTTGGTTTCGATTTTCAAAGCAAACCAACCAACTTCGAACCTATGACTTTGGCAGACATCAGCTTCTGGTCCACTCATGTGGATTGTAGACTAAACTTATTGTGAAGAATAAAACAAAAACAGCTCTATGTAAGTTATATCTCATTGCCCTGCTATATCAACTCAGAAAGAAATCTCTCTATTAATCTCATCAAGATTCAAATATAATCCAACCAATACAACTTTCATCCACAAAATCAATCAGGTCTGTAATTTTGTTCATAACTAAAAAGCTAAAAAAACAAATTCTTGTAACTAGAGAGTAACCAAACTTTTATAAAAAGCAAGCATTCCAGTTTGTTTGACCAGATAAACAGATTCCTATTAAATTTCGCTCCATGGAACTCAACAACGATAAAAACTAGAACTCAAGGAACCAGAAACAATGTGCCGTGCAACAAAAATATTTACATTTTATTAGACCCTATTCTACATCCATGCACTCCTTGAATGACTCACTATTAAGGGTTAGTCTTTGCCAAGAAACTCTAGACAGAAAATGTAAATAAAAGGCCTACACAGTTTATCAAGGAACAGGATCACTTATTTCAAGCCAAATACCTGCTTTGCCCTGTGTCACAGAACGCCCATCCATCTGCCTAAACTCACCCAATATTTTCCTTCCAAACAGAAATAAAGAACCTCTACATAGAAATTTGAACGGTCAACAGAACACCAAAATACAGACGGAGGGAAGCGAGGGCAAAAAAAAAAGAGAATTGGGGCACTTACACGCTAGTACTAGAAACTTCAGGGAGCATCTTATTTCCATTAAGAATTGCAGTACAAATGCCTTCAGCTTCAATAGTCCATCACTACCTTAGGTAGTCTCCCACTCTGTGATTGGTTCATCAAAGCCCCGAGTTATCAGCAAACACACATGAGATGTCAGTGCTACTTCTACCAACTCAGAAATCCATTGACACTCTCCATATCTGACAGAGCAATCATTAATCTAAAACGTCCTCTGGAAGTTACTGCTCATCAAATGCAAAAGGTAGCTGTCCATTGTAATGTGTGGCTGATTATAAGTTCAATATTACAAAATCAAAAATGAAAAGAACCGACAAAAGTCAGTCTCGTTACTCTCTTACACAGTATCCTCCTTTCCATCCATAGTTTAATCCATATCTTCATTCTCATCTATGTTATCAGAAACTAAATCTGAATCAAAACCACCTTCTTCTTCCTCATTGTGCTCGATTTCATCCTCAACCCTGAAATCTTTGAAGTCATTTTCCATATAGTCCGGTCTAACACAAACAATGTCTTCAACTTCCCTATCCCTTTATCTAACCAGATCCTTATCCACCTTAAAAGAAATACACATTTAATATATGGAAAAAACTTAGATACACAGGCCGTGTAAACTTTACACGTGCCTTTTAGTTTTAGGGGTTAGGGTTTTAGTTTAGGGTTTAAGCTTTAGGAGTTTAGGTTGTAGGGTTTAGAATTTAAGGTTAGTGTTTAGAATTTAGTGTATATGGTTTAAGGTTTAGGGTTTATTTTTTAGGATTAGGGTTAGAAATTTATTATTTGGGTTTTATAGTGTAAATACACAGGCTTGTGTAAAATTAATTTTACATAGCCTGTATCAAACTTTTACCCTTAATATATTTCTCAATTAATTTTTTTGAAACTTGCAAGAGAAATTAGTATTTAAAAAATAAATTTAAATTCTCATTTTTATGATTTGTATTTTTGAAAATTAATAACGTTAGAGATTAAAATTTATTTTTAGAAGATATTTTAATTTTATTTAAATAAAGATAGACAATATTTTTTAAATTACTAAAGAATGAAAATTCGAAATTATATATATGAGTTATATTAGATATTTTTTCATTTATATTAACCCAATCGATAATATTTTTTTATTTATATTAACACAGTCGATAATATTTTTCTAAATTCGCTACTGCCGGTGAGTTGCTAGAGATGGCAGAAATTTAAAGCCAAAATTTCATAAAAGATTCCAACACACGACAAGCACGGTAATCAAATAAGCCACAAAATATGGAGAAGTATATTAAAACCAAAATGTTGGAATGTAAAAACAGCTGACCCTGGATTCTGATGAACTTCAGCAACACAAAAACCTAAAGAACCAGTCTCGCAAATGTAACAAAAAAGAAACATGTTTTTAGCCACTGAGACCATCTCACTGGTTAACCAAGTCAATGCCCGAACCACAATCGCCCTCCCGCGGTTCGTTCTTGACTTAAATCTTCATGCGCATATCTATTGCTGTTTTTTCCTTTCTTTTATTTTTCCTTTCACAAAAACACGAAAATATAAATGTAAGAGTTTTAACTATGCAGCTGATGCTCCGGCTATGTTATGGTAAGGGAAGCTTTGATCTTTTGAATCGTGCAGGAGATGAGATTGTTAACAGTTTCCACAGATTCCAGTGTTAGTTTCGCGGTGGGGATGTTGTTCACCAAAATCTGAAATCCAACTGTGAGTAAGCATCCCCCACCACTTACACTCCCATCCGTCTCGGATTTCACCAAAGGCCTATTCGAGTCGTTTCGTCCACCAAGATAACTTGGTGAAATATAAGGAAGAATTGCAAATCCCGATGGTAAGAGTGCCACGTATGCCGAATCACCACCATTCATCACCATGCTCATTGACGATATGTCAACGGGTGCATAAACTATGAATGCTCCAGAGGCATCGCTCCATGTTTCTTGTAAAATTAGCATGTTGTTCTCGTTTGCATTAACGGCCTGCAGCGGAACTACACATCTCAAACAGAGAAAAGACGGTAGATAAAAGGGAAAGAAAATCCAAGATTTCCGCGGTCTCAAGTCTTGAAAACTTACACTGCTACGAAGGAGAGAGACGCAATTACCATGTTCCGTGCCCTTGGAAACATGGACCATCTCTTGAATTGGCCCATCATGGGACAAAATGTCCCATTCACTCCGCATCCGTTCGTCCCGCAAGAAATCAAACAGCCGTTCTTGTGTTATCGGCATCCAAACAGAAGTAGCAGCACTCAACACAACACCATGAGGCTCACCAGGATCATTTATATTCTTCCGTGTCATCACCCTTACATCTTCACCAACATTACCAACATTAAGCTTGTCCCATTTATGAACGACAGAAGCACAAACTCCAGAGCAGAAGTTATATGTCATGCGCTGTGCAAGCTTTAACAAGCTTTTCTTCCCAGCTGGAACTATTCCTACAGCATAAATAGAATGGTATTAGACGAGGACGACTCCATATTTCTTTTCAAGGACGATGGACAAGCTAAACGAACCTGTATTATTTTCACCCGGGACGTCTTGGGACATCAGTATTGCCATGCAGTCACACTGCCTCTGCAGAGTGGCAAGCCACCTGTGTGCACCAAACCCAAAACCAGAACTGAGAAACGGCTGTATAAGAGGGTGAATAGCACTATCATCATACTTCGAGTGTTCGACCCATGTAACCTGCATTTAAATATTTGTAAGAATGCTTGGTTGCAACAATATCAAACCGATAATCAACGCAGTTATAAACTTATGGCAAGGGGAAAATAAAACATCAGATCAGTTGGGTCCATTCATCTCAAGTTCATGACTCGTGGAAGACTAGACTCGGCCGGATTTCACAAACTGTCAATTATATTAGAAATAAAACACCAATGCATGAAGGCAGAAAAAGGGTCAGAGAGGGCAAGAAATCGAGTCAAACGTCAGAGTGCAGTCTTGGTAAAATGGGACAAAAGTCCACATGTTTAGAAAATAGAATCACAAAACTCGAACAGACAATTTCAGCCAAAGTTCAAAATAAGTTGGAATGTGGCATTATTAAAACATCGCAAACAGTGACGCATAACACGGAGGAGACTAAAAACTACAAGATAATGACTGGATCCAGGTAATCACCTCGTGGACGATTAAAAATAGATTAAAAGAGGATAGATTAGGAATAGAAACACCAAAATATAATTTATAGAACAATGATTGACAATTCCAAGGATTTGCCTACACATAAAAATTAGAATTAAGGTACACTCAAGATCATACTAATATATTCAAACTGTGACTGTAACCTCGATTTTTCAAATCTGCAAATAACAGTTGACTAATCAAGTAGTACATGAATAAGATAACATTAACTTTGAAACTCGAAATTTAAAATGAATTAAACAAGACCTAGAGCAAAATAATAATTAAAGCTTCATACTCGTAGGCAAGTCCTATAAAATTCTAGATTAGCAATTACCTTGGAGCACTTATTATCCACGTCTTGGATAAGGCAGCCGGAGGGAAGCCTCCTGCAGTTTGAGAACATCTGTGTATTTGTAGCGCCTTGGTTAGCATCAATTGAAACATCAACCACAGCCCATACACCCTCCGAATGCTGCTTGCAAAATCGGATGAATCTCACTTGACGGACTGGAACCAAAGGTGAAAGCACTTGAAATTCAGCATCAATCTGCAAAGTAAGATTTTCGTAAGTCCCAGCTAAGAAGCAAAAGAAATAAAACAGATGGTTCAAAATAATACCACTAGTAACTCGTTGTCTCTGGTTCCACCCGTACCGCTGGATAGCACATCAATGGTTGCTGCTTTAGAAATCATGCACGGAAACATTTCCACCCAATGATTCTATTCACAAATTAGCATGAAAAGAACTTGTTAAACAACAATTCAAAGATGCGATCGATAAATTCAGTGATGGGACTAGGACCGTTTGCAGCAACCAGAAGAATCATATCTACCAGAAGTGAAATTATTTTAACCAGCACAATATATAACTTAAAGGTGACAAATAAGTGGACCAAAAAACTACAAAAGATGATGGGAAGTTCAATAGGACAATAAAGGCACTGAAGCAAGTGAACGGATGGGCATACCACATCCATCAGTGCCTCTACAAGAGCCAAGCCACGGAGATAAACCAGTCCAGTTGCCCGTGTAGCCTCAGTTGCATAGCCGCTCGGTTTCATACCAATGCTAGAGGAGAAAGTCCTCCTGTACTCCTCAATATTCAAGGATTCCATCCCACCATCCAAGCTTTTAATCCATAAAGGATTATCCATCTGTGCCATCTTAATTAATTCATCCATAGCTGACAAAGCAACATCTACAAAAGCTGACCTGTCATATTGCATTTCATTGACCACAGGTTTCACTATGGGCATCATAGCACCATCAGCGAAGTTGAATCCCATTGGCAATGTAGTGCCTGCATTGTTCAGGCCACCAAAACCATTCCTTCCAACTGCAAGCTCCAAATTGGAGTTTAATCCCTGAGAAGGAATAGGACTGCCGGAGGCAGAGAGAGGCCTGCCTAAAAGCTTGTTTGTTAAAGCACATATCCGGCTAAGTTCATCTTTTAATCGCGCATTCTCAATCCTAAGTTGGTGTTGTTCATAAGATATTTCACCAGGCACTGCAGGACCACCACAACCGTTGCATACCGGGGTAGTCATGGCCTGCTTCAACATGTCATTCTCGGCACGGAGTTCATCATTCTCTTGTCTAAGAATCACATTTTCATGGCGTTCCAATTGAGTCTGGTTTAAAGGATAAAAATCTCAAACTCAAGTCTAGAATTCAATCATCAAAATTGTAAAATAAAACAAAATAGATTATACACTTACTTTCATCTGGGTTCTCCTGTTTTGAAACCAAAATTTTATCTGCTTTCCCTCTAAGCCTAGCCTCCTGCTAAGCTCCATTCTTTGTTTTTCATCAGGGTGAGGACAATCCTTGAAGAAACTAGAGAACAACACAATAAAGACTAAGAAATATATCCATAAATTACAAATTGAGAAAAGGAAAACCTTGAGTGAAATATAAACAATCATACGATTCGAGCTCCTGTATTTGATGTGGAGTGTGCCTGTGATACTTCTTCTTCCTCCGCGGTCCGTCGCCGGCAACATCGTGATCATCACCGGAAACAACTTCAAAATTATCACTGCCGGACCTACTCTCATATCCATCTTCCCTCATCCTCCCAACGAAACCCGAATCAAAGTTTTCCCCAATCAGCCCCATCTCACCATGACCATCCATTCTTTTCTGCACCAAAACCAAGTCACCCTCTTAAATGACCCAGCTTTAAAACAAAAACCAACACACAACCAAGCTCAAAACATAAAAAAAGACATAAAAAATAAAGTAGGTAATAAAATTAATGAAGGACAGCAATGACAGAACTTGCACCCAAACCGCCACTGTCGTTGCTGCTACTACTCTTGATCAAACCCCCAAAAACTCATTGAATTAGGAAAAAAAAGAGAGAGAGACAAGCAATTCTATTAATCTCACTTGATCTATTGTTTCATTTGGTATGTTTACCTCTGTTGTTGGAACCGGTCACTATCACTTTCACAAGGTTGTGCTTCGGTTTTGTTTCTGTTTCTTGTCCATTAATTTGACCTTACAGACAATACCCAGATTGTGCTAAAGTCTAAAGCTTTTTTTAACAAGTTCAAGAGCTGTCTCTTTGTCAACGCTCATGCATGACTAATTGCACCACCACCCCTATCGTTCTCTCTCACTAAAAAAGTCAGTTTAAGAAAGAGAAAACAGTGGAGGAACAGGACAAAGAGACCACCTTTTTATCTTGTAATATAATAAATATATTCACACCTTTTTTATGTCTGTAGTACCTAAATCCAGCGCTTCCAGCTTAGGAAATCCCTGAAACCGCCATGGAAAGACTGACAAGTATGAAAAAAACCCTAAATTTTCACAACATCATTCTTGACCAATCGTTTGTCTGTATGTTTGACAAAATTGAAAAACACTAAAAGGATGGCATCATGGAAAAGGCAAAAGTAAACCCAAAAACGCAAAAAGACAAAGCTTATCACTTTAACATTCACAATATTCATACACTATATGACGTAGCAATAAACTGAACCAGAATCAAAAACATGAAATAAAAAACCCAGTTGATCACTTTCTCTTTTCTCTCTTCCAGTGCAAGAAAACAAAAACCCAGTACGGGGATTGAAAAGAAAAGGAAATACCTTTCTTTTTAAAAATTTTGACAGTAAGCAAAGGTCAGTGTTTTTGAAGGGAGTGAAATGGAAACAGGCAATCAGATCCTTCTCTCTCTCTCTCTTTTAACTGTTGGGATCTGAACAAGAAGTAAAAGGACAGAAACTATATAATAAAGTATATAAAAGTTAATATTTTTTAATTTAGATGAAATGAGGAGAAAAACTACTAGTAATTACAATGGTGGTTGGATCGTCGGAAGCGGTGAAGGACTGGAAGCTGATTTATACAAAGAAAAAGGGAAGAAAATCAATAGTCAAACTGGTTGTGGTTTGTTTAATATCTAAAGAAAGCTATTGATTTTAATAAACAAATTTAGAAAAAAAGGAGAAGATTAAAGGAATCTTATAAACCCTAATAAAAACTGCAGCCATTTTTCATTCTCTTTTGTTTTCTTTTTCTCTTCTTCTTCTTTTGGTTTTCCCTTTTGTACTCCCATAACTTTTATAATATTAAATTATATAAAAGAGAAAATCAAGAGCTTATTGCAGTGTGGGGCCCACTACCTCACAGAACCGGGTTTTTTGGGATGTCCGCCTTTTCTCTTCTTCCCACGCGCTTGTGCCTGTTCGAGCCGCTTGTTTGTTCTTTGACGGGTTTGGATCTTGTGTGCTCGATACTCCGTAAGCCTGACTACAGCCTTTGATGGAAACCTATCCGGAAGTCGACACGTATAACTGAGATGATACTCCGGGTATTAAGGGCACTGTTTAGGGTCAATATCGTACTTTTGGATTTATAGATGGGGAAACGGTCTAGATTCCTAAAATCCAATTCGGCCGCGATAATTGGCCTCCCTTGTAGCCCTAAGTTGGACGCCAACTCATCCTCCTCTTCTTCTTCTTTTTAAATATATAACTTTATTTGATAATTAACGAATTATCTTAGTTGATAACGAATTATATTTGTTAATTATATTAGTTAATTTGATTAGTAAATTATATTAATTAATTGTATAAAAATGTTTGATAAAATTAACTAATAATTAGTAGTTGTTTGATTATTTAAACAAGTAAAATGACGTATAAGGATATGATTATATTCGATATTTGTTTGAGTAATTTATTAGTTATTAATATTTTGTATTTATTAATATTAATTAAAATTATAAAATTATTTTTTAATATAACATTACTAAGCATATGCGAAGGATCTATATATTGATTTATTATTTATATAATTATTTTTAATATAATATAATTAATTAATAAATATAAATACAAATATAAGTGTGAGAATACAAAGAAGAATAAAAATATTAGATTAGCAATGTCATAATATAAATACAGAGGGTGAATGATTAAAATATAAAAGATTAAATTTAGGTTATTTGGAGGTTTTTTATAATTGTTAAGGATAAAATTGTCTTAATAACTCTTATGTCAAACCTTTAATTTCAAAAAGTTCATATTAGCAGTTTTTTTAAAAATAGAGGTTTCATCCCAATTTGCTATTCCTATCCACTATTCACCAAACATCTAAATTAACGGATTTGACTGGTCAAACCTCTAATGTTGGCTCAAACCGCTATTTACCAAACATGGCCTTTATGTTTATAAATATAACTGAATAATATATTTTGAAAAATTATTTAATAATTGTAATTGGTGGTAAAATTAGTGAAATATTGTTTTATATATATATATATATATATATAATGTAAACTAAACACATAATTTGGATATTTTTCTATGACTTAAAAAGAAACTATCCACTTAAGATTATATAAGGATTATGCAATGAAAATGTTAAAAAATATAATCAAAGACTCAAACAAAAGATAGATACGAACAAATTCGACTACATCAGCAAACGAACTACAAAAGGGGATCAAACTACTGAAAGTTCATTGACAACCTCAAATCAGAGATGAGCCTCATGAGAAAACTATCCACGAACCACATAACCAAGTCTAATATGAGAGTCCAAAACAGAGAAGATCAACATGATAACAAATCAACGTCATCTTGGTTAATCTGGACAACATCAAATTTAATCCTAAAAAACAAAAAAGACGATAAAACAACCATAAAAAAAGAACATCAACATGCCATAAAAACAAAAAAAACGTGTCTTAAAGGTATAGTTATTCTTATAAAAAAAACAAACATGAGAGATAAGCAAGCAAAGAAAAAATAAAGAGTACGATCGGTTAGCAACTAGCACTAAAACTAGTGTTATCACCATGCAAGCAAAACAAAAAAAATAAAAAAAATAAAGAAAAAAATAGAGTAAGCGGCTAAACCTAAAATAAAAGTTAAAGTAAAGAGGATTGATATCTAATAGAAATAATGTAATTAAAATACAATATTAGGGATATAGGACATATTGAGAATATTTAGTAAATTAGAACATTTGTTATAGTGATGGAAGAACTTGTAGTCTGTTTTTGACGAGTTTTCTATATTTATTATTTTTTAATAGGGTGAAGGGAACTTGCTCTGTAATATTTAGGAAATTTGTTAAGAGCACACGACGAGTTTTTTTATGCCCGTTAAAAAAAATAACAAATGTAGAGAAAAATAATAATTTCTCGACAATTCTACTCCATTTCCTTCATTTTTAAGACCAAAAGGAATAAAGGTAAAATTGGATCGACTAAAATAAAAGTTTTCTGGAATAGAGACAGACGGTGTGTTTAACGTGGTGTTTCAAATATAATTTTATTATATAACATTGAAAGGTCATAATTTTGTGTGTGGATGTTCGATTAAGGATTTTTTAGTTTATGTAAAATTTTGAGTTCTACATCCTAGTAAGGCGCTAAAGAGATATTACAGTCATTTTTATCCTGAAAAACACAGTTTTGACTTTTAATTTTAAAATTTTAAGTTTTATTTGGTAACTTTAAATGTTCAACTTTAATCTTTCTTAGGCTTTATTTTTCATTGTAGCGCCCAAACTTCGGTTGGAGTTGCAACGGACGTTTTCAGAAATTGAAAAATTCAATTACCAGCAAACACCCATTTAGGAGCTAAAAGTGGTGGATAAGCAGCCATTTAATGACCAACCGTTAACTGCTTGACGAAAAAAATTTGAGCAAATTCCTGTTTCGAGCTGCTAAATTATCTACAACAACGTATAATTCTACAACAACATTTTTGAAATATTTATTTTATTCTCTATAATTTATTTTCCTTTCACTTTGGTCATGTAGTGCAAATAAAAATTATAATTAAACAAAATTATCACCAGTTATCACCGACTCTAACAGTATCATAGTTGTAAAGAATAAAATCAAATATTTATAATCATAATAAATACCAAAATATTAAAATTTAAACATCAGCATAACTTAAATACCCGCAAGTAAGATTTTTTATTTATTTTTTAAAAAAATATTTAAACTTCGTTAAAAACTCTCTCAAATCTGAAATAAATAAGGGGAAAAAGTACCCTTAATTTATTAATTCCATAAACCAGTTCACTTACAAAAGGGAAATAATACCATCAACCCAGATTACATAATCACCTCATTAAGAACATATTCTCAATGTGAAAACAAGGCAGCTTACCCTATGCCTTTCTTGGCTAAGGCGTTTGCCAGTGAGTTACAACTCCTCGGTATCCATCTAACCAAAATACCACAGGCCTTACAACAATCAGCCAACTCCGACACCTGACTGGCCAGATTTGCAGGGGGCTTGGACGATAAGGAGAGCCAATCAGTGCCGTTTTACAATCTGATTCTATGATTAGTCTGTACTCTCAGCTCCAATTCGAAACCAGAAATTTAAAAACCCCAATCTTTATAGCCATGAATTCTATTATATCCGGCGGAGTTCTCCGAGAACTGGAACAAAATTTCACCCTGCATCCCTCTCAACACCCCACCCACACCGCACTTATCACCGCTTAATGTAACAACACCATCGGTGTTTAATTTCACAAAACCCCAAACTTTTTATTATATAGTAAACTTTTGAGAAATTTGATTTTACTCCATGTACTTTTAATTTCTTTCATTTTGTCCCAAAAATGTAAATATAAATATATTAACATATATAAAATAAAAAATTAAAAGTTGACTAAGGATACTCATATTACTATATCTTGTATTCGAATTTTGATATGAGAATATAAAATTTCTCAATTTAATCAGAGAGAGAAAAAAGATTGGGTTGACTTGTTTGGAGAAGTTGGGGAATTAAACTGAGAAATTGACGGATTTATTTTGTTTACAACCCAAACCAGCTGCCACCCAATTTCTCAATTCAGTCCTCCAACTTCTCTATTTTCTCACTCCAATGTCTCAACTTTGTCTTCATTTAATTTTGTCCCAACATTAAAAAAAATTGTGGAGAAAGTTGTATTGTCAAAATGGACAGGACCGGAAATGGTGGCCCGACGGTGGTTGAGATGGTTGTTCCTGGTCGGAGTTCGTGTATTGTTCTTGTTTTGAGTGATAAAATCTTGGTTTTCTCTTGATGCATGTCTAGTTTTATACTACTCGGACATGTGTCGTGATAAGGTTGTCGTGGCGTGTTGATTGATCTGGCTATGATTTGACGTCCTAGGTTCCCCTCGTTACCCGTAGCGAGCACGTGTGAGGCACGTGGCCGCCGGGTGAGACGCGATGTTGCGAGCTGGCTTGTCTATTCACCACAGAACGCGAAGGGTATCACAAAGTTTGCGGGTGATTCTGCGTGTAGCGGTCCGCGTGTGTTATTATGCTCATCCTCATATGCCCTTTGTGTTACATCGTCCGCGGTCTTGCTCATTCTGGTACCGACACGTGCGATACATGTTTATAGGTACTAACAAAACTACATGAGTTTGGGTTGATTTTTATAAAAAAAAAATTGAAAAGGAAGTCATCGAGAATGCATGAGAACTTTCGCAATATCATCGGGAACACGTAACGACTCCGATAATTACTATAGAAAGTACTCAAATTTGGATCCAATAAAAAGGGGATGATGTTCATACTAAGAGACCCAGGTTTGACCACATGTGTTTGCATTGTCAAAGAATTAAGAAAAAGTATAAACATATATTAACATATAATCACACACTAGTATATTAAAAAAATTTATTTTATTTTATTCAAAAATTATAAAAACGAAAAACTAAGACATCATTCATAACATTAGTTATTATTTATAAAAATTAAAAAAATAATATTTTTTAATTGAATTGATACTTAATTCTTAATGACACTAATTCAATTAAAGTATTAATAAGAACACATATAGATATTTATGAGAAAGTTATTTAAAAAAAAAAGCTTGAGTTTTTCTTTTTTATTGAAGTTGTTTTTGAAGGTGGACTTTATGTCGTCGATTGGTTTCTAGTTTTATGTTAATCGTATATAAATAAGATTTTTCTCATTTGATGAAGAATCATTTGTTCTTTATTAGTTTTGTTATTCTTTCTTTGTTTTACTTTGTTAGACTCATCCTACATATGTTTTTTTGGCTTTTTCCATATGCTTGTATAACAATTTATTTGTCTGCATTTTTGCAGGTTTGTTTGTCTTTGTGACAGCATTGTTTGCTATTATGGCAATTTAGCGTTAAGATAACAAGGATTATCAAGCATTTTAATCACAAGACGATCGACGGTCTGGTATTTTTATGATTCCTTTATGGTAGTTTGTCGATGTGTCAAGAACTTGCAGCGAAAGAATGCTTAAGTCGTAGAGCTTTCTGGTCAAAATATCATTTCTATATTTCATTTAGAAGACTATGCATATTTTTCTACAAGTGATAATTGTAGTGTGATTCTTTTATAATCTTTTTCACTTTAAATTCAATTTAATATAATTTTCTTGTTAAAAAAATAACACATATAGACATCGTAAGTGAACGTTAAGTTGTTATTTGAAAATTGAAACACTTATTTTCTTTCTTTCTTTTTTAATATTATTCCTAAAATCAAAGCAATACTAAACAACCCCTTCTCCTCACGTCTCTTCCTCTCTCATGTCTCCCTCGGTTTCTTTTTTTCGTCGTAGTTTGAAATTAAAGTTAGGTTTAACCGTTAAATAAGTGTTTAAATTGTGTTTTTTTCAGTTAGGTATTTAAATTATTTTTCGGGCTAAATATGTGCTTAAAGTTTTATTCTGTGACCCATTTAAGGTTCTCCGTTAATTTCCATCGTTAGATGACACGTTTCATCTCCTGAAAATTTCAAAATTATATTAAAAATAAATAAAAATAACTTAATTTTTATAAATTCTCCAAGTTTTTCAGATTTCACAAAACAACCCCCAAATTCTAAAATCCCTAACTCTCCAAAACCTAAATCACTATTTGGGCCAATTCTACCGCCGATTGCCACGCCGCCGCCACCATATTGGTCGCCTTACCATCACGACCATTTCTCCCACCACCCGTCGCCGAAAATTGACCGTCGCCAAAATTATTGAATGGTTCTTTCGAACGATTTGCGATGAACAGCGACAGAAGGGGCAATGAGCGACGTGTGGTTGTTCAGTGAGGGGATAGCATTTCATTCCGTCACCAGCAATGCCGGCGGGAGTGATCGGATTTTGGAACTATTTTGGGAATATTTGCAAATTCCAGGATATATTTTTTAGTTTGTTTTATTAATTTTATTTATTTTTAATATAAATTTTGAATTTTCAAGAGGTGACACGTGTCACTTAACAGTGAGAATTAACGGAGAACCTTAAATGGGTCACAAAATAAAACGTTATGCACATATTTAACCTGAAAAATAGTTTGAATACCTAACTGAAAAAATGGCATAGTTTAGGCACTTATTTGCCTATTAAGCCTTAAAGTTATAATAAAGTTTGTTTTTGTTCCGTTTAGAATGGGATGGCGTAAGTAGCTATTTTTATTAATATCGCAAATAAATCTTTAAAATATATTACTTTTTTATCTAAATACTTAAGGTATATACTAACAAGTTAGTTTAAGAAATAAGCAATTTAATATCACTTAAGTAAGTTTTGAGTTTAAGGCCTTGTGCATGCAGAAAATTCCCGCTAGAAGACTCATCCATCAGTGGTGGAGCCACACGACCCAACAGGGGAGCATTTGCACCCCATTATTTGGGGGAAATCTTTTAAGTGTTAATTTTTAAAAAAACATATAAAATTTAGTGCGGGAAATGAAAATTTGTAACCCCATTTAATAAATATTTTGAATCCCATTCTTAAATTCATTGATTTGCCACCTACCAAAGTCAGGTGTGCAATGTGGGTCAGTCTAGATTAATCAGGGCAAAACTCTAGAGAACCGAGAGAATATATAATCTCTTTTTTTGATTAAGTAGAGAGTAATTATATTCTCAAGATAAATGTCGGAATTTGAACTCATACAACATGAGAGTCAATCGATCGATCTCAAGGCATATAATCTCTTTTATTTAGGCTTTAAAAGTTGACACATATAATTTATTAAAAATTATTGTAAGAACCTTGATGAAAATGATATATTTTAGAGCAAGCACATTTGACCGATTGGTCAAGCTGTTTATTTTTGTTCTCTCGTATTTCTTTAGGTTATGAGTTATAGATTCACTAGAAACATTTTTTCTTCCTTCCTCTACAGTCTCTCTTCCCCTCCTTCTAAGTAGGATTAGAACTATATTTAAGATTTATCAATATATATATATTATTAATAAAAAATACTTGAGGTGCTTATATGAAAGAGATATTATAATCTCAAGGCATATATTTTGTCACAAAAATACTTTAAATATTTAGATAAAAAATTAATATAATCTCAAGCTGCTAATCTTTGTTCCCTCGTATTCTCTTAGGTTATGGGTTCTAGGAACACCCCTTCATTCCTTGAGTCTATCTTCCCCTCTCATCTAGGTAAAATTAGGACTAAATTTAAGAATATTAAATTTTTAGGCTTAAATGAAAAATCAACCCTTTAACTATGCATTTTTTCTGTTTTAAGTACCTAAACTATGGTTAGGGCAAAATAAGCCCTTAAATTATCATTTTTTGTCACTTTAAGTCCTTAAACTATATTTTGGTCAGAATAAGTACCTAAACTATGTCATTTTTCTTCTTTTAGTCCCTAAACTATCTATTGGTCAAAAGATCTTTTAGTCCTTAAATGAACCAAGATTCGTGTCAATGCCTATGTGATTTCCAACGTTTGTATTTGAAAATATTATTAATGTTATTTTATGTTGTTCAAGCTTGTTTAGACTTTAAATTATTTTTGAAAGATCTAATATAATCGATTAAGTCCAAAAACATTTTTCTTTTAAATTGTTATAATCAATTAGTTCAACAATTGCTAAATTCAGATTATTCAGTTCTCAATCTTATATTATACCAATTAATTTGGATAATCGATTGACTATAATAAAAACGAAGTATAGAAGAAACCAAATAACTTTCTTTTTTGGTCCTCTGATTTGCTTGCAATGTTAGATACAAAATAAAAATAAAAAACTTATTCAAACATTGCATTTTAACATAGTCCACTAAAGTTATTAAGTACTTAAAATAAAAAAACTAGTGATGCTTACGTCCACCGGTACCATACCCCGGTGGATGATGAGACCGATCAGGATTGTGTCTACCACGGGGCTGAAGTTGATGCTCTTTATTGCCATCATTATCGTTCTCATTCTCGGTTCCATCTACAGCAGTACCACTCGTTCCAATTGGCCCACCTATGAAGAACAAGGACTGTGGTGGTGTTTGCTGAACATAAGGGATCCTAAAATCGTGTTGATACGGATATAGAGGGATCGATCCTTGAGGAACACTCGACGAGGCATTCATCATCGGCGAAAATGCACCATAGAGGTTGGCTGCAAAATGCGTCAAAAAATCCATGTTCTGGCCCAAGTTTGAGTAATTGGGTGTCTGTGGTGAAATAAACTCGGGTCTATATAAATTAGGATCATCAAACCCTATATTACCTGAAGAGCTCCCTCCCACATTACCTGAATAGCTCGAGCCAACTGGTGGATATACAAATATAGCAGGCTGAAAAAAACCTTATATTATCCGAGGATCTTGGGGCCACTTCCGGTTGTATACAAGTAGGAGCCGGTTCTTTTTCCCATATAGCCATTGGCGTTACTCTGCTCATAACTGGCTCCCATGTCATTGGCCAACCCGTAGGGTCTCTGCTACAAATCTGTTGCCCTTGTGATGAGCCCCTTGCAGCCTTCGATGATTTACTTTTGCCTCTATATTTTTTCTGGAACCTTTCGCATTCTTCCCATTCAGGTTGATTTGTTAAGTACGACATTCCATGGCTACGATAGTAGATCATGTACTCTGAACTCTCGAAATCAAAATCAGCAGCTTCCATTGGATGACATTCTGGCACTGATGAACCTCTGTCGTTCTACAAAGCAATATAGTCTCTATGTTTGACTTCTCAATCCTTATCTGCCCTGCCACGTCCATCATAGCCATGAAGATGGTAATGGTCACGTGGAATGCACGAAATAGGCTGGTGGAAGCCAAATTACCTCAATACTCTATCCGCAAAGTGGAACTCGACAGTAGAGAAATGAATCAATGGTGTAACACTACACCATAAAAATGAATCATTCAGCAAATATCCCGGTAGAAATATTTTGCCCTCATCGTAGGCCTTCCAAATAAACTGCAAAAAAATAATGGTTTAAAATAATACATCTAACTAACTAAGATGTCAAAAACAGATTTAACGTCAAAAATTACTTTTCATTCATATACCTGTTCCTGACAATGATAATCAATAAGAGATCTACAAACTCTGACGTTGTTGTGTGCCAACCCCGTCTCATGCTTTTCCTCGCACCATCTGTATACAAATCATAATATATTTAAAGAAGAAGTTAATTTAATTAATTTAAAGATTCAACTGAGAATAAGGATATATATTTACCTTGCAACGAGAGGAAACTGTACATGTGTTCGAGTAAGCGGTGTAAAAAGGGAAAGCCGTTATCAAACCCACGCTTGCAACAATAACAGACAACCACCAATACCGCCTACCCTCTTACCCTTTTGCAGTAAAGCGCCCTTGCATAACCCGCGATACAAGCACGCTAATATAGCTAATCCCCAACTATATTGACAACCAGGTTTCCAAGGAGTATCCAAAAAACGAAGATACCTTGCACTGACCATATTTCCAGATTTATCTGGTATCAGTATCCCTCCAATCATCTGTAGGATATATGTTCGACTAACCATATAAATTTCATCAATTGTATTATACTCAGCGAGTTGAAATTCACTCTCTAGCCAACTCATTTTCATACGAGACCCTCTCACGTTACTTTCATAGGGTACTTTCCCACGGTACCTTTCACAAATTTCTGCTGTTGAGCCCTCAGTACGCTCGACCACTGGCTTCCTGTTTACTAGGACCCCAATAAGATAAACCACGTCCACGAGGGTGATCGTGCATTCTCCGCAAGGCATATGGAAGGTATGCGTTTTAGGTCTCCAACACTCAATTAGAGCGGTAATCAATCCGGACACCAACTTGTACCCACAGAGGAACGTGACATGATAAAATCCTGCCATATCTAAGAAATTCTCAATTCTGTGGTCTAGGGGTTTGTCTACCATGCACAAATGATGTTTAAATGTTTCCTCTGCATCCTGTAAATAGCACATTATTTAAACATAATTATTAACAAAAAAACACAAAAGTTACCTATTTCGTAATGAAATAATTTTAAAAAAATTATACCAGCTCATCAACTCTAAGGCTAGTAATATGTCGATTCTGTAAATGCAACAACGGGGCTTGCTCAGCCATCCTACATGACAAGTAAGAAAATATTACTAAATCGAGACTAAATCTACCACGTTAAAAAATAACAATTATAATAAAATAAAAAATAACTTGGATAATCTTACTTTAAACTACCATATCCAAGGGAAAAGATTTCAATACTTGAAATTTAATTACGTATTTTCTTATTTTCTATTAAAGCATTAACGTCGTTGTTTTTTATTCAACCACCTATAAATAAATCTAAATAAATTAACAAACTTAAATAAAATAATAAAATACAAATCAAATCAAATCAACTTACTATATTTTCTTCTCAAATATCTTCTTCAGACATAAATCAAATTAAACGTTTTTTCTCTTATATTCAAACAATTTTCCATATTCTCAAAATCTTTCCACCTATTTAACATAAAATATTTAAACTATCTCTTCAAATAACATCGAAAATTCAAACATCAAATAAAAATTAACAAAAAATAACGAACTTAAATTAAACAATAAAATATTAATTTACTTACTATATTTTCTTCTCAAATCTCCACCCATTTAACACAAAAATTTCAAACTATATTCTCTATAACATCAAAAATTCAAACATCAAAATAAAAATTAAAAAATATTGAACAATAAAATAATACAAAAAATATTTCTCAAATCCCCGCCTATTTAACACAAAATATTCAAACAAAACTTCAAAATTAATGAAACAAATAACTTAACTTACTATATTCTCCAAAAAGTTCATTTTTCTCTTCAACCACCTATTTAACACAAAAAATCACAAATTTTAACTTAAAAACACAAAAATTTTATTTTCATAATTACTATAAAATTAAATATACAAAAATAAACAAATTACAAAAAATACTACTTACTACCTATCATTCAAAATAAATACTTACTCTAATAAAATTCTCCAAATCTCGAAATCTTCTTCTTCTTCTTCAAAATATTTTCTCTTCAACCTAAATTAAACAATAAAATACAACAACGTATTACTATATTTTCTCCTCAAATCCCCTCCTATTTAACACAAAATATTCAAACAACAACTTTAAAATTAATGAAACAAATAACTTAACTTACTATATTCTCTTCAAAGTTCTTTCTTCTCTTCATCCACCTATTTAACACAAAAAATCACAAATTTTAACTTCAAAACACAAAAAATTGATTTTTGTAATTACTATAAAATAAAATATACAAAAATAAATAAATTACAAAAATACTACTTACTACCTATAATTATTCAAAATAATAATGATACATAAATTAAAAAATAAAATACTTACTCTAATAAAATTCTCCAAGTCTTCTTCTTCTTATTCAAAATATTTTCTCTCTAACTTAAATTAAATAATAAAATACAATAAACTATTACTATATTTTCTTCTCAAATCCCCCTAATATTTAACACAAAATATTCAAACAACAACTTAAAAATTAATCAAACAAATAACTTAACTTACTATATTCTCTTCAAAATTCTTTCTTCTCTTCAACCACCTATTTAACACAAAAAAATCACAAATTTTAACTTCAAAACACAAAAATTAATTTTCGTAATTACTATAAAATAAAATATACCAAAATAAATAAATTACAACAAATACTACTTACTACCTATAATTATTCAAAATAATAATGATAAATTACAAAAATAAAATACTTACTCTAATAAAATTCTTCAAATCTCCAAATCTTCTTCTCCTTCTTCAAAATATTTTCTATCCCTCTACATTATTTACCTTTAACCCACCCCTATTTAACCTCACAAAATTTAAATCTCAACCACTCATACCACCTACCCAATTAAATACTACCATTCATCCAACCAATACCAATTACACCCTATTCACCTTTCTCAATTTTCGTCCATGGCAGAATTTGAAACTGCATGCATGCAGTCTGTCCGTCCAGCCAAAGTCGGCCTCAGCTGGGGGAGACTTCAAGCCAAAGTCAGATTTGAACACGCCTTTAGGGAATTTTTTTGGTGAATCGGCTACATCACAGTCTGACTTTAAGGCACTATTCAAACAACAATATTTCGGGAAATAATCGGGCTACCATAATAGTTTGGGGAAAAAATTCCCCACAACAATATTTGTATCAATTTTCCATTTGTTTAGGGTCAATGTTGTTTTCATCTGTCATTGGCACAGTTGATCTAAATCAACCCTATCTTAAATCTTATATTTTTTCCTAACATATACCTTCTGAATTTTATTAGGAATTAAAATAGAAAAAACACAATGAATCTTATATTCTTTTTTTTTTCAAATAAATTGTAGCAGAAAAATAAAAACACAATAAATTTAAATTGAAAAAATTATCAGACCAGAAAACACTTTCAGTGGACTCCAAAATAATGATAAAGATGAAACACCGTTAAAATAGAAACAGAGAACAAGACTCCTTCTCTCTATCTACATACACGTTTCAGGCTTGAAGTAGGAGTGGTGTATAAAACCAACAATCTTGGAGGCTGCTTCGTAAAACAGATCTGACTGCATTGGCAAACAAACTACAAAAGGGGATGAATCTACTGAAGACTATCGATAATTCGCAAATCAAACCTAAAATCTCGTGAAAAACATATCCACGAACATAGATCTACCACAACGGTAGATGATAACGTGCCATAAGGCAGAAGTGTGTCACAAGGCATAAAAACGTGCCACTAGATAGAGAAAAAAGCGTACTACAAGACAGAGAAAAACTAAAAACATTAAAATATAAAAGAAAATAAGACCTTAATGTAAAAAATAAGAAAAAAATGACTACCAGCAATAACGATCAACATAAAAACTAACGTTACCGTCGATGAATTAAAAACTAAAAAAGTAGGTTAAAATTGAAAGAGCGGCGCTCAGTTTTGTTTCTTTAGGGTTTACTCATCAATTATTAAAATCCTATATTCTAAAAAGGCTGTTGCTTGATCTTAGATTATATTCATTGCATGATGATCTTATAACTAGATTGATTAGGCTTAAATATCATATAAACATCCAAAAAAGTAACGCACCTACCATTGCATGGACCCTTTATCCTTGATTTGAACAAAGTTAAACAGCAAAATACCATTTAGCAGAATACAAATAAAGAAAAACAGCCAATTAACATGTCCTTTTCACCTTCACTAATTGTGGGCGACAATCCATACATTCAACTGCCGCAATGATCATATGGGCTGGAGGAGACTGTCACTCTTAAAATTTAAAATTTGTATATGATTTAAGAATTTTTTAATATTTTTTATGTAATTTCTACGGATAAATTATTTTGTCTTGTTTAAAATTTTATAAGTTCGCCCTTAATATAAAGTCTGAATCTGTCTCGGCAATGATTCTAAAGAAAAATCCATGCCATGATATCACCTTCAAAGTTTTGGTGTCTGATTTCTGGGTCTACAGACTGATTTCATGTCATCATTAAACTCCGTGATCCCAATCAGGTTTTGCAAATCCTTGTTACAACAGTATGATACACTGTCTGATTGTCAGTTCTGGGAATCCAAGGTTACATTTTGTTCTGTTCTGCATAATAATATAAGGGAATGTTTTGAATGTTCAACATCGATATCACCATGTTATGACAAATAAGAGGCCGTGAATAAAACTCGACTGGTTTCGATTAAACGTTCACCCCTGAAGAGAAGCTGTTTTTTTTTTGGTACGCAAAGCTTAGACCATTTTTTATACAATAATGTTAAATTTGATTGTAAAGGATCACCATAAGTTAATTACAAGCCTATTCGTTCATAAAAGAAAACAATACAAGCCTGGCACAGCAGTGCCTGTCACATGAGGAAATGAAACTAGGAAAGGGGGATCATCGCCCTTGGTGGGCACTAGCAAACTTATTCGAGCGATCGGATGTCGGATGAGGCCTGTAACTAAAATCAACATGCTGAGCAAAATCTCTTTCTGAATTAGCCCCTGAATCCCACAACCCCTGTAAAGTTCTTCGGGTCGAACCATACCTGTCGAACTCCAGCCTCTGCCTTGGGGCACTTTGGGACCGATACTTGGCTCGGGATGATTCTGTATTCGCCATGTAGTTTGGATGACCAGAATATCCACTTAAATAACCCCATGAGCATTCGCTCCTAACGAATGGACTTCTCCTAGCACTACTACCCGGTCTGGATGATGACGCAGAAAGCACTTGCGGGCTGTTGTCAATATCGGCAGTCCTTGAAAGTGTTTCATCCTCCCTTCCGGGATGTTTTAGAGATAAAATTTTTGCCGAGAAGTTATTTGGTGCCAGATTCGAGGCTTTTCCCGACAGTTTCTGCGGGGAGTCGTATGCCATGAAGCTCTGGTTAAAATCAAAAGCTGAGCTATGCTGCGATGCCTAAAGTTCAGATTACTTCGCTGGTAGTTCAAGTGAGGTTTCCAAGTATCTACTTCAAGGATTTTGTCACTCTTCTCATCATCAACATGCCTATGTCTAAGAGGCACATCTCGATGGTTATTCCTTAAACTTTCCTCCATCCAATGGTCCAACCAATTCGATCCCATCCGTGCTTTCTCTAGATTGATGATGTCCATCAGGTTTGAATTTGAACCACATCTCTGCATGAAAAGAAGCAAAAATTCGAAACTGATTCAAATATCCAATTTTATACTCAGTCCACTTAAATTTGGTACGGAGTAAGGTTCAATGCTCAGCTGATCTGAGAGCACTACCTACAACTTTAGCCTCATGTCTAAAACTACTATATCCTAGAATCAAAAGGTTAAAACAAAACCATTAGTTGATTTGAACATAGATTTGAGTAGAACCATGTAGGTGCATTCATCTTTCGGATACCTTTAGGATCGAGGGCCCATCAAATTTAGTACTACAAGCACGATGCTGGCATTCATCTTTTATAGAATTTTCATGGACCTGCAAGTATACGTAGGAAAAGGTAGGAAACGAACAGAGTGAACATACAAATAAATTATTCTCAATAAGTTCTTGTATATCAACTATTCCTTCCCACTGTGTTTTTTATGTCAGTAAAACATGTTCCATGACCGTCTTTCGAACAGTGCCTTTATTCAATGCAATAAAGTTAAAAATAAAGTCCTCCATAAAGATACCGTAACTTTAAGTTTTGGTAAAACTAGTGGCCCCTCGGCCCTCAGTATTGTAATCCATTAGTGCACTAGGAATCATGTGAACTTAAGGAAAGCATATGAAATGCCATATTTTTAGCCTACCACAAACCTTCTGAACAGATAGGGAAAACAAAAACTGTCGCGGAACATCAACGAGACTAGAGGTCTGCTTACAGCTTTTTGTGAATGGGATATCTTGCAGGTTGAATCAAAAGATTTTGTCACATAAGAACGGCTAGCACGGGCTCGAGCTT
Source organism: Hibiscus mutabilis (assembly GCA_019671005.1). Taxonomy (NCBI): domain Eukaryota; kingdom Viridiplantae; phylum Streptophyta; class Magnoliopsida; order Malvales; family Malvaceae; genus Hibiscus; species Hibiscus mutabilis. The sequence continues at coordinate 2,235,085 of CM033712.1, read as the reverse complement.
GAAGTCTGACCAATGTTTGCATGCTTCGGAGCATGTCTGCTGTTTGCTTTCTCACTATGTCAATGCCCTCAGTGCCCTCCGTGTCTGTACCAAGAGCAAGAAGAAGTCAAAGAAATATAGTACCTCATCTCATTAGACCAACTTATTGTTGGTCCTAAACCTTATATTATTAAACCCGAATACCTTATCATATATATTTTAAAATATGAAGGATGACCAAATGTAACATTACCTATAATTGAGTGACCCAAATGTATCCTTTAATAATTAGCTGACCTAAATATAACTTTACTTATATTGAGTGACCCAAATGTAAATTTTAATAATTTAGTGACCCAAATATAATCTTAACCATAATTGAGTGACATTCGTTGTAGTTTACCCTTTATAATATTGTAATAAAAGTTTGCAAGTGAATTAAACCAGTATGAATTCACGTGTTACATATTGTTTTCATGTATTTTTTTATCAGTAGATTATTTTCATGTATAGTATGAATGGGTTGGACAATGGTCAAATCAACATATAAAAAATCCAATCTTTATTATTTTTTCTACGTAATTATATATGTAACCGTCGGGAACATGATGAACCAGTTCTTGGCAAAAGAAAAGAAAAATCTAAAGTTAGGTGGGAATATGGGTCATTTGTTGGAAGTCAATAAATATATTCTTCACAGGGACCCTTCAAATGTTAGATTAACTTCAACCATTTGGCTTTTATAATGATTACCTTATTTTTATATAGGGTAAAGTGTGTTCACCTAATTTTTTAGGCACGTTTATTTCGGTCACCGAATTTTTAAAATTTTTATTAGGGTTATTTAATTTTTAGTTAGCTTTCATTTTAATCATTCTCGTTAACTTTTATTAAAAAATACTGACGTTGCACATTATTTTCTTCTTTAAGCTCTTTCTTCTTCTCCTCTGTTTTTTCTTCGATGAAAATAAAAATTTACAAAAATATGACATTTTATCTACTGATTTTTTTCATTTATTATTCTTCCCTTAGATGTTATCGTAGATAAACCTTAACCTCTCCCAACACTTCATACATTAATTTAGAGAGGTTTCGATTGGAGGGCTTTAGTGTTGCTTGACCATACCAAAATCTGATATTTTTTGGTTCATTTCATAATCTAATAAAATGTTGCTTGCCTTTATATCGTGATGAATTGTCGTTTGATTTGAGTATTTTTGGAGATATAAAAATCCCAGTATAACTCATTCGATTATTGAAACTCGTCTTCTCCAGTCTAATATATGACTTCTAACTGAATCTGCATCATTAAATGTATGAACAACATATACCATTTTAGCTTAAGAAGTTTAGGATAAGGTTAGCTAATGGAACCACCAACATGGAATAACATGTTCTTAACGGTACCATAGAGGTATAAATCCAAGCTTTTGTTCGGCATGAATTCGCAAACCAGCATTTTTTCTTCCTTCTCTGTACAAATTCCCAGAACTCGAACTAGATTCACATGTTGCAGCCTAGCTGTAAGAGTGACCTCATTTTTGAACTCCTCGAAACCTTGATCCGAGCTCTTTGAGAGTCTCTTCACTGCTATTTCGTGTCCCTTTGGTAACTTTCCCTGTTATATTCACATTGCAGTTAATAATTCCAAATATCAAACAAATGTTTAATTAACAGTAAACTTGTTATTTGTTAATAATCAATGAGTAGTTTCATTCTTTGAATGTACTTGGAATTTCTAAGTCTCCTGCAGGTAAACAGCAAACATACAGTTCCTAGACTGCATTATCAAAGATTGTTGCAAAGTCTTCATCAATGGCTAATAGAGTAATAATTTATTACCTTGTAAACAAGTCCATATCCACCCTCTCCGAGCTTATTCACATTGAAGAAGTTATTTGTAGCAGTTTTAATGCTAGAGAAACTGAAAATTTGGAGATTAGGATCACTATTTTCATTCTTTTTTTAGAGCTCAAATTCTTCAACGGAAATGTTTGCCAAGAGGTGGAGAGGTGGTTTCTTGGGTGATGGTGGTGGAAGCAAAAAGATAGAAAATAAGACACAAGAATTTTAGAGTGGTTCGACTTTCTAACCAAAGCCTACATCCACTACCTTAGCTTCCCCTCTAAGGATTTCCAAATTCACTAGAATTTCTTCCCCTTTTCAAGGCTTAGGAGGCAACCTTTACGACCTAAACTTATACCACTAAATCTAGCAACCAAAGCTCATACCCAAGCCTGTGGGAACCCTTCTTTACTAAGAAATAAAAGCAAACTGAAAATCCTCTCACAAGGTGAATGTTTACACTCTAAAGCTCTCACCCAAACCTAATACACTTGAGCATACATTGACAATTTAGCTCATACGTGTTTGTCTATACAAAAATACAACAAATTGAGCACTAGACACTTATGATATTCATCTAATGTTGACTTGACGATTCTTAGCCTCCCATAGATGCTTGGAGGTGTCTTTTAAGCCCTCTAACAACTTGAACCAAAGGTAGGATGTGAAGTCTTCCTTCTTCAAGTGTTCTTCCTTGTGTGCATAAAGCTTTCTTGGTTCATCACTTTGTTAATCAATGCTCTATCACACCTATAAAAAGACAATCAAGTAATTTTTTGTATCCAAATTGCTTTGGATCCAATGGCATTAGTTGCACAAATTTTAGTCCCCTTAAGAATCCATTTTACAATTTCAACCTTTTTGTTTGAAGTAATTAGTCCTTTTGAGACCCAAACACTTCTAAAATATTTACCGTTTAAAAATCTAAGAGCACTAGATTGTCTTTGATAAAAATTTGTTTTAACAAAATTTGATTTGAAGCTACCTCCAACTTCACATTTTGAGCATTTTTGTTAAATAAATTCTTTTTGAGGTCATCAATTTCTCTTTGATGATCCTTTTGAACTTTTAGAAGCAAGTTTTGTAAATCCAAATTATTCTTTTCAAAAGCTTCAAACTTTGCTTCAAGTTCGAGATTTGTTTTGGAAATCAATTCATTTTCGATTTTCAATTTTGAAAGTAACTTTTTGTTTTTCAAAAATGAAGCCTTGAATTCTAAAAGCAAATCGTCATAGGATTCTTGTAACTCATCAAAAGTATAAGAATTAGAAATAGATGAGTTAGAAGTTACCTCACCCTCTTGGAGGGTCAAAAGACATAAGTGGGCTACCTCATCGTTGGTGGAGTCTTCTTCATCACTCCATGTTGCCACATGTGCCTTCTTTGAAGATGATCATTTTTTGTTGAAGCGAGGGCAACCGTATTTGGTGTGTCCTTGCTCTTTGCATTCAAAGATCTTGTGGGGATCCTTCATCTTCTTCTTTGATTCATGCTTGGATTCTACCATTTTGCTATTCATGAATCAGGCAAACTTCTCGAAAAGATAGGCCATCTCTTCATTTTCACTTTTCTCCTTACTTGAATCTTCTTGATGGCTTGTGGAGGATTGAAGAGCAATGATGTTTACATCTACTCCTTGCTCTTTGATCTTCTTCTCCTTCTCCCTTCTTAAAGGCCGAGACATCAATTCATGGGTAAGTAAAGACCCGATGAGCTTATCAAGCTTGAGTGCTTTTAAGTCTTTAGCTTCGATGATTGTCGTATTCTTTGACTCCCATGATTCGAGAAGTGAATAAATCAACTTTCGAACAAGTTTTTCTTCCGAAATCTCCTCTTTAAATCCTTTTAGCTCGTTGACGATCATAGAGAAACGGTTGAACATACTCTTGATGTTTTTATCCGGGCTCATCTTGAAGTTTTAGTAGTTGAGGTTGAGTATAACAATCTTTGACTCATTCACCTTATTTGTACATTCATGAATTACTTCAAGTTCGTCCCAAACCTCCTTAGCCCTCTCACAAGAAGAGACTTTGACATACTCTTTCGATCTCAATGCACAAAATAGTATGAGCAAAGCCTTCGAGTTTAGCTCCATCATCTTCTTGTCATTTGCATTCCATTCCGCCCTTCTTTGTTGAGGAGTGAATTGTCCATCTTCAACAATATCCCAAAGATGGTAGTCTTTAGCCTTGATGAACTACATCATCATATTCTTCTAATATGCATAATGTTCACCGTTGAAGAATGGTGGATTGTCTATTGATTGCGCTATGAACACCGGTTGATAATTTATTGATCAAGCTTGTCGGGATCACCTCAATAGGATGTTAATCCTTCACGATTGAGTCTCGCTCTGATACCAATTGTAGAGCTCAAATTCTTCAACCAAAATGTTTGCCAAGAGGTGGAAAGTGGTTTCTTGGGTGATAGTGGTGGAAGTAAAAAGATAGAAAATAAGACACAGGAATTTTAGAGTGGTTTGGCTTTCTAACCAAAGCCTACATCCACTACTATAGCTTTCCCACTAAATATTTCCAAATTCACTAGAATTTTTTCCCCTTTCAAGGCTTAGGAGGCAAGCTTTACAACTTAGACTTATACCACTAAGTCTAGCAACAAAAGCTTATACCCAAGCCTTGTGAACCCCTCTTTACGAGAGAAATAAAAGCAAACTGAAAACCCTCTCACAAGGTGAATGTTTGCACTCTAAAGCTCTCACCCAGACCTAATAAACTTGACCATACATTGACAATTTAGCTCACAAGTGTTTGTCTATACAAAAAATACAACAAATTGAGCACTAGACACTTTTGATATTCATTGAATGTTGACTTGATGATTCTTAGCCTTCTATAAATGCTTGGAGGTATTTTTTTAAACCCTCTAACAACTTCATGGCCGTTACTAGCCTTTGGGGACCTCTTTTCCAGCCATAAATGCACTTCTACAATAGGGCGTATCGGTTCATGAGGTCCGATATCGGTACGGTCCTAAAATAGAAAGAGCCGTTGGAGCAGTTTAAACATAGGGGTATTGGTACGCATTGAGGCGTATCGGTACGACCCCCTCCGTATCGGTACTGCTAAGCCTGTATCGGTACGGGTTTTTGCTACTGGAAAATCACTATAGCTGAAACCCTTAAAGGTATCGATATGGTGTTGACCGTATAGGTACGGAACTGAGAAAATATCTGGTTTGGCCGTGTAAAATCATTTTAAAAACATGCCAAAAGCCTTAGAAACATTTTTAAACATATTTTCAAATTGTTTGGACTTTGAATAAGTTTTACAAAAAATCAAACAAGTCCAAAAACATTTTTCAAATTATTATATCAAAACAAATATCCTAAAACTTTTGTTTCAGCTAATGTTTTGGTTCTTATCCATAAAACGAACATTCTCACAACACTTGAAGGCCTGTAATCGAAACCTCGCTGAATTAATGTATGAAACGTTGAGAGAGGTTAAGGTTTATCCATGATAACATCTAAGAAAGGAGAATAAATGGAGAAAATCAGTAGATAAAAGGTCATATTTTTGTAAGTTTTTGTTTTCATGGAGGAAAAAACAAAGGAGAGGAAGAAAGAGGTTGAAAAAGAAGATAAAGTGCCACGTCAACATTATTAACGAAAGTTAACGGGAGGGACCAAAATGAAAGCAGACTAAAAGTTGGGTAACTCCAATGAAAATTTTAAAAGTTCGGTGACCAAAATGAATGTGCCCTAAAAGTTCAGTGATCACTGGTGTACTTTAACCTTTTATATATAAAAGTTCGTTAGTTTTTATTTTTAAATCTATGGATGTTAATTAGGCGAGGCGGTTTCAAAGGCTATTTTCCTCAGTCCCCATATCCATTCTCATTAAGAATTTTTATATTTATTTTTGTCCCATGACCTTTTGTGGTTATAAAACTTAAAATTATTCATGTCTCATGACTCATAAGACAAAATCATTCCCGCTCTATTACCTACGTGGGTTCCCATCCTGTAATAAGGGTTTTTTGTGAAAATAGGGGAGGTGGGAGATGGAGTCGCCACCGGCCACTTTGGTAGGCCAGACACCGTTAAAAATAACCAGAGATTCAAAAATGTTTGGGTTCGGGAGTCAATTACGCGTGGGGAAGGGTTAGCACTCCCACAGCGCCAAAATTGGTACCGCGTTGATTTGGTGTTGTCTTTGCAAGAAATCCAAAATTCAAATTTAATTTAAAATTTAATCTCAAAAAACGGTCTAAGAAGAATATTTCTTTATTTACAAAAACCGAGAAAGGTGATACCTGAATGAGTCAGGATACCACTTCCTAGCCAGTTCCCGAAATAAATTGGAAAATATTCCCTTAAAATTAAACCAAATTTAATATTTTAAAAATACATACAAAAAGAAAAATTAAAAGGAAAATCTATTTCAGAAATTATAATTTAGAATTAAATATGTTTTATTCATGTGAATAATTCATACAACTTAAAATATATAAGCATGACATACAAAATATAGGAATATACCGATAATTAAAAGAACATTGTAAATAATTCATTCAACTTAAAATATACAAATATGGCATACCAAATATATTTATTACAAAAACATGCCAATATATATTACCCTATATCTAAGCTAAAAATAAATACAAAGATAAAAAATTTTCCTACTAGAAGCTCGAATGAAGAACTTCGACCGACCCCTAATAGGATCCTTACATTATCTCGTCAAAAATGACCCGAACGAATCTCAGCAGGACCCCGATCGAATGATTAATCGAACCATCAAAAAAATAAAAATTCCCCGTGAGAGCACTGCCTTTGCCATTTTCAATGGCTTTGCGCCATTTTCCATGGCATTTTTTTGCCATTTCAATTGACTTTGTTCCTCATTCTCCATTAAGGCAGCTCACAACCTTTTATAGGCAAATGGGGGATGAGGTGGACGACATCCACATGCCTCATTTTTTTTGCTTTATTATTATTTATTATTATTATTATTTCGAATTTGGGGTCTTTACATTCGATTTCATTCGAGTTTTTATAACCTATTTTTACAATATATCTAAAATCTCTCATTTGCTCTTCTGCAGGGCGGTATAACAGATTTGGGCGGTGGCACGATGTGGCTGGACAGAGGGTTAGGTTATTAGGGTTTATATATATTTTTAGGGTTAAGGGTAGTTTAGTCTTTTTTTAGTGTAATTGGGTCTGATAGTTTTTTTGGGTTGTAAATGGGTAATGGGTTTGGATATTGGGTAATATTATTGTAATGGGTTTATGGGTATTGTATGGGTTATTGGTTTAATAAAAATGTGCCTTAATTTTTGGATTGGGTTTAGTTTGGACTTAGGCCTGAACAAAAATGAGTTATGACACATCCTACGACCTACTTCATATAATATATTTATAAGTATTAGTTAAATAAACATAAAACAAATTTTTATGAGAAAATTGTAAAATATTTGTCATCTGGACTCCCACCACATATGTGATATTATTCCAACTGAAAAACAATTGAACAAGATAAAATAAGTACAAAAGAATATTGCAATTTGACAAAACATGAATAAAAATAAAAAAAACCCAACAAGTAACATTCAATTATTATAGAAAACATATCAGATAGATTTGCTATAGATGAATCCCGTAAGGAGGAAGAAAATTAGATGAGAATAATGTCGTAGGGATGAAGTAGGAGCTTTGCAAGTTGCGACGTCGACTAATGATAAAAAAATTAAGTTTCATTTAAAAGAGATAAAGAAAAAACTGAAGAAGTTGGGTTTGATAGTCTTTTAAAAATTGGGTGGATTGATGAGTAATTTTTTTTGAATTGAATCCACTAATTTTATTAAACGAGGATATATCCAAAATTACAATAAAATTTCACAACTTAGTAAACAAAACACCTAATCCAGACATATTCCTAGTAAACAAAATTAGCGACTCAAGATCGTAAGAGGACCATACAAGGAAAAGGTAAAAACCTAACTCAAAGACTCGAAACAAAATATAGATACAAACATCACCGTAGATCGACGACGAAAGGTAAAACCATAAACAAACAAATAAAAATGCATATTACAATGAGGTACGTTGACAACAAGGTCATTACCACAACTCAATCGCGAAAAAGGAACGGTGAATGTAATCGCGTATCTAAATCCAGTTTGAAGGTCCGAGATAGGGAGATCAACAGCATAATGAAAAGAGCGCCATCGTGATCAGTCATGGCGTCGTTATATCCAACCCTAATAAAAAATCAAAACAAAAAAGGAAAAAACGTGTGCAAGAAGGCAGAGAAAAACGTACCAAAAGATAGAATAAATCGTGCCACAAAAACATAATAATTTATTGAAAACTAAAAGAACAAAACAAACGAACCGATAGATAAAAAAACAAAAATAATCACCGTGCGGCTAGGGTTTTTTGAGAGAAAAAGAATCCTGATTCAAATTGATATTTATTTTTGAAATGTTTATTTTTTTTTAAATATGCATATTATGTATATTGTATACTGGTAGGTGGGGATGACGCGGAGCGTGCGGGTACAAGGTCATACCTACGCCTACCCCACCACCCACAACGAATCGAATTTTGTCTCCATTCCCGCTTCACCACCCGCGAAACTTATACCCATCTCTTCCTAACTAAGTGCGAAGTGGAGCGGATCCTCGTGTAACCTGCCCCACTCACATCCTTAGAAATATCTAAAATTTCAAAGACGATTTACCAACATAAGCGTAAACTAAACATTTACTCTAGACATTTTCCTATAATAATTAAAATAAAAAGGCTTAAGGGATACTTTTGCTCTTGTAGTAGTCTCAATTTATCAATTTCGCCCCTGTAGTATTTTTGCATTAATTTGGCCCATGAAGTAGTCGAATTGTATCACCCTAAATCCTAAATCATAATAAAATTTTTTATCAATCTAAGTGATTGTGAAACATAAAACTATTCTTAAACCCTAAACGGTGACGCAATTCGACTACTTCATAGGCCAAATTGATGCAAAAATACTATAGGGGCGAAATCGATAAATAGCGACTACTACATGAGCAAAAAGTAACCCTTAAGCCAAATAAAAACTAGTTACTTGAGATCATACAAGGATCATACAATAAAAATGTTAAAAATTCAATCAAAAGACTCGAACAAAAGAGGTTACGAGCAACAACAGAAATATACGATTGGAGGATTAAACCATCAATGCTAACATTACAAAATGCTTATAATTCTTATAACATGTTGACAAAACAACTATTACCACAACTCTATCGCAAACAAAAAACGGTAATCGAAATACCTATTTAAATCCAATCCAAAAAACTAAAATAAGAAAGATCAACGTGATAACAAATATATTTTTATATAAAATATATTCACTCGCTTCAGTTTTAGCTTTACATAGTTTACAAAATGATTGAATTGCTCCTTGAGCCGAGTATTTAAGGTTTCTTATTTCTCTTCTTTCGTAAAAAGAAAAAAAAAATAACTTTGATCCCTTTAATGAGAACCATACATTATTAGTGGCAAAATGCATGGATTCATATTGAAAAATCAAATGAATTTTGAACTTATAATTAACCAATTTCTGCACCTAACCAACATATATTTAAATTGAGTATATAATAAATTTTGATTTTTGAACTTATAATTAACCAATTTCTGCACCTAACCAACATATATTTAAATTGAGTATATAATAAAATAAGGATGATTCTACAGTAAATGTCATGAATCGCTATATACCACTAATTATGTGTATTGTAATGTACCATTAACTATTTTAATTATTTTTGAAAGCATGGAGACCGAAAGTGCTATTATCCCTTTTAGAATAAAATATAAAAAAACAATTTTTATATTATTTTTCAGATATTTTTCTTTTTGGGTAAAGTACACAAATGATAATTAAATTTTGGTAAATTATTCAATTTAGTAACCAAGCTTTCAATTACTTTAATGTTATCATTAAGCTTTTAGTTTTACTCCAAATTGGTTACTGGCACGTTAACAACTGTTAAAAAAGCGACATGGCCATTAAAATATTTTTTATAATAACAAATTTAGTCCTCTAAGTTTGCACATTAAAACAATTTTATTCTAATTAAAAACAATAAATTTAACCCTCATTATTTACACATTATTTCAATTTCACCCTATTTCAATTAAAATAATTTAACCTTAAACCCTAAAATTAAAAACCCTTGAAATTACGTTGGGATGAGATTACATAGGAATGGTTTAGGGTTTAGTTATGCACGAAGGGTTTAGGGTTTCCTTTCAATATCAATATAAGCAACTTTCCCGTTCCCTCTTCACATGTGTGTAGGAAGCTGTGAACACAATATAAAGTTAGGTCTAGTCTTTGTTTTCTATCTTTTAACCCCATTTTCTTGGAATAAAAAAAAATCAGAAGAAAAAAAAAATAAAAAACTGTGTAAAAATACATAAGGTATGTGTCAGTTGTGTTTTGGCAGACCTAAATCAACAATGAAAATTAGCAGACAAGTTAAGCATGCTTAGGGTAGGGATAAAACAGCAGACAAACGATATTAGTATTTAATATCCACAAAGAAGAAAATAATAAACTAGTTATTGTTCTTACCTAAATCCTCCAAAAGTTTATAAATAAAATCACTTTCAGAAAACTCTAATCAAAATATTAATATATAATACATCTCCCTTAAAATAAAAGTACTTAGCCCCTAAGAGTTCATCAAGGGCTTGGCTTCCGGTTGTGATGCGAATCACAGATTTTCTCTACAAAACCAAAAGCAAAAAGACTCAAATCGAGATCAGTTTTAGCATAAACTAAACATGAAATGTGCAAAGAAAATTTAAAACATGAAACATGGTGAAATTATTCACCCTAAATTAAAATATGAAAATATTATTCAGAATAATATTTTCAGATTGGTATATGAATTTTAGAGTTTAGGGTTAAATTATTTTTAATTTAAGTAGGGTGAAGTTGAAATAATGTGTAAATAATGAAGGTTAATTTATTGTTTTTCCGAATTAGGATAAAATTGTTTTAATGTGCAAACGTGAAGGACTAAATGTGTTATTTTACAAAATATTTTAACTGTTACATCACCCTTTTAACGGTTGTTAACGGGTCAGTGACCAATTTGGAGCAAAACTAAAAGTTTAAAGGTAGAATTGAAGCAATTGAAAGTTTAGTTACAAAATTAAATAATTTACCAAAGTTTAGTTACCATTTGTGTACTTTACCCAAAAAGAAAAATATCTGAAAAAATATATAATTTTTATTTATTTATTCTAAAAAAGGATAATAACGCTTTTAGTCCCATAATTTTAAAAATAATTAAAATAATTAATGATATATCGCGATATACATAATTAATGATACGTAACGATACATTTTAGAATTATTCATAAAATAAGCAATTAAACTCATTAACGAATGAAAAACGAATCTTGGTTCGTCAATAAAAAAGAATCATGTAAGGAAAACGTGGTGCTTATTTAATGAGAATATATGCATATGCGTGTCATGTGCATGTGCACAACTCAAAGTAATGGCCTGTTGTGGTTCAAAAGAATATTAACGGCCGTTGAATTGTCCACGATGTTTGCATTTTAGGCAAGCCTTTTTTTTTTCTTTGTCGTTAAGGGTCATTGATGGATTCAAGGGTCGGAAAGAGCGTTTGCTTTTAAAATTTTATATTTTTTTATATAAATTGTATTTTTTTATTTTTTATTAAAAAATTATTTTAACTTACTTTAAAATTTTATAAATATTCTTCTTTTAAAAAATTATAAATTTACTCTTTCACATAAAATTATGCGTCCGTCTCTATTAACAATAGTAGGGTAGTACCATTCAAGACCATTTGCTGAGACATTGCCTACTTGCCCGAACATTCCCACCAGCCAGGTACATTGTCTCGATTAGAGAAAATAGTTAATACTAGATTTTATATTTATAAGTGATAATATATTTTATATAACATAATACATTTATCAAAATTTGTTTTGCAAATAATCGTGGGTGAAATAATAAAATTCTTATTTGTTTTGTTGGTCATGTGCTCGACCCTTAAATAATGATCTTTAATTATTTTGAAAAATAAAATTACATTTATATTTAATGTAAGGGTACATAACGAGTCGTTTTGTAATATGATGTTTGCCATAAGAACTACCTTTATTATACTAATACAATCAAGAACATGTTTAATATTGTTTTCAAAAAGTACGTGAAAAAATATTTTTTGAAGTGTCTTTTATGTGTTATTGAATTGTTTATTTTAAAATTTAAGTGTTTGATATTACTATTAAAAATATTTTTTAAATAGATAAAAATATATTTTTTAACACATTTAAAAATATAAAGAATTAATGACATAAAGGACAAATAGATAGATTTGCTCAAAAATGCATTCGGCAAAAGTCTTAAGTAAAAAAATTTCAACTTTTAAAAAAATATTTTTAACTCAAATTTAAAAGTAATTTTGACGTAAAAAGTTACATACAAGTCCATATAGATCTTGGGGTTGTGCCCTTAATTTTTTTGTAAAAGATATAATAGCGTTTTCAACCTATTTAAAACCTTTTCGTTTATTTAAATTTTGTCCCTCCTATTTTATAATTAATTATACATTATCTCATAATTTTGATTCACGACTCAATCCCATATTCTGCAATGCTTTTGGTCCAACAATATTTTTTAACTTCAAAAACACTCTGCACTAAAGTAGATGAAGCTATTATGATTCTAAAAAAATATTTATGGATCTTACTTCATTTGTATTAGAAATCATATAAATAAATGATATTCCAAAGAAACCAATTTAATTATTGGCTATATTGCTACTCAAAACAAATTATTGGCTATATTGGAATTTTAAATTTATGTGGTTTAGTTATTTTTCTAATACCAATAAAAAATGGATGACGTACGTGTATATTTGACATACGTATACGTATAATGTTTTCTTTTGTATTATATTAAGTGTGAAAAGAAAGCATTATGTATGTCAATATTCACACTTTATTCTATGCACACTTATGTACACTCCCCCTCTCCTAAAACGTAAAATTTTATGCGAGGAAGTACGAACTATTAAGAAATAAAAACTTTCTGTCTCTTTTTATGCCCTACACAAAAATTATTAAAAATTAAATTTTAAATTTTAATTTTAAATTTCTCTTTTTAAACCCTAATAAATATATTTTACTCCTAATTTTCTAAGCCTTACCTTTAAACTCTAAACTCATCTTTTTAAAGATAAAGTACCAAAAGAGACATAATTGAAGGCAGACAATTTTTATCCACTATTAGAAAATTATATTAGAGATCTAGGAAAACACAATTATAAAAAATCAAGAATTCGAACATAGATTATCAATACAAAATATAAAAAGTATAAAAAAAATTTAGAGATAACGACTGACTTCTCCAATACCCCTAGGTCCATCCAGCCTTACCCCCAGTTGTCCTGTGGAGAATATTTGATAAAATTAATTAATCCCCTTTTTCTCAAAGAAACTAGTCAACATTTATAGTTAAAAGCTCAGGCAGACAGGGAACCCTTGTCTCCCTACCTTAACAAGAAGAGCATTGAGATATCGTGTTCGATTTTTTCCTCTGGTTTCCTGCCTCTTTTTCCATCTTCTCCTATACCTTTAAACCCCCTTTTTCTTTTCTTGAGTCTTTCTCCACATAGTTTCCATTGAATTTTCTGCTTATTATGGGGGCCGGTGTTTCTGGTCTTGCAACAGATGCTCAAAGGGGTTTTCCATTAGCCCCTGCTCTCGATGATGTGCCGGAGAGTTGTATATCGTTTATTCTAATGTACTTGGATCCGCCGGAGATTTACAAGTTAGCCTGCTTAAACAGGTCTTTCTACAGAGCTTCTTTGGCTGATTTTGTATGGGAAACGAAGCTGCCATCGAACTACAGGTATCTGGTTAGGAAACTTCTGAGTCAAAATCCAGAGTCGTTGGGCAAGAAACAGACTTATGCAACACTGTGCAGACCCAATCGTTTTGACGGTGGCACCAAGGTAAACATTTTTTTTTATCACAGTTTTATATATTTCTTATTCTTTTAGTCTTTTAAAATTAAATTTGGATTGTAGGAGGCATGGTTGGATAAAAGCAGTGGTAAGCTTTGCTTGTTAGTATCTGCCGAGGCACTGAAAATAACCGGGATCGATGATCGGAGATATTGGAATCGAATTCAAACGGAAGAATCCAGGTTTGCATTATCTTCCGTTGGTGTTTCTTCTTTGTTTTGGAGTTATTACTATGTGATCCGATCATGTACAATTGCCATGGAAATGACATTAGTTGAAGTGAAATGTTGGTATTGGAATATGCCATCTTTTTTGGTTATATGTAAAGATATTTTTGTTTCTTGATGATGCACTAACATTACCAACTTGCACTTAAGTGAGCCCAATACTGAAAACGACCAACCAAGTTGGGTGGCTTCAGTTCAGAGACTAAATCATTATTGAAGGTTAGGAGGGGCAAAACATAAATGTTGAAAAGTGGGGCAGGAGTCGCCCCAGGACCCATACGGGTCCGTCTCTGCTTTGGCATGAAGAAAAATCATGGATATACATACACATTCATATCTCCAAAGCAATAATATTTTTTACATGATGATCCCTAAGAAGCTTGCATGATTAGAAACAAGTATATAAGGAAGAATGACATAGTAATCAAAGTTCTTTGACGTGTAGATTCCAGACAGTGGCATATCTTCAACAAATTTGGTGGTTCGAAGTGGCCGGAGATATAGAGTTCCAATTTCCCCCAGGGTCCTATAGCCTGTTCTTCAGGCTGCACCTTGGAAAACCCTGGAGGAGATTCGGGCGACGAGTTTGTGATCTCGATAAAGTTCACGGGTGGAATATCAAGCCAGTCCGGTTTCAACTTTCAACAACTAACACCAAGTCCAATAGCCAACAGCAAGCCTCGTCGGAATATTTTCTGTATGAACCAGGGAACTGGGTTCATTACCATGTGGGTGATTTCGTGATCGATCAGAACTCGAATTCCCCGACAAAAATAAAGTTCTCAATGATACAGATCGATTGTACACACACGAAAGGTGGACTTTGTGTAGATTATGTGTTGATATACCCCAGTGAATTTAGGCAGAGATTGAAGTAATTCAGGTTTAGGTATGTGATCTTAGTACCTAGGTAAATTATACTAGTTAAATATATGTTACATGAAAGGAGCAGTGATCATAGTATCATGTTGAAAGTTGATCTAATATTCATGATGACTTGTTTTAATATTGAGTTTTGAGACACATATACACTGTGCAGGCAGATTATTCGAATTCAAATCATTTAAGAATAACAATATTTTTTTTTATTGGGATCACTCGATGAATTTAAAAAGAGAGAAAAATAAAGACCAAATGAGGGCCAATGGGACAAGAAGATTGGCAACTTTGGCATTATCATAAGGAAAATTAGGGCCAGCCCCACCATTGAGCTACTTTTACAGATGTGGGCTATGTACAATTTATTCATGCGTCCATAGGAACCAGTTAACTAAAGGATATCATTTTTGAAAAAGAAAAATCATTTAATATATTGTTTTTATGATCGTATAAAAGAATATTGGGACGGAGCCCTTTGTAAGGTGGGAGGGCTCTTTCCCACGAGGCAAAGGAAGGAGGGGCTGTCTTGATTTCAAAGAGAAGAAGCTTTTTGAAGAACATTTTGAAAATCACATACGCTTCCCATGATTGCCTTTTGAAGATTACTAGGGTTGGACTAAGAGTGCTAGAGAACATGTCGTCCCTCTAAAAAATTAAAATTCATATATGATTTAAAAGTTTGTTAGAAATTTTTTATGTATTTTTTATTAAAAATTTATTTTTATCCCTTAAAATTTTATAAATTTACCATTCTTAAAATTTTATAGGTTCATCACCTAATATAAAGTCGTGTGTTCGTTCCTACTTAAACCGATAGTGCAGTCGTGCCATTGAATGCACTTCGCTGACGCTCACGTGAGGAAACTTGTTTTGATCTGAACTCCCTCCTTTTCTTCTCTGTCGGGTACATGCATGAGCCATGCCGCTTGCTTTCAGCTGAAACAACGGTCCGACATTTTTAAAGATCTTATTTTTTTATTTATATACTTATTTTTTCCCTTTTTTCCCCTCCTTGTTACGATCTCATAATATTCTTCTTCTTTTTCTTTGTCTATCTCAGTTGATAGTAGCTTAACTATCACATGCTCACCAAAGTAATATTTTATTAAAGATAGAATTATCTTTAAAATTAAGTTATATGTCTCGTTAAAAGCTTTTCTAAACTTAAGACGAGGAAAAGAGTACAATACAATCGGCCATTAAATATAGTTCAAACAATCGCTACCCAAATCTGCATAATTCAAGAACACAAAACTCCTCCGAATAGTATAAATATGCAATCCTAGAAGATAAGGGGAGAGCTGCGACGAGTGCAATGAACCAGGAAATCACTTAGACTAGGTTTAGGAATTCTGATAAATCTAATTAATTAGATTAGGTTTGGAACCAAGTAAATTACAAGTATCGAGTTCCATGCATGGTCCTAGGCTTACACCATATATTCTGTCTCCTTTAACATATCATTAAAAATAAAGAATCTCTATTCAGTAAAATGAGCAAGAGTCTGAACAAAACGAAGATATATTAATTTTAGGAGATCCGAATTCAATCGATTTTGTCTGCAAGGTGCGTGTGCCTTATTAAAGGATTAAAAAAATATAAACAGATACTATATTGTAATCATCTCAAAACTATTA
The DNA here is from genome assembly GCA_019671005.1 of Hibiscus mutabilis. Classification (NCBI taxonomy): domain Eukaryota; kingdom Viridiplantae; phylum Streptophyta; class Magnoliopsida; order Malvales; family Malvaceae; genus Hibiscus; species Hibiscus mutabilis. The sequence continues at coordinate 2,218,488 of CM033712.1, read as the reverse complement.
AAAAATAACAAGAATCTACAAATATTTTCTTTTTAGGGCATGCATTGACATGGATGAAGCTAGGTTCCAAGAACTGATTAGGAGGATGTATACTCAGGCCGACTATGAGGGGAGCATCCTGAGCGACCGCTCAGGACCTCCAACCAATCTAGGACCCTTAAAATTTAATTTTTTTAATATTTTTTATTATTTAAATAATTAATTTAATGGTAAAAGTTAATTCTCTTTCTTAAATAAATAAATTAATTAATCTAACAATAAAAATAATGTGTTTGACAAAAATTTAATCATGTTTATATAGTTTATTAAAAAAGGCTTAACTACAAAATAAGTGTACAAACTATACTCTTTTTTACTTTAAGTCCCTAAAGTATTTTTTGGGTCAAAACATGTGTTTGAAGTTTACTCAGTGACTATTTCTAGGTAATAGCCGTTAAAAAATTAAAAACAAGTGCTCAAATTATACCGTTTTTTTGTTTTAGGTGTCTATTGTTTAAAAAATTAGTGTCCAAGTTATGTTTTTTTTTTATTTTAGGCGTCTAAAGTTTTTATGAAAAAATAATGACCGTTACCTCAAAATAATAACGAAATGAACTTTAAACACCTAGAGTAAAAAAATATGTATAGTTTAAACACTTATTTTACAGTCAAGACTTAAAAAAATATTACTTTTTTAAATATTACTTTGATTGTTGAAAATAATAAGATATAATTTCATTATATAATGATCTATTTTTTAATTTTCGTTCAGAGTCCTAAAAATATATCAGATCATGTGTTTATAATGCATTAAGTTTGCATTCTCATTATCACCGAGAGGCCCAAAGATGCACGGGATTGCTGCCTTAATTCAAACAAATCTCCCACAATCTCCGCTCCTTAACCAACAATTATCCCAACTAGGGTTGTTTGTTTCCTGGTTGGCTGTCTTGTTTCCTACAAAGGGCACCACTACCTAGTACCTGTGACTCTATGCTTTGGTTTTCTGGTCTTAGTCCATTAAAACATTTGGTAATATTAGAGTTGTGAACCAAATTCTTTTAGGATTTAATTCAAAGTAATAATTTTTGTTTTAGTAAATCTTATTTATTTTACATCAATTAAAGGTAAAAAATATATGTCCAGTAGAATTACTTTATATGCAATTTTTTTTTTGTAAACAAGAAACTCATCCCTATAAATAGATATTAAGAATTAGAGTTTTTAGACATAATATAAGATATAACATGTAAATCAATGACTCTACAGAGCGTTAAACCACAAACATGTTGTAATCTTTTATTCTTCATAATAGTGAAAGTTCCCATCCGTTGCCCATAATTTTTCATGTTTTGGGCTTTCTACGTAAATTTTAATATTATTTATTTTCTTGTTTTGTTTGCGATCACCATCTTAATTACTTTGTTTGGCCATTATAGTTCATCGGCAGTTTATCCTGAAATTACAGACAATAACACATGGATTTTGACTTCACTCAAGATGAGAACACTAAATTATTCATACATGCATTTAAACATCTATGTAATCATAGTAACATATATAATAAGTTTCAAGATGCCATACTCTATCAATTGAATCCATATATATGAGAGCTAAAAACTAAGTGATTTTATATTAGATATTACATGACCTGCCTTTGATATCAATTGTTAGTCTAAAGAAGTCAAATAAAAAGGGTAAACTGCACCTAATGCCACTAAACTATTACTACTAACTCGTAAATGTCATCGAACTTTAAAAATATTCAAATCTAACACTGAACTTTACTTTTTGACTCGTTTATGTCACTCCGCTGTTAATTTTTAACGGAACCGTTAACTCAAAATAGCGTCGTTTATACACCAAATTTTATGTTACCAACATGCCTTGTGATGATATTCTTGTGTTGACATCTTTGGAGTGAAAGCTAAGTTCATAATACAATGGAGTAATCCTAATAGCTATTTGTAAATAGTATGCTTGATTGTGCTATGCATGTTGTGATGAAACGTGTGTTGTTTGTGAACAAATTTAAATACCAAACTTATAACTAGGCTTCCTTTTCCATTGAGGTTGGAAACCAGCGTTAGGGGCCAAATGGCTGTTTTTAAAGGCTAAAAAATCTAGCGCTAAAAATAATGGGCAAACGCCCGTTGGCGACCAAACCAAGAATTGTTTGGCAAATAAATAAAGAACAAATGGCCGTTGAAAACGCCGACAGTAACAAAAAAACGCAGCTTAAGTCTATTTAGAACTAAATTTAGAGTGCGCCCCCATTGTATTATCACATCACCTATACTTTGAATTTTATGAGATTCTTGTAAAACAAGCTGATATGGTAAACATTTTTAGTGCTTTCTGATGAAATGGTTGCTAGTAGGAAATCAAACATGTAGAACCGATTCTCTAAAGTACTTCAAGGAATATATCCCAACTTTCTTTTGTTTTGTTCTCCTTGTTTGCTTTATTTGTTCCATTGGAGTTGACTTATTATTATTATTATTAGTATTAGTATTATTATTATTTTATTCTTGGGGTGAATAAAGGGAAATTATACCAATTTAAATCAACGGAAGTCAACTTCTTTTGTAATTTTCTTTGAAATAAAAAAATTGAGACGGTCCAAAAGGTTAAGACATGAAGGCATAAAAATGGAGTAGATGGTTAAAGATTTCCGTTGACATTTAATTCTTTCTCCTAAGTCTTGAGTTTTTGTTACAGTAAGAGCAATCCAGCTTCTCCTTCTTTTAGGTAGAAACTGTTCAAAAATAATTACTAATTGGTCTAGTGAGATAAGATTATAGAATCTTTCTACACTAATTATTAGTTGGTCTAGAGGAAGGACATCCCCATAGTTGTTCGAAATTGTGACTCGAATTTTGATTTGTTCCGGCATAAAAAGTTCCTGGTGCGACCAACTTGGTGGAAAATAAAATTTGAGAAAAAAATATGAGAATTTACGCTGGATGTGAAGGAAATTTAGTTGGTCTAAGAAGATGAAACTTTAGATCCTTTCTACACTAATTGTTAGTTGGTCTAAAGTTATTGTCTGCTATATCTATATTTCTACAATTATACTTTGGTTTAAAGTAGGAAATTCAATTTGAATCTGATTCATTTGTAATTAAGTATCTATTCCTATAGAACTCAGAAAGTGGTCCCAGTGGAAGAGATGATAATGTTCATCCTAGGAGACCCGGGTTCAAATCGCTTTGTCTGCAAGGTGTGTGTATTGTCAAAGGTTAATAATATGTATGAACAGATACTACCGTGATTTTTCCTGAAAGGCAATGTCAGAACTTGACATTCGATTTTGAGGTGACCAACCAAAGATTTTTCTAATACATCTTTTATATATAATACTCAATTTTGACGGTAAAATTTTTCATTGTATTTCTTTAATATATAAATACATATTAATAAACAGTTTTAAAGAAATAATTAAAAATATTTAAATATTCTTTTCAAAAAAAAATTAGATATTTGAAGGGCATAATAAGATTTTTACAAATTTCAAAGGGCAAGCAATGAACTTTCAAAATTTTGGAGGACCATTCAAATATTTAAAGGGACCTAAATATATTTTTAGAAAATTTTAAGGGCCAAATGATAATTTTTTGAAATTTTAGCGATCACATATTTACTGTTATCATTCAACAATAATGAAATTTATAATATTTACTTTAGAAATCAACAAATGAATCAATATCGATTCTACTGCTCCAAATCAACACAGTTTCCAAATTCCAAGACTTGATACTTTACATCTCATGGTCCCAAACTCCCCACCTTGATAATGCATGAAAGAAACAGCAAAATACCATTATTGTAATTATGACAAATAAATTGAATTAAAGAAAAATTGACACATAAATTCACTAATTGACCTATTAACTATGTATGTTTATATTATTTTATTTTGTATGAATTCGAATCCGGAGATAAGAATGTAATATTTTTATTTAATTAAAATAAGAAAAATTGACCCAGAATTACAGAAACAGAAAATTACAAGCCAATTTTAGCAGTAAAGTTAAGATTCATCGCCATTATCTTTGTCTACCATGTAAACCAATCCTTCTTCACCATCCTAAATTTTGTCACATTCTCAATCCCTATTCTAAAAGTTATGTGAATAGCAATTAATTCTTTGATGCTTAAGATTAAATTTTAAATTTCTAAACAAAATTTAATGATTTTATAGGTTCAAATTTATTTAATAAAGCTTGTTGATTGGTTAAAGGATACAAGTATATGCATACTCATTCATAATTACAGAAACTAAATTAAATAAATCTGGATAGAACCAACACATAATGTGAGTTAAGTCTTAATAAATTTAAACAAAGTTCGCACATAATTTATACAAAATTCTAAGATTTCAACCTAGTCATTTTAGTCAAGGTCTCATTGACAATTTAAGATTTACTTAACCTATATAGTCACTAAACTATAAAAAAAAATATCGTTTTGGCCGTTGACCTTTCAAAAATTACAAAAATATCATTAAATTTATTAAACTATTATTGACTGATCATTAAAATTATTAAATGACCATTTTATAATAGTTTGATAAATTTACTCTCAATTTGATTAATTTCCATTAAAATGAATCTGCAAGTGCAAGTTGAACCGATGCATCTGCAAATGTTCCATTGGTCATTACCTTAAAGAATCTCCAATTTTCAGGTTTTCCCATGCAGATTTAGACATTTAGTAATACTTCTTTTTGTCAACGGTTAGTTTAGCATCATTTTAAAAATTAGCAACTACCGAGCTTAAATTTTTATTTTTATTTTTTTAACAGATAATTTAAGGGAGAGAAAAAAAATACTCCTACTCGTATTGAACTCATAACCTATAAAAAAATAAATATCAACGGAAGATTTAATCACTTATTCTAACATTTATTGACTAAATTGTAAAGGGATATTTTAATCTTAACCTCTAGGTACCTATTTTATAGGGATGTGTTACTTTATTACAAAAAAATTATATAAAAAATAATTTTACTCAACATCGATTTGTTACTCTTTATTAAAAAAGAAAAAAGGAAATTTTAGTTTCACTTGGATTTAAACTCCTTCATACCGCATAGATAATAGAAATTCGTATGGCTAACATTCACTATTTTTTTTCTTTTTTCTTTTTTCTTTTTTTTGCCTCAACTGTCTGTCGTTCTCTTTCGTCGGTAAATTTCTCTGATGCACCCCTTTGACCTAGTTATTGGTTCCTCTTGATCCTGGAGATCACAAATCAAGCTCGGGACTTTTTTGGGAGGAGGACGACTGACATCTCATGTTGGCTCGACCTGCGATGGCCACCCTCATCTATTTTTCTTTTCGAATGTTTCTTCTTTCTGGTTTGTTACCATGTCGACTCTGTTTAGCTCTGCCTCTTTTTGGTGCTCCTATTTATGTTTTCACAATAAAAAAATTAGGTTTAGGGATAATATTTATGATTATGGTTTAAAAAATTTGAGGTATTGTGTATTTTTAGGGTTTAAGATTTAAAATTTATGATTATGACTTAAAATTTAATTTGTTAATGTTTAGCATAGAAATGAGTAAAGAATTCTTGTTTACCGCGTAAATTATATATATAACAAAAAAAACTTTGATCTAAAGAACTCTTCATTCTAAGAGGGATACCAACGGAAAAATCCATCCTGAAGTATATCAATTAACGGAAAACATTATCTAAAATGAATTTTGGTCACAACTCTACTAAATAATATAAACAAATCGGTTTCAGAAAATGACCAAAACAAAGCTCAAATTTATTGTCTTCAAATATCATGAATTATGTGAATCATGCCTCGTATAGTAGAAAAGTTTTTGGCTGCATCTCTGCTCGTGCATCATGCAATGAACTTTTTCACGAGCATTGTTTAAGGTTAATTATCGTGTATAATAAATGCAACGATTGATAATATTTTAAATAATTCAGGATGCATTTTCAAAAAAAAAAAATCATAATTGCTCTGATATGACATTTTTTTATTCTGAAGGACCAAATCCAGTTAAAGAATGTTGAGAAGGACGGCATTGTCTTCTGGAAATGGTGAATTTAATTTTCAGCATGGTTAATGCCCTAGCTCAAATGCCATCGTTCATTCCTGCTTACTTGTCAAACTCATTTGGACATACTTACGCCGGACACATAATTTAATAGATAATTTTTTTAGCTGAAATTTTTTATATATACAAGACCTCGAACTCGAATTATACTTAAGATATATTAAATTATTTACTACTTAGACTAATTTCGTTATTATTTTTTTTATTTTTGAAATGCTTTGAGTGGGCTTAAATTAACTAATCACGCTACCAACTATTAGTTGGTCAAATGAAATAAGATATTAGATTCTTTAAATAAAATTAGAAATTGTCAACAATAAATTGGACTAGTGAGATTTGACACTAAATTCCTTAAGCAAGGTCAATAGTTCAAATTTCAATATTGTGAATGAAGCAAATTAGATTATGAGGATCGCCCCATAATTGAACTCTGCAATACCTAATCTAGATTAGTCAGCCAATAAATTGAATACTGGTTATCAAGGGCGGACCCATGTTGAAGCATGTAGGGCCTTGGCTCCCCTAAAATATGATAAAATAAATTTTAGTCCTTTGAGAATTTTAAAATTTTTAATTTTACCCTTTCAAAATTTTAAAAATATTTTTACATTTCGAATATTTTTAATTAAGAACCATCAATTTTTAAAATTTTTCATCAAATCTCAAAATTTGAAGAAAATTTTAATTAAACATTTAAAATTTATAAAAAAAATAAAAAGACCTTTCAACTTTGGTTGCCAAGATTTACCCCGGATAATTATACAATATTTGATCTGAATTAATTGATCAATAAATAATTATAAAAATAATTAAGCACGTTCATTCCTTTATGTGAAAGCCTAATTTGAGTGGAGTCAACGATTATGTGCTGTTAATTTTTGGGTCTCCACTGGGAAGCTTAAATTCCAGTCTTTGTCATTGTAAACATGGAATGAACAACTGTCTCCTTAGTCCTTGGTTAACACAAGAAGCAGGGTACAAATATAACTTTCAAAGCGACTTAAATCATGTTTTTTTTCCTACTTACAATTGAGTTTGGCAAATTTACCCAAATATTCTCTATTTAAAAATTTTCAACGATTTTTACAAATTATTTAACAAAATATTCTTTATTTTAAACACATAAAATAAAAGCTTCTGATTTAATGCGTTTTTATAAATTTGATGCGCTTTTACAAAACGCTGCTAATTGAATACTATTTTTATGTATATTTAATTTTATATGTATAAAATAAAAACATAATGTTGATGGAAGTCGCGACCAATTAGCCTAACATTTGTATTATGTCTGAATAGAAAGTATTCCATTAAATAATGTTTTGAGAAGTTATTTTGTTAAAAAAATAATAAGAAAAAGGAATATTTAGGTAAATTAACCGCCGGGTTTCAACGGAAATAGCAAATGAAATAGAATTAATTCCAATACAATACATTCCTTTATCTTTGTCTTTTTAGTACCGAAAACAAAAAAAAAAAGATTAAATCTAGAAGATAGCTTTGCCTTAAGCTATACACGTAACAGGTTAGACAAAACTGCAAAAACAAGAAATAATAATTAAACGAGACAATAATGATCTGAATCTTCTAATAAGGAAAAACAATCCTCCTCGAACTCCGCCTTGTATGGCTTCTCTTCCTCAACTTCTTCGCTGTCATCAGCCGCTGCTATGGCAGCTCCGGTGAGCTGCTTGGCTCTTTCAGCTTCAAAATCCCAATCTGTCCGAACCAAAACCACCATCATGGTCACCATACACGACGCTTGTGCTGCCAACATTCCCAGCCACAATCCCTTGAAATCAAACCCTACGAAGAAAGCTAGCCATACCGCCACCGGCATACCGACGAGGTAAAAGCAAGCCAGGTTTATGTTTGCTCCTGTTTTCTGCCGGGCTGAGCCCCTCAGCACCCCGCAGCCTGTAGTTTGCGGGCAGTTCCCGAGTTCACATAATCCGATTATAGGCAAAACAAGAGAAGTCATTGCTATGATTTCCTTATCATTTGTGAACATGATAACCCATACGTTCCTAACCATGACAGCAAAAAAAAGTGCCGAAAAGCGTAGAATGAAGCCACAGCTAAGGCCGACAAAGGCGGCGTCGTTTTGCGCCGAGTTCATTCCCGATTCTCGTTGAGACACTGAAGCTGAGAGAAGATGGGAAGATGTAGATTAGTGCTGTGGTTTGAATCAGAATCCCCATTGAAGCAACGGTAGCTCTGGGGTTGAACAACAACCCACATAGAAGAATCATGATCTCGTACCACCACCATTCAAGGCAGACCGAAATGCAGCTTGGAATGGCCAGATTCAATAAAGATTTCCATTCTTTAAAACACTCCATTGACAAGCCTCCCCATGTTTTTTTGTGGACTTAAAAGTAGAGGATGTAGAATATTAATAAGCCTACAAGATTGAAGTTAGTCCACACCCCGCTGAGGGCGACTCCCTTGATATCTAGTTTAAGGTGTGATACGAGAAGGAAATTGATTGGTATGTGTAGAAGAATTGATACGAACGCGCATAATGTCAAAGGAAGAGTGATGGATTGGATTCTGAGATAAATTCTTAACGGATGCAAAAGTGATTGAGCTACGAGATCAGGAACAGAGTAAACAAGATACGATTGCGCTACAATGGCTATCGTTTTCATCCTGCCCACAAAGTATCAATATTCTCTTCATATTCATCCACAGAAGAGAAATGGGCAGTGAAGAAACGAAAAGCAAAAGTACTGCTCTTTGCAGCGTGATTCCGAGAAGGGTGTATTTTCTAGCACCAAAGGCTTGTCCACAAATGGATTCCATCGCCATGGAAAGACCAGAAAGAACGGAGTAACCAGTGATGTTAGCGAAGCCAATGGCGAGCGAACCGCCCGCCAACGGAAGCTCGCGGAGTCGGCCAAGAAAGAGCATGGAAATCAAGGAACGGGAGTACAACATGAGCCCTGTTAGCATCATGGGAAGAGCTATCTTAGCTATGGAGATGGCTTCCTTGACTGCAAGAGGGACAAAAGGTTCCTGCAACTTCAAGTAGCATGTTTCTTCTTGTTTCGATGTGGGACTTTTTGGGATCAAGGGTGTAAGCTGACACATATTTTTCGTACTAATGAAATGTTCCAAGAAAGAGAGTGAAGGGGGAGTTGTAGAAGGGGGGAATTTCTCGGTTTTATAGTCAGGTTTTTGGGACTGCTTTGAACATAACAAGTATTTGTCCACCAATTCAAGAGTTTACGCACTTTTTTTTGTAATCTTGTACATGTCGTGTTCCGACCGGCCTTTTGAGGAACACAATCCAGCAAGGTCATAAAAGATTAAAAAAGGAACTACTTTGTGAAGTAAGATTCGAGATTAAATGTTGGTTTTTTTGTCTAAAACCCGAATTAAGAAATTTTGGGAAACAGATATGCACAGATTGTAATTTGTTAAGTAGTGAGAAGGGATCAAAGGTGTTAATGGAAGCTGTGGCACACAATTAGTGGCCGAATGTCCTGATAAAAAGGACAAAATAAGAGATTGGTCTTTCGTATATTTGGGACCTGTAGGCAAAATGAATTCTTACGTATATTTGGAATGTATTGCCCTTCAGCCACCCTAAATTGTCTTTTCTGTCCGGACGGCTTATAAATTGCGCCAGTTTAGTTGTTTAGCACCACAGTTTTTGACCAGTCCAAAGAAACTATTCTTTCCCCCGCAATACCCTAAACCCCTTTATGGTCGAATCTAATGTACAATAGGTATACGGTGCGGCTAAAAAATAACAAGTTTTAAAATTTGTTTAAAAACTTAAAATGTTAGATTTTTATAATATTTTAAATTATTTTTTTTGTGTTTTTGGACAAATATCAATATTTATTTTGTAAGTATCGATATTTATTTAAAAACTTAAAATATTATAAAAAAGTAAATATCGATACTTACAAAATAAATATTAATACTTAATTAAAAACACAAAAAAATTAACTTAAAATATTATAAAAATATCTAACATTTTAAATTTTTAAATAAATTTTAAAATTTACTATTTTTTAATCGCATTTGCGCCGGAGACCTACCCAACTTTTGGTTCAGTTTGTATAGGGCAAAGGAGAGTGGGCATTGTACTTTCAAAAATCAAGAACCATTTCGGGGTTTTGTCTGCCGTACTGATGGGGAATGACCAAAGTCGAGTCAGCTTTTGTTGGGTGACTTTTGGTTCAACTCCTGCTTTTGCACTAGATGTGTGAATTTTCGGATATCAAATCTAATTCAATCCGAAAGAACAGATGTTTGAACATTCAGATATTTAATTATCTAAATATATAATTTAATTTAAGTTTTTCTTTCTCGTATTTAGCGATTGTATTTTTAAAAATTTTAAATTGTCGAATATAATAAACAATAAAATTGTCAAATATAACAAAATATGCATATATAAAAATTTTGGATTTTCAATTTTTCGAATATAACGAGCATCAAAGTGCTAAATATAACAAGATTCATATACGTAAAATTTTGAATTTTTTGATATTTCAGATTTTCAGATAATTCAAAACTTAAAATATTACGATCTGTATCTGGTGTGAAAATAAAAAAAACAAATCTGATAACAAAATTTTCAGATTAAATTAACGGATAAGATCAATCGAATCGGATGTTTTTATGCACCCGTGTTTTGTACTACAAGGATCCTACAAAACCAAACAACATTTACATGTAGTTGGCAGTGATTGTTCCACAGATGAGAGTGGGTTGGTACATTTTGCTTGAAGTATTCTCTCTCAGCTCTCAAGCCCTATACGACGAGGGCATGAGCCTTAGCCCTTAGCCCACGGTTTCGGAATTGGGAACCTTTTCGGGTTTTGACCCAAATAAAAGCCTCTCGAAAAAGCTAAAGATGGAAAGTTAGCAATCCTTTGCCTGTTCATAATCTTCGGATCTTATCTTGACTATATCCAAAAGTTGAGTTCCCATTTTCTTTTGCTTAACTTATGGAAAAATGTTATTTTAAATAAAAAATATTAGGAAATTTTTGTTGTTCAGGGATTAGTTAGAAATGGGACAAAATGAAAAAGGGAAAGAACGTTCGAACTTTGTCCAAAAAGAAAAAAATATGTTAAGGACACATGCGAACACGAACCAAGCTACTAACAACGGTGACGCACGTGTATAAGTCTTAGCTCCAATCACCTAATAAAAAAAGTATGAATGTTATATTTTAATCGATCATAAAAGTTAATATAGAATCAATATAGAAACTACAAATGTTGATAATGTGTATATTTTTTATGTTTAATCCGATTTAAAGTGATTTTATTAAACACTGGAATTAAAACACTGGTTTTAGTCTTTTAGATCCTCATTTTGTTTAAGAGTATGAATGCTATATTTTAATCGATCATAAAAGTATGAATGTTATATTTTAATCGATCATAAAAGTTAAAACACTGGTTTTTCTCCTTAACATTTATTGTTGTATTTACATGACAAATGATACAGCATATTTGATTATATTATATATTGCATATAAAATTACATAATGTGATTCTAAAATATACAGTGTAAGTGTCCTAATGAAAAATCAGATGATGTTATCTTATGAGACACGAGTTCAAATCGCTTTGTCTACAAGGTGTATGCGTATTGTCAATGAATTAAAATATATATGAACATATACTATTTTGTAATTTCATTTAAACTATTCAAACAAAAAATTCAATTTTTAAATTTAAGGAATGTGATGGAACATCCGTATTTCAATTAAATTTCCATTTTTTATAGTAAGGCATGGGTACGCGGCAAATTTTAACACATTCAAGGCATTATCAACACTCATAAATTTTATATCATTAAGTATTGATTTTTATAAGTGTTTAAATATAATACTTATAACCAACAATCAGTTAGGCTAATGAGATAAGGTATTAAGTTTTTTAAACAAGATCAAAGATTTGAATTTTAATATTGTAAATGAAAAAAATTGGGTTAAGATAGTTGCTTCCATATTAAGTCTCTACAAATTCTGATCCGAAATAGTTGATTAATGAGTCGAATAGTGAGGGTCATATCATTGTTACTTTCATTAAGTAAGTGATTAAGATTAACGTCTCCACATGCATATGGTTGTTGTCGTCGTTATCAGCTTGATTTGTATTATTAGTTGTCTTTGACACATTATGTATTTTCTTTTCCTTTTGAAAAAAGTTCGGACGTTTTTCTTTTTAATTTTGGCCACACCATTCCCTTTTTTCCCATTTGCCCCATTTCTCCATAAGCCTTGCGTTCCAATCAACCATTGTCATATAGTTGTGACTACACAACTCTGACAAAGTCGTCGACAACTGTGAATAGAGATAAGCATTCGATCGAGTCGAATAAAATTTTTGAGTTATTCGAGTTGACACGTCATATTTTACAACTTAAATTTTATTTAAATTTTTTTGATTCTAGTCGAGTTTATGAAATTCGAGTCGAGTTTAAGTCGAGTTGAGTTCTTATACAAATTTAATTGTAATTATTTATTATTTTATAGTACAATTTGATTCTAATTTAAACGACTGTCTCTAATCATATAAGATATACATATATTTCTTCGTATATTTTCATATGTTGCATGTTATTATGAAAAATTGAGGGACTCGACTTGAACTTAAAAATCAATCCACTAATTACTAAAAATTTCGAGTTATTCAAATTTTCATTTTTTTCATACGTGACATATATTTCTTCATATTTTTTCATATGTGACATATTATCATGAAAAATTGAGGGACTTAACTTGAACTTAAAAATCAATTCACTGATTACTAAAAATTTTGAGTTATTCGAATTTCGAGTTGAATCAAGACGAGTCGAATTTTTACATATTGAGGCAAGTCAAAATTTTCAATATTTTCAAGTCGAGTCGAGTTTTATTCGCACTTGGTCAAATATACACACACGAAACGACGACTTTGGCCTAACTTGTATGCGTCAATTCCTTCTTCCACCGTAGATATTGTATCATTTTTCTAAATAATTTTTTCTTTAAGTGACATTTTCCTCCAACGTAACTTTTCTTTTTCCAAAGCTTAACCAGGAATTTAATAAATATTTTAAATTTTAAAGAAGAATAAAATTCAATTTTATAATAAATGTTCAAATTAAAAAATCTAAACCGTACAATATTTTTGAAAGTGTATAATCATTCCGCTCTCTCGTTGATTTTGTCATTGTTAATGTAGTATATTATTGTCTATTTTAAAAAAGTATACAAATGATAATAATTGCAATTATAATCGAGAATATTACATACCGATAAATTTTTAACTTAAAATGTTATCATGTTTACTTTAAAAAGTTTTATAATTGATAATAATTTCAGGAAAAAAATCACGTTCCTTTTCGGTGCCATTTTCTATGTCCTTAACACTAAAAAATCAAATTTTAAGCCATAACCATAAATTTTAAATCCTAAGCCCTACACCATATACCCTAAAAAATACATCATACCTCAAATTCCCTAAACCCTAACAACAAACTCTAACTTTAAACCCTAAACTTTAACCTTAATTTTTTGTGTGAGGCATAAATAGGGGAATATGATTACTATTCTAATTTCAGTTACAACCGAAAAAGTTATATGAGTTACATGACGGTAACTTTTTAGGTTGCAACCGGAATAATTATACAATTTACATAATTTATTATGAAGAACGTATTATTTTTTGTTTCAACTTAAAATATTACCTAGCTTACTTAAAAAAATTACGTACTTAATAAATTTTTCGAATATACTTGATTGCAGCCTTTTTTTTAACCTTATATTAACCGATTGTATTTTTGACTCCCAACTTTTATCGTATATAAAAATCTCAGCACTATTCCCTTGTTGAAATATAAAACCTCAGCACTATTCCCTTGTTGAAATTGAAGCTAATCTTTACTTAATTGTGTGGCTAGGGTAACCTTTAAGCTTGATTTAATAATTATATACAGTGTTCAACTTCTATGGACGAGAAAAGAAGATAAAACGAGGACAAAATAGGGAAAAGCCAAGGGGAAGTCAGCATGCATTGCAGGCCGTTTCTAATCCAAAACTACCAAATGGTAAATCTGTAAACTTGTTATATCAAATGAAGTTAAATAAAATTTAATTTTATCGACAATTAATTGTTCTAATAAGATGAAGTAATAAATTTTTTAAATAATATTAAAAGTTTGAATTTTTAAGTTATGAACGGAATAATTGGGTTGAGAGCGTCGTCCCATAATAAATTTTTACAATATTCGATATAAATTAGTCAACTAATAAATTATATACTGTTGGTTAAACTAAAAATAAAATTTAATTTAATTTTGACTATAAATTTAGATAATATAGTAGGGTTTTTCTACGGTTGGTCATTGTTTTAGACATGAAATAGTTTTAAATTTTTGCGGTCAACATCTACTCCTATGACTCACTTTCACGGATACCTTGAGAATTTATAAAAAATAATTTTAAAAATTCATATTATTTAATTCATTGATAATTCAATACATAAAAATAAATATAAGGGTAAAATACGTAAATCATCACTAAATTTTATTTTTTGACCTATTTTGGTCACTAAACTTTCAAAAAGCGTTCAATTTACTCATTGAACTTTATACATTGATTTTTTCACCACTCATCCGTTAGCTCTCTAACAACGTTATGACATGGAATAAAAATAATAAAATTTGATGGGTAAAATACGTAAATCATCACTAAACTTTACTCTCTGACCTATTTTGATAACTGAACTATTCTCTCTGACCTATTTTGGTATTTGAAGTTTCGCATATTATGGTCCACGTCATAACGGTATTAGAAGGTTAATGGAGGAGTGATGCAAAAAGATCAATGTATAAAGTTCAATGAGTAAATTGAATGTTTTAAAATTTCAGTGACCAAAATAGATCAGAGAGCAAAGTTCAATGATGATTTACGTATTTTACCCTAAATATAATTATCCTTTTTTTCTTTGTTCACACATGTTCAATTTGAAGGCATCTTTATCATAGAGTTTCCGAACTTGGTCCCATCAAATTTTTACCCGGCCCATTATCCATATCCATTTACAACCCATAATATCCAATTACAAACACATAAATTACCCAAATAAATCCTAACCCAATAAGCCCATAAACTATGTCTGGCTAAACATTAACTTCAGCCATCGTTATCTTTCAGGCCCAAATCGGCGTCGTTCGTGGGTAATCGCATCCCGATCCATATGTAAGGAGGATCAATGCCTTTGTGAAAGTTTTGGGTAAATTGCATTGTAGTTCCCTCATTTTAATAGATTTGAATTTGATCCTTCCTTTTTGCATTTAATTACTTTTATTTCAAGCATTTTATTTCTGATTACTTGCAATTTTTCCCAGTAATTATGCTATTTATATTTTTGCACTCTTTAATCTCATTCGTTGTTGATTTAGTCCTTTTATATTTGTTGTTTTATCATATAATTTGTCATATCATTCGTTTTTAGTCTCTATATCTATATGTTTGTTATTATTGCATATATTGGTCACTAATATTCTTTAAATATATATAGAGTTAAATGTTTTTAATGTTTTATATGTATTATAATATATTATAATTATTCTTTTTATAAATAATAATAAATGTGTTAATTCATTCAATAAATAAAAATAATGTTTATATAAAAATGCCTTAAAAAAACAACTAAAGTCCACAGTGTAAGCGCACTAAACTCATCCCAATAAAGATCAAGATTGATAAGTAATTGACTCTTGCAAGTATTTGGGAATCTTTTTTGTTAAAAAAACCAAAGGCTCCGTGTATGCAACTGGTAATGAAAAACAATAGTTGAACCAATTAATAAACAGTTTGATATTGATTAAGTATGTCTTAAGTTTGAGACTTTGTGTATATATAAAATTTTCGTTAAGAGACTCACCCCCCACAATCAGATGTATGATGTGAATAAATCTAAATTAGTCAAAACAAAGTGACAAAAAAACTAAAAAAAATAACAGCAGCTGACAAATATTCCCTGTTTAAGTGCTCTCTCTCTCCCCTTTCATTTTATATTAGAAGTAGGCCAGCACATGGAACCACACCACAAATTCACCCTCAATGTGTTTCAATTTTTTTGGCTTTAAGATCAGCTTTTCCCTAGCAAAGTAGGCGATTCATCTCTTTCAAGACTCCATAGCTTTAGCGTTACCTTTTTTCTCACTCCTTTATCCATGGATACCGCTCACTGGCCACAGGTAAACAAGGGTTTCTATTCTTTTTCGTTTTCGTTTTCTTTTTCCTTTCCCTTTTCTTTTTCTCTACATGAAATCATGATTTTTTTTTATCTGGGTTGAATTTATGTTGCTGTCTGTCGTTTAAGATCTTTCATTCTCTTTTCCTTTGAGAAAAGTACTGCACTTTTTCTCTTTCTTTTTCCCTGTCTTGTTTGTTTCTGATCTCATGATCTTGTATTAATTGTCTGAAACAAAACACTTTACTTTGACCATGGAGTCATGGGTTTTTCTTTATTTTTTTTCTCGATAAATATGATTTTACTAAGACTGAATTATACACGTCTTAACCCCGTATGTGTCCCTTTTGTTTCAGGGAATTGGGGTCGTTAACCCCATGGAAGCTTCAAGAAGGACTAGGCCTCAAAACTATCAAGCTTTGAACTGTCCCAGGTGCAATTCAACCAACACCAAGTTCTGTTACTACAACAACTACAGTCTTTCTCAGCCAAGACACTTCTGCAAGACCTGTCGGAGGTATTGGACCGAAGGTGGTTCCCTCCGGAATGTTCCTGTTGGAGGAGGTTCAAGGAAGAACAGGAAAGCTTTAACCTCACCAGCTTCATCCAAGAAGCTTGCTGATCTGATTCCGACTGCCCCACCTCAAAACCCTAAGATCCATGAAGGTCAAGACCTTAACCTAGCTTACCCTCAAAACTCCACCTCTTCCTTAACTTCAACTCATCTCAATGCCATGGAGCTGTTCAAAACTGGTATTAATTCAAAGGGTTTGAGTTCGTTCACCTCCATGTCAGTTTCTGGTATTAATTTTTCTCTCGATGGATTCGAAACCGGCTATGGGAATCTTCAAGGGGTTGAAGAGAATGGTGCAAGGCTTTTGTTTCCTATGGAGGAATTGAAGCAGGTCCCCAGCACTGGTAACGAGTTCGAGCAGAATAGAGGACAAGGACAATCTAGTGGATGTTGGAGTGGGATGTTGGGTGGAGGACATTGGTGAACATGAATAGTAATGCTGATGTTTGGTTACTAACAGTAATACCACCTTTTAATTCCCTTTTTACTTGTAGTTCATCAGTCGTTGGTGATGTAGAGGGGGATTTTAACGAGGCTAGTAGCTTTCTCTACTGTTCGGTCGTTGCGGATGTTTGAAGCTTCTTTTTAGGTCGGCTTCAAAAGGTTGATATTCAGTGTTTTATGTTGTTGATCTTCTAATAGTAGTCTAAAAAACAATGTAATTAGCAGTTCGATGACCTTGATTGGTGTACTTAAGTTATAAACATGGGGTTTCTTTATTAATATCAGGGATTAAAATGACGATTCATTATTCATAATAATGCCACCGTCCGAAATTATTATTGTGGAAACCAACGGTATAGAATGACTATATTAACATTTGTTATGTTTATTGCGATCACGAAAATGCTGTCATAACTGCAATTTAAATACCTGATTACTAGTATATTTTTGTTTGAGGTGGAAGTGACTTGAATGATGGGTGCAGCATTGCTTTCTTGTTTCTCTCTTTAACTTGTTTGTGCTTTTCGATGGGTCACAAAATGTCGGGTCTTATCGGCAACATCTGGGTTTTGGAGAGATTCTTCCAGCTCTTAAAAGCAAGGCTTTTTGAGTAAGTGTGTAGTATGATGAGAAGGAATAACCCAGAAAATATGAATTACTTATGTTAGGTATGACCCCAACCCTGCACATGTTTCTCCACTTTTTTTTTTACTTGTTGAACTTCAGTTTTTTAGTGGTTTGTGTGACTAATTTGGACCGACTCACATCACATATCTGACTTTGACGAGTGAATTTTTCAACAAAATTTTTTTATATACAAGACCTCAAACTCGAGATTTACTTAAGCGATATCAAACTATATTTACCATTAAGACTTTACTCTGACTAATCCGAACCAATTCACTTCCTAATGAAGCCTTGCTACAAACCTTTCTCTTTTTTAATTTTTAAACCAACAGCAATTGAGGATAATTTATTTTTTATTCTTGAATAGTTTTCTTCAATATTCATTCATAATATATATATGGGCTTTTCTTTCTTGTATACCAGTGTACGTCATTTGCATAAGTATAGTATAAAACCCTAATTCACGAAAGAATGAACTTTGTCTAAAACGAAATTATGGAGAGAGAAAAATTAGGGAAATATTGAGTTTGAAAAAAAATGGGAAATGTTGAAGGTGGAAAATTATTTAAGGATTTAGAGTGAGTTTATAGTAATTGTCAATATCGTCCTCAAGGGTTGACGATTTTGGTAAAATCATCCTTTTTTGGTTTTCAAAATTCGAAAGTAGTCAATGAGTTATTTTACAAAAAAAACATAATGGTAAAGTCATTTACAGTTGTCGACTACTTTAACTTAGTTATATATATATATATATTTTTTTGCATAGCAGAGATCAAATAAAAAATAGGAAATTAAAATTGTAAGTGTTGGCGCCAAAATAAGAAGTACCGAACAAGAAAAATAAAGACAATGGATTAAAGTGATTATAGCATATTCATGCGATTTTTTCTACAAATCTAAGATAAAAAGTCGTAATCAGCATGGCGATTTGAACCATGAAATGAATTAAAAGAGAAGATATTTCCCGTGTGATCTGACATGCCTTTTTTATTTGCTAGCTTAAATATTTATAATTTTTTAAACTGTTGATGATTAGATGATATCAACCAAGTGATGATCTTCTGATGGGTTGATAGAGACATGTTTAACTTTCTAATATTAAAACTTTATATGTTGGGCAAATAGACAGTATGCAGAATTGCTAGATTGCGGTCTTCGGAATCATCAATCTCCGAAAGAAATTTTTTTATAAAGACAATAATTCTTTAATTTTGCCCGAAATTGTGATTACTTCCTCCCCGTTTCACATGGTAGTAATTTTATTTGTTCAGAGGTAAAAATCTCATACATTTTGTGTAGGCATGGATAGGGCCCACAAAACATTCTCCTTGGGAGCTGTGTTGAAGAATAATTTCCGTCAACCTTGTAAAATCTTTCAAAGATATCCCTATGGTATGGTATGATTTATGTTCACATAAAAACCATATAATATTATAAAAAAAATTAATACACAAAGCACTAGATCTCATAGGCGGATCTACATTGACCTCACTTGATTTGTTAGAGTATGAGATTTTTAAGGAGCTATTATAAATTTTTTAATTTTTTTATATGAAACATTATAATTGACATCACTTAATTTGTTAGGTATGCGATCAACAATTGTTATTGTAGTGGTATGAGAATTCTCCACACCCCATATTCCACTCCGACCATTCTCTATAAAAATGCTGGCTTTACCACTGCTAGATCCTTTAAGTAAGTCGATAGTTAAAATCCTGACGTTGTAAATGAAAAAATTAGGTTGAGAGGGTCGCTCCCATAACGGGCATGTACAGTACCCGATCTAGATTAATCAGCCAATGAGTTGAATACTAGTGGTTAAACTAAAAAAAGTTTAGATTTAAGGTTTAGAGTTTTGAGGTTTAAGTTGTATGGCTTAAAATCTAAATTTTAGTGTTTAAATTTTAGAAATTTAAAATTAAAAAAATGTGTTATTTTTTTATACAATTTGTATATTAGAATATAACTCGAATATTATGCGTTACCTCAAGACACTCAAAGGCAAATTGGTAGGTTTTTTAATACTATTATTTATCCCCCCAAGGTGTTCACCACTTGGTAAACAATTGTGTTTAAATTCAAAGCCGTGAATTGAGGTTCACCATCCCCTCATCATGGAGGTCCTTTTCTTGCCAAACTCCGGTATCAAACACTGTATTTTATTCTAATTAATTTAACTTTGGGGGATATGATTTCTCTCTTTTGCTGTCCTGAAATTGTCAATGGGATGGGGCAAGGTTTTCAACCATTCCGAATCAGCGCTCTAGAGTGTCGGCCATGATTACAATCTCATGTACGTTTATTTTCACCAATGGAACACAATAATGTCCCTGAAACATTTCCATTGGTTGTCTTCCCGGTTTCGGGGCTTTGCACCAATCAATTTGGACCGGCCGATGTCGTACATCTGTCTTTAATGGATGTTTTTTCAGTGAGAATTTTCTGCATACACAAAATCTCGAATTTAAGACTAGGACCGTAAATGAGACAAGACAAATCGCAAGGCGTGAGCTACTCGAGCTCAACTCGGTGAACAATCAACTCGAGCTCGAACTCAGCTCGAGTTCTTAATGAGCCGAGCTAGTTGATGTTTGTCTCTAAAAGCTCACGAGCTACTCGAAAATATATTAAACTATTTTTTAATTTTTAAAATTAAAGTAAACTAAAATGTAGTTCGTGTGTTTTTTGGTTGTTATGTTAGTTTAATTTTTTAGTTTAACTTTTTTTTAATATTTTTGATAAGAAAGGAAAAAGCTTACATAGGCCTCGTTAAAAACTCCCCTAATGGGGAAAAGAGTACCCATGATAGCTTGTACAATATCAACAATAAGAAACCCAACCAATAAACCCGTACCAACATCTAACTATACACATCGGCATGTAGCAGATTTACCACCTCTATAGGTGGTGATAGATAAACCCGCGTCTCATAACTATCCATAGAAAACAAATGGGACATTGCATCCGCTACACAATTACCTTCTCTAAAAACACGCCGAAAGACAACATCCCCATAACCAGCCATCAACGTGTGGATTGAAGCAAGTAGCGATGGAGCAACGGTCCTTTTCCCTCTCTTCATGACAACATCAATAGCATCTCGACTATCAGACTCCACAATAACTCTTGGCACATCCGATCTCTTCGCACATTGAAAACCTTCAGCGATCGCCCATAATTCAGCTTCCAAAATTGAGCAACGACCAATAAATTTGGTAAAACCCCAAAGCCAACTACCCTTCAAATCACGAACGATGCCCCCACACAATACCATCAAGAACCCGCCTACCACCATCAACATTCTCCTTAATGAACCCATCCGACGGTGGTATCCACCGAGGCACCGTGGATCGGGTTAAAATAGCTGGCCTGGTGTTGTGCAAATCCCTACTAAAGAAGTGACAAGTTTCATCACACAACCTCCGACTAGCGCCAAGGACATCATCAATTTGTTCTCCATCGGCATCAAAGACTCGCTTGTTACGGGCGAGCCATAAATTTTATATAATCGTACCAAAAAACATATCCCAATCATCTTCTGAAACACAAAAATACCGTGGGTTAGCAATATTTAACCTTACCCAATCAGGAATTGGAAGCGCAAAGGACTCATTTTGCCAATCTTGTCTCACAAGTGAACTCCAAAGCCCCTGTGCAATCGGACACCCACGTAACAAATGGTCAAGACTCCCCATTGCCGCGCCGTAAGTGATACAGGTAGCATAATCCGTAAAATGTCATCGTGCACGCTCACCATTCATCAACACACATCCTTTACACACAAGCCATAAGAAGGATTTCACCCGAGGGAGACCCCGAAAATTTCTAAGCACTTGCCAAATGGGATAAACCAAAGCTGTGTCCTATGGACATCGCACAACATAAGATGAGCTCACCGAAAAACCCAGTTTACCATAATGCGACCAACCCGGGCAGTCTGGCAAACCTGCAAAAACCGGTGGCTTAATGCCCGTAATGGAATGCAATGCAAATGAAGGCAAAACAAATTGGAACCGAGGCTAATCCCAACTATCGTTGACGTTAACCATATCGAAAATTGGGGTAAAATCTGGTAAAGGTACCTCATTCATCATCACCCTCACAAGTGGCCCAACATCATGCAACCAATCGCGCCAAAAATCAACCTTTGAACCATCACCAATTTGCCAACAAATCTCGTTTTTAACATCATTCAAAATAGAACACAATCCCTTCCAAAGAACCGATCAATTATTCATAATTAAAAAGATAAGAACCAACTCACGACATTTATATTTAGTTCTCAACAAACAAACCCATAATTGGTTTGGTTTCGCAACGAGATTATGGACGACCTTCATAAGAAAAACATCATTTTGAACGACTGTTCGCTTGATTCCAAAACCACCATCCACTGATAGTAAACACACCTCATCCCAATTAACAAGATGTACACCACGTTTATCTAACGAGGAGCTCCATATAAACTTATGGATCAATTGTTCTATTTTGTCACAGACACCATTTGGAATACGAGTCGTCTGCATAGTATAATAGGGAATAGCCGACAACACTGTTTTCACCAAGACAATCAGGCCAGCAAAGGATAAGTATTTCGCCTTCCATTCTGAAAAACGATCTTGGACCTTCTGAATTAAATAATTATATGTGTCGTTCTTAACCCTGTCATGCAGCATGGGCACTCCAAGATATTTTCCCAAATCATAAACTTCCACAAATATCACTTATCGTATGGCGCAAGATCGTCAAAATATTCTTTGAGAAAAATACATTAGTTTTCGCCACACTCATCTTTAATCCAAGAACATTACAAAAGGCAGTAACCACACGACGAATCACTTCAATCTGTTTCAGAGAAGCTTCGGCAAACAAAACCATATCATCAGCAAACATCAAATGTGTAATTGGGGGACACTGTGCATTAATCCGAAAGCCCTTCCATTCCCTATTTATAGCCGCTAGATGAATAACATGGCCTAGACGTTTCATGCACAAAACAAAGAGATAAAGAGAAATGGATCCCCTTGTCAGATACCCCGTGTTGGAACAAACGACGAAGTTAGAGAGCCATTCCAAAACACCTGCGTTGAAACCGTGGACACGCACCGCATAATCAGAGCCCGCAGATTATCTAGTAGACCAATGTCACGCAAGGTATCAGTGATGAATGACCATTCAAGTCGATCATACGCCTTTTCTAAATCAACCTTGATAGCCATCCAAACTTTCACTCCCTTCTTTCGACTCATAGAATGGACCACTTCTTGCGCGATAATAATGTTATCAGATATCAATCTCCCCGTAACAAAACTAGCTTGGTTATCAGTCACCCAATCAGAAATATGTGGTTTAATCCGGTTCACAATCACCTTAGTAATAATTTTAAACAAAACCTAACAAAGGCTAATCGGCCGAAACTGACTCATCAATTCCGGCGCCTTAACCTTTGGAATAAGAACCAACAGCGTCTGATTTAATTTCGGTGGAAAGGAGCCCCCTCAAACATTCATCGCAGAAACTGACATACATTACTGCTCACCGTAGACCAGTTACGTTGATAAAAAGCTACATGTAATCCATCAATCCCCAGAGCTTTCATCAGATTCATCTGAAACACTGCATGTTTTACTTCTTCATCCGAAACCTGCCGAGCCAACGATCTTACCATGGCATCCCCAAGTTGCAGAAATCGATCCCGAACCGTATAATTAGAAGCATCATTGTTGCCGCATGTAAATAGGTCCTTGTAAAATTGGACGACATTCAATTTTAACTCCTCCTGATCCAAAGACCACCACCCATCGTCTAATTTAAGCACTTTTATAAAATTAGCTTTCCGTCGACTCACTGTTGAAACATGAAAGTACTTCGTGTTCTTGTCCCCAAACTTTATCCACTTGCAACGAGCTTTCTGAAACCACAAGCTTTCTTCTTGTTCTAACACCACATCCAATTCAGCCCGCAAATGTGCATCCAGATCTTCAAGAAATTATAACGGTCATAGGCGCAGCACCTTATTGATCCCACGAAGCCGAGCTAAGAGTCGCTGCTTGTACCCAAAAACATCCGAATTCCATTTAGTTATCGCCTGTGTAAAGTTAGTGACATTGGAATAAATTGGCTCATTCGGATTCCATGAAGTAGTAAGAACATCTTGGAATTGAGGGTGATCTTGCCAAGATGCAATGAAGCTAAAAGGGCGAACATCACTGCTCCTAGTATGTTGTGTCGTGTTCAAAATAAGAGGGCAATGATCCGATCCAAGGCGGTCCAAGTGTAGGACAAGCGATTCTAGAAATACAAAATACCAAGCATCATTCACCAAGCACCGATCAAGACGCTCATACAAAGAGCCCCGTTTCCAAGTGTAATCGACCCCCATACTAAACTTTATGAAGACCAGTGTTAAAAACAAACTCCTGAAACAAGGAGCTGACCAAGGAACGTGAAGAAGACCCACCAAATCTATCTTCGACATGTAAAATGGCGTTAAAGTCACCTCCCAGGACCCAAGGAGCATCATCAACCGGTTGCACAATAAGTAAATAATCCCAAAGATACTTTCGAATAGAAACAACAGGGCTAACATAAACAGTAGTAAAATAGACCAATCTCTCATCAACAGATTCCCTAAATTTGCCATGAACAAATTGGTTAGAAGCATTCAGAATCATCA
This sequence comes from Hibiscus mutabilis, assembly GCA_019671005.1. NCBI lineage: Eukaryota > Viridiplantae > Streptophyta > Magnoliopsida > Malvales > Malvaceae > Hibiscus > Hibiscus mutabilis. The sequence continues at coordinate 2,193,891 of CM033712.1, read as the reverse complement.
GTTCAACCTCATCTCGCCATAACACCCATATTCCACCACTGAAACCTCGAGCTTCAATACAAAAGGAATTTGCAAACCCAAGCTTTCGTAACACCCTATCTGCCGAAAACCACTAATTCGTGGCTCCATTAACGCAACCACCTGTGGATTATGAACTCGCACAAAAGATTTAAAATGACGGCGAAATTCAGGGCTTGCTACACCTTGACAGTTCCAAAACATTAAATTAATCATCATAACTGATAATAAAAAAGAAATAACAAAAACCTTACAGAATATGAGGCACATTCTCCTTATCCGTCACCATCGGCTCAACCACCAAATACCTGTCCATACTCGAAATATCCAAAGGCCCCTCTTCCATCGAAGGAACCGAATCAATAAGATCCTCGCCTGTGACTGAACCATCATGCGGCTTTATTCTCTCGATTTCACTCGTCACCGATTGCACCCACTCAGACAAAATAGGTTGCGAGTAGATGGCCGTTTAGTCACCTTTAAATTCTTCTTATTAGTAATCTTGATTGGAAAACTTCCCCGACCAACATCATCTGAACCACGACCTCTAGTAATATCACGATCATTTCACGGACCTTCCACAATTGTAATTGCCTGATGTTGACCCTTCACAAGAGACGATTTATGCTGCTGGACAACGGGTTCAGAACCAGTAACAGTAGGTATAACCATGACCTGCCTAGCACGTTCATCCCTATTATTCGTGGAATCCATAAGAGGCATACGCGAAGACCCTGCGGCTTGAAAAGGATTAGCAGCTTCAAGATTAATAGCTGCAGCCGATATCACATTCTTCCCCCTACGGCGAGTATCTAAAGATTCTTTTCGTTGCAGATTTAAGGTAGACACATAATTAGGCATATCCTCAGCATGGTGAGTTAGCAAGCTAAACCGCGAACCCACAACACCACGAGCAGCCTCAAGCTTCATCATACTCGCTTCCTTTCGTGGACGTCGTTGTCGGTTTTTGACCACCATCCAAGGTCCATACAATAATTCACCATTAGTACCCGGTTCTACATCCAACTCCACCATAGATTTCGCACCCTCCGGTTTATTTGAAGGTGTTTCATCCTGCGTGTGACCATAAACCCCACATTTGAAATAGATTTGGTGTAAACCTTCATACTTCAGACGTTGAACAAACCCATCAATTTCGATGCACGAAAGCAAGGGCTTATTCAAACAACCAACACTGTTAATCGAGCAAACCGACCACGCTCTCCAACCGTGGTATTGTAATCAATCTTAATAACACGCCCAATAACAGTAGCAATTAGGCGAAAAAGAGCAATCTTAATAACACGCCCAATAACAGTAGCAATTAGGCGAAAAAGAGCCTTCGTGTAGTATCGATATGGAAGGCCTGACAGCCGAACCCAAACAAGGACCTGAGACGGATGTTTTTCAGACGTTGAAAATGAACGAGACCATGGATGTACTGTCAAATAATTTCTGAACAATGTCCATGGCCCGGTCGTGAGCATCTTCACATAATCATCGGCCAAATCAAAATTAATCAAGAAGTAATTATTGTCCAAGTCGACAACCTGATATGAACCACTCAGATGCCAAAGAGAATGAATGGGAGCAACAAGGGTCTTATAACCTATATTACGGCCCAGAAGACGGACAATCACTGCCTTTTGCATAGAGTTATCAATGGAGGCATGAACCCTCTCGGAGAACTTAATCTGAGGAAACGCACCAGAACGATCAATCGAATAATCGATATCATCAACGACAACACCATCCGTAATAATCACCATTGTACGTGTACCTGTACCAGCCATAGCCCTCGAAACCATAGAAGCATACCACTGCTTACCTACAGTATCTTGGCCTCCAGAACCAGCAACGTTAGAAGGTTGGCTTTCACCCGGAGCAGACTGTGACATAAAAACAACACCTGACCATCATGAGCCTCCTCAATCCCTTCCATCGAGTCCTCACTTGCACCATCGACAACACTAGGGTTTACAGCCCCCTCCTTTGCTTTTTTGCATCCCGCTGAATCTCCTCAGGAACCGGCGATCCAGGCCGCTCTAAAGACTGTGGCACCGCCACTGGTTGTCCCTCTTCCGGCGGTAGACTGCCCGAATTGTTGAACAAAACAGTAGCTGTAGCAGACAAACTTGGGTTTACACCCTCCTGACTTTTCGGAGGAAACGAAAACATTGCGTTATCTTTCTTTATATTTTTCATGTGTACTTTTCTCCTCCTATTAGGATTAAAGTGTTTTTAATGAGCCACGTGAAAATATTTCTTTTGAGTGATTCTATCTACAATAAAATCATGCAATTTAATCGATAATAATTGTAATCACTAATTTTGTTCGGAGTAACTATTTTTATTTCGTTTTATAATAATGAACTTATATATACTACTATGGGCTTTGTTTAATCATATCAAAAGACAAAAACAAAATTTACTAGTATTATGTTTTTGTACTAAGTTACTAAGTTATGTTTTTGTTATGATCTGTTATGTTTGGTAGTCAATTGAAAAACCCAAAACAATATTCATGTATAATAGTTTATCCTTATGTTTTTAGTGTTGTTTTCTGTTATCAACATTGTTACTACTATTAGTGTTATTATCATATCTATCATTTAAGTTATTATATTATATATTATAATCGAAATATACAAGGTATATGTATATATATAAACTAATCATTATCAAATAAAAGTTCATTTTTATTTAAACCAGTATACAAATTATAATCAACAACCCATTAAATAAATATGACCCAAGTCTTTAAAATAAACAACCCATTACAATTAGAAAACCCATAAAAAATATATGATACATAAGGCCCATTAAGACCCCAAGCAACAACCCTAAATCTAATGACCCTTTTTTTCTTGCGCAGCCGGCTCTTAGCCGTTAGATCTAGGATAGATCTAACGGCCCATGATCGAAAGAGTGCTCGTTCAAATTCCCCCACGCACCCACGCGCGCCCGTTGGCCTCACTGATGACTTTTTATTTCCACACGTTAGCGTTTGTTCAACTCCAAAATGCATCCACGCGTCATACGAACCCTCCTTGCACCACCTCACCAGCAGCCACGCCGGCCGCATCAGTGCTTTGTAGACGCTACAACAACAATCACAACCAATCATTGAATGCCACGATCGGATTCTCTTGCCACGATGACGACCATGTTAGCAAGCCACATTCATCTTGTCCTCTCTTCTCCAACACTCGATCATATGCAAGGAAAGAGAATGAAATCAAAACGTCAAGAGTTGCAAACGAATTAGGGGACATGGCAGAAATACACCAAAATTTTAGAGTCGTCCTAACATTGGCAGATTATTAGATGAATCAAAACAAAAATGCAAGGCAGCCAATAGGGAATTTAGATAGCATTTTTCTCTTTTTTAAATGCATGTAATTTGATAGGGTATAAAAAACAATGCCCTAAGAACTTTGTAAGCAATTTTGGATTTTTAAAAGAATAGAACACAGAGAAAACACCATCAAGCTTTGAGGTATAATCTTTCATTTTTTTTTTCATTTTCAATTTCATCATCATCTCAAAAAAAAACGGAGTTAGGTTTTTTTACTTTGCGCTTGTGCATTCCCTGCGCCGGTTTGCCTCTTCTCTTTGGCAACAATCCATTCGGTCTCTTCGAGTTTGACTGTGGTGAGCCAGAGGGGGTTGAATCAAGGGTTTTGGGTTTTAGTGTCTTCAAAAAGGGGTCGTTTTACGATGTTTTTGGGTGATTCGGGATTAGGTTTGGTTTTAAAAAGAAAATAGGGTTTTTGGGGTCGATTTAAGGTCACCGATCGCTGATGTATGGCGGCCGACAAGGAGATGGCACAATGGTTTTTGGTATTTGGGCACCAATTGGGCACACGGAGAGAGTTCCCCGAGCTCTCGCTCTATTTTCCCAAAAGGAAAAAGAAATTAGGAAAAGGGTTTTATAAAGCTTTCGCGTTTTAAATTTGGTCTAATATCCATTTAAAGACCTCCACCCTATTTTAATCGCGCGTTTAGCCCTTTTGTCTTTCGAAATATCACTAACAGTCCCCCCACGCGTCTTTGAATTTACCCCAAGGATATTTCGTCTTTTTTATTTACACTCCAGATCCCTCGAACTTTTCACCGATTTACGATTTCATCCCCGTTTTTCTTTAAAATTTTACCCCTCTATTTTTATTTCTTTTTAATTTGGTCATTTCCAGTGTTTAACCTCTGATTTTCATGCATTTTATTTTTAATAATTTGCCCATGTTGTTGTTGTTTATATTTATGTTTAAATTTGTTGTTTTGATATGTTTGATAAATGTTTATATGGAATGGTTGCTTTTAGACTTTGATTTTATGTGATATTTGTGACATATGCTTATAATATAGGTTTTACGGTATGTGGTATACTATATATAATGTATGGTTTTTATATTATGAACAATGTTTTAGGATGTCTAATATATGTTTTCTATGATATATAGTGTTTTTTTATACATAATATGTATTTTCATATAATATATAGATTTATAAAGTTAGGGTTTTCAAAACATTTATATTTTAAAGTTTATAATATATATATAGTTTCTTTGAAAACATAATATAGCTTTTAAAATATAATATATATAGCTATATTTTTTTTCAAAAGGTTTATAACATATACATAGTTTTACAAGGTATATATACATAGTTTTCTTAAAAGTTTATAGCATCTATTTTTTTTTAAAAATATAATCTTGTTTTCTTTAGGTATATAATACATATAAATGATTTTGCAAAGTTTATATATAGTTTATATGTTTAAAGTATACTATATAACTTTATAAAGTTTACAAAATATTTCTTTATAATATATAATATTTATGTATGTGTTCTTGTGTTTGGGCCATTTTTTATATAGTTTGGGCCTTTGCTTTAGGCTTGATTTTAGGCTTTTGGGCATTAGACCCTAGTTTTAGTGGATTTGGGACTTAGGCCTTGTTTTAGTGGGTTTGGGCCTTAGGCCTTGTTTTAGTGGGTTTAGATTGTTGGGTCTAGCTAATAGTTTTTTTGGGGGGCTTTTGACTAGATTAAGTGAATTAGCTTAATTAATTTAGATCGTGTGCTCATCTCATAGGGGCACAATTCTCAAATTAATTAAATTAATTCTAGGTTTTTAGAGCCTTAGTTATATTAGGGTTCGAATTAATTTAGTGAATTTAAATTTGCTCTTGGCTCATTCGGGTAAATGTTAAATTCATTAAATTAATTGAACGTTTCTTAATTACTTTTAGGTTAAAATTAAATTCAAAGTTTAGATGGACATCAAATCTCAGATTAATTATCATAATTTGTTAGGTTTTTAGTCTTTAAGGCTAATTAACCTAGAAGTAAATATTAGATTTCACTTAGATAATAATTAGATCACTGTTTGAGCTTTTCATAATTTGGGCCTTCATAGGTTAGGTTGGGTTGGGTTTCCTTGTGTGTTTATCTTTGAAGCCTTTGTTTACCATCCTTGAATGGTTATTCATATAACTTTTAATGTTTTAATGGCATGTTAATAAATCTAAATCTGACAAAGAGGGTATTCATTAATCCCGATATTCGTGTCGTAACAGTCTTGCCTCAATAGATGTTGACCGGATATTTGGATTGATCCTTACCGCTCCGGGGTAAATGATAATTAAAATGGATAAGACCATTTCATCATTTCTTAATTGGTTGCATCATGCATAAAAGTGACGTACGAGATCCGAACCCTAAACTAACACGACATTCGGTCTTATTCGATGTCGGTTTAGTCTATAGTCTGGTGTATCGTCATCCTTATTAATTAAATGCCTAATTAATTTAAACCCACCAATCCAATTAAGCCCATATAATCAAAGTAAATTTTTAATTAAGAATACCAAATTAAAGTTTATTCAAATTTCAACAAATTTCATCCATTTAATCCTTCCCCACGTGTAACCAACTCCCGAACCCTTTCATAACGAATCTTTGGTTTTCTTTGGTGTCCGGCCTACCGTATCCAATTGTCCGGTGGCGACTCCAAGTCTTTATCATTTTAAGAAGTAAAAGAAGATTTTCAAGAAGAAATCCCTATTTTTTAAAACGAAGATTTAAAAAAAATGACTTCAGAGGGATAAATTCGTTGTTGACGATTTTTTTTCAAAATAAAAATTGTTTTTTTAAAACAAAAAAAGGTCGCCACAGCTTGGCGACTCCGCTGGGGACAAAAATTGTTTTTACAAAACAAAAAAAGAGAGTTAGACCAAAAAAATGTTTGTTGCTTTTAAAATGATGGAAAATATTGGAATCTCAGTTTTCTTTAACAAAGTCGATTCTTTTTAAAAAATGTGACTAAGATTGCACATGCTTTGATAATTGGTGGTATTTGAATTAATTTTTCGTTTAATTTTTAAGGAATCACCGACATACGTTGCAACATTTCATCAAGCTCTATACCCGAGCTCCATCCCTTAAGTGGGAGTGAAACACCACATACCCACGTGAATAGCCCTTCACGGGTCCGTAATTCACTTCTAGAATCCATGCCTCTTGACACGTGAGCAGCCTTCTACGTCTTTAGGTCGTGTTTTCCCTCGAACCGAAACCAATTTGCAAGATTGTAATAGGCCGGAATTGGGGTTCTTGTTGCCTTAGTAGGTGATAAGATAGGTTCAGGTACCCCAATTAAAACCGAACTCATGTTTGTGAATCTAAGAAGCCCACCCCAATAGAGCCATTCAGATAACCATAGCGAATTAGAATTCCTTTGTTTAAGGTTTTCTTTTATATGTTTGCTCTTTGCTTAACTTGCTTAATTTTACCTCTTCTCGTTTGCAAGTTTATTATTCACCTCATGACTAACCTTTTTCCTCGTTTCCTGTCCTTTTTATCTTTATTTTGCATATTATGTCATAATCATGAAGAGCACATTGAGTCTGGGAATAGTTTGAAATTAAAAACTGGATCGATGGGAGACTTAGTTCGTAGTAATGGCGAAATGAATTATGATGTTTAGATATGGTCGGAAGAGGAGCAATTACATGAGGGAGATAGTATTATCGATGGGTTCAAATTAGCCATGTCAACCACGATATTCATGAACACCAGGTTTAATGATGTGTCTGATTTAAGGTCAATATGGAACAGTTGGAATTTTGAAACAAAGAGCACTTTCAGAAAAGAGTATGGTGACATCGCATATTTGCTAGAGGTTCCAGTTGATCAAGAACTACTGCAAACCTTGGTAGGTTTTTGGAACTCCGCCTACAGCTGCTTTACGATTGGTAACTTTGATCTCACTTCGAAAATTGAAGAATACCGGGATCTTATAAACTGTAAAAGGAAGTTTTTATGAGATGATAGTGTTTATTTCTCAAATATAGAAATATGGAATTTTTGGAATAAATCTGATAGCTCGGTAAAGGTAAAATCGCAGTAGGAGTATTTAATGAATATCGGTAAATCAGATCGAATCGAAATTTCAATTTCAGAGATTGTTCTATAAGCCATGGAAAATCATAAAATGATATTTATGGAATTGAGAAAATATGAGATTTTTGGATTAGATTCGATAGTTTGATCAATGGAAGATCGTATTAGGTGATTATCGGGTAATTGGATCGAATACAAATTTTATGATTTTCTTTGGAAGTGGCCAGTTGTGAAGGAACCAAATTGGTTCAAATTTAATGGAGTGGCAATTTTAAAGAAGACTTGTAAATATGAGCTTAGTTGGAGGGCAAATTAGTACATTTGATTAAAATGAATTTAATATTCATTTTAATATGGACAAGTGGTCAAATTAGATAAAATTAAGATATTATTAAGATAAAAATTGAACAAAACATTGTTCATTTTATCCAACATTTCCGTGAGTTAGAGAAAAAGGAGAGAAAGAAGAAAACTCAAATTTTCAAGCTTGATTTGGAAGGATTAAGTTAGAATCAGGGTATGTTCTTTTAGAATAAATTGTTCTATGCTCGATTCTTTACATTTTGGTTGTAATATTGCATGGTAACATGAAGAATAACTCATGTTCTTGAAGAGAGAGAAGTTGGAATTTCATGAAACATGTTAGGGTTAAGGATGGATTTGTGTAAATTTGATGTTGTAGACATGAAAACAAGCTTGACTTGGAATTTATTTTATGTTCAAGAACATAAACCCTAACCCTAAGTTTTAGGAATTTGGTTAGGGAATTGAATTAAGGATGAAAATGAATGAATGGTGAAGTTATAAGTCTTGTTTTGATGTTATAATGATTAAATTCTCTTTGTTATTCCAAGTGATCAATTCGGTTAGAATTGAAAATATAAGGGAATTATTGTGAAATTTATTCTAGCATTAGAATTGATGAGATTATGATCAAATTTGATTATTTTGGTATTTTAGTACCAAAATGAACATATTTGGAATGTGAGGGACTGTTTTGGATTGATAAAGAAAAAGAGGAAAAGAAGAGAAGTTAAGTTAGTATAAATTATAAGTTATTATGGAAGGCTGTGTAGAAGATTAAATTCTGGCAGTGACTTCGAAAAATCACCATAAATTATAAAAAAATGGTTAGATGATGAATTTTATTCCGTTGTAAAGATGTGTTCGTCTAGTTTCGTTTCCAACAAACGGAAATTGATTTCGAGTTCCGAGTTAAAATATATGAATTTTTAATCTAATAAAGGTCAAAAAAATTTACAGAGCAGTTGTCTGCCTGGACAGTCTGTGACGGGAGTTTGGGGAATTTTCATAATTTTTGTAGATTTTATTAATTTATGTGGCTTATACCTTTAGAACCGTTATCGAATCTAGTTTCTCCATTATAAAGGAATTAATATCCGATATGTATTCTGCCCGGTATAAGTGAATCTTTGAAGGTAGCGCAAGCAATCCGAAAATGGAATTTGAAACATTTTGTGTTTAAATGTTAGTTAGTAAGCACATAAGAATTATTGGAAGTTTAAATTGGTCACTAGGGACCATAATGAGTCTTTGAACAATACAAGAAATAAAGGAAAAATATTTAGAGATTTTATATTTGAATGATTATATTAGACAGCATGGTTAAAGTATTGTTAGATTTGAATCTAACAAGTATCTTATCTTATTCATGTGATTAATGAAGTCAAGTCCGAATCAAGGAAGGTTCGAGGTTCTATAAAGGAAAGGAGTCGAGTAGAATTTAGTGAGGCAAGCTAATAAATGGCCCAGGTGAGTGCATATACGTTTTTAGCGGTACTTTATTTTAATGATTTATAGATTATGGCAGTATACCATGAATATTATAAAGTATATTGGGGTATGAACTGCTCTAATATAATATGTTTTACGTGACATATGTATGGATATTGTGTTATTTGCCCTTAATTGCAGGAATTGTTTTTAAGGTTGCCCTTGGTAATGTAAAAATATATTACTCGATTATGGATTAGGTGATTTAAAGGCATCACCAATCATATAAGTTGGTTTAAAGGCACCATCAACCGTATAAGTTGGTTAGTTGGCACCATCAGCTGCATAAGTTGGTTAGTTGGTTTAAAGGCACCATCAGCCGCATAAGTTGGTTAGTTGGTTTAAAGGCACCATCAATCGTATAAGTTGGTTAGTTGGTTTAAAGGCACCATCAACCATACAAGGTAGTTGGATGGTTTAAAGGTACCATCAACCATATTAGACATTCTACGAGTTAATGACACTTGAAGAGTATTATAAAGTTATTGACACTTCAATGAGTATCATAAAGTTAACGACATTTTAAAGTGTCATATATGTTATAGGTACTTTATTGTGTCTGCAAACAATAAAGAATGATACTTTTAAAGCACTTAATTTTTACCTTGGGCTATATTCTGGTGATACGAAGTATGCATTTTTTATTTATAAATATCAGGTTTTTGGAAAGTATCATGCATTAGACCGTGTATTATATGTTCTCATCTTATGCCTCACTAAGTTTCATGCTTAGCGTGTGTTTGATTCACACGCAGATTAAGGTAGAGTATTTGAAGAGGAGTCGAGCTTGCTGATCAAGCTTCAATCTGCAAAACATCAGTAAGATATTCTAGTTTATGATAATTTCTAGTGGGCATGTAATTATTTATCTGCTAGTAGAGTATGATGCATGGAATTAAACTAAACGATAGAGAATTAATCAGTTTTGATGATGAAATGTATATGGACAAAACAAGATAAGGCATTAGTAATGTGACATCTCTGACTCGTATTCAGTACGAAAAAGGGGTGTTACATTTATTGGTATCAGAGCAAAGATTTAGCCGGTTCTGGATGTTAAACCAAGTTTGATATGGAGATTTCAGTAAATACATGCCCCTAGGATATCATATTACTGATGTGCTGATTGTATAACTTGATGCTACTCCTCATTAGTATAGGATGAAATGAGACTAGAGTAAAGAAAGTAAAACAATGATGGATTTTATCAATGGACGAATCTTGGAGGTCAAGAAATGACCCATAACGAATATGATACAATGAAATAAGCATGAAAGTTAGCTCATGCTAAGGATTGAAGTTATGATGAAAATAACTTAGTAGTATCTCATTATAAGATGTTTGTACTGTCAGTACATATAAGGGGAGAATTGGAAAGTCAAGTAGTGATACTACTGAGATGGTTAGAAAATAAGCTAAGAAAGAATTGATTTGTTAAGAGATTATATTTGGAGCTCTGAGGAGGAATCACAAGATTAAATAAGTCACTGGGAAATTGAAAGAAATTGAGGGAGTAATATCTGCAAATGTTTGAAACTGGTACATGTTGAAAATTCGAGGACGAATTTTCTTAAAGGGGGAAGAATTGTAATATCCCAAATTTTGGCTAGTGACCAAAATGTAAATTTAGGAAGTTTTGGGGTCAAAGTATAAACTTTGGAAAAGTTTAAGGACTAAAGTGTAAATTTCCTCAATAAGTAATTTTATTCAGTATAAGAGTGAATTGGATCGAAGTAAGTACCTTGATATCGGTTTTAAGAATTAAGATGCAGTAGAAGGTATCAAATTTGGATCGAATAAAATTGTTAAGCGTGCTCAAGCCAGAGAATTACAAGGATGGGTGACCTTCGGGAAGGTTTCATAAAAGTGTGTCTGATCGATATTTTGGACTCAGTAAGAGTAAAGAATATTCAAATGGATATACGATAAAGGATTTCAAGGAGAAATTTTATTTTATGAGGGTTTTCGATAATTATCGGAATAATAGACTGAGCTAGAAAAATTCATTCTAAGTCCTTGGGAAAGGAAGTTTTTATGAGATGATAGTGTTTATTTCTCAAATATAGAAATATGGAATTTTTGGAATAAATCTGATAGCTCGGTAAAGGAAAAATCGCAGTAGGAGTATTTAATGAATATCAGGAAATCAGATCGAATCGAAATTTCAATTTCAGAGACTGTTCCATAAGCCATGGAAAATCATAAAATGATATTTATGGAATTGAGAAAATATGAGATTTTTGGATTAGATTCGATAGTTCGATCAATGGAAGATCGTATTAGGTGATTATCAGGTAATTGGATCGAATACAAATTTTATGATTTTCTTTGGAAGTGGCCGGTTGTGAAGGAACCAAATTGGTTCAAATTTAATGGAGTGGTACCAAGAATTTTGACTTGTGGTTTTGACCTTGTAGCATTGCCCCCATACAAAAAAGATCAAGTTTTGAATTTTGGTACCCAAATCATTTTGGGTCCATGACTATTAGTTCCCAAAATCTTGGTTCCCTTAGGAATCCAAGAAGCAATAACATTCATATTGTTAGAAACTATAAGTTCCTTAGGAACCCATATACTCCTAACTCTTTTAGTTTTAGACTGCTTTTGAAAACTTCTTTGTTTGGGGTTAAAAGTCTTTCTCTTTACATATTGGGTTTTTGAAGAACTACCATTTTCAAAAATATTTTCCCAATAGTAAGAGAAGTTTTAAGATTATCCACTTCCTTTGTGTGATAATCTTGGAAATCAGAATTTTTTTTTCTAAATCGAGAATTTTCTTTTTAAGCTCATTTGAAAGATTTATCAAGTATAAAACTTTCTTTTCCAATTCAAAATTGGCTTTTTGAAGAGACTCATTTTGAAATTTCAAAACGGAAATATTTTTCTTGTTTTTCAAAATAGACTTTGTATTTTTCTACCAATTCATCGTAAACATCTTGTAACTTATCATAAGCATCATATAATTCATCATAAGTAAAAGATGATGAGTTATATTTTACCATTGGTTCCTCCTTAAGGGCCATGAGGCAAAGTTGGCCACTTCATGCTCCTCATCCTCGAATGACTCTTCATCACTCCAAGTTGCCATTTGAGCTTTGAGCTTCTTCTTCTTCTTCCCGAAGCTCTTCTTCTTTAGTTGAGGGCAATCAGTGCAAATGTGACCGGGCCTCTTGCACTCATAACAAATGAGTTGGTCATTTTCTTCTTCTTTGCTCTTGTTTTTGAAGTCCCCTCTTCTATTGAATTTTCTTCCATGGTTGGACTTCATGAACCGGGTAAACCACTTGGCCAACATGGCCATCTCTTCGTCTTCCTCATCGCTTGAATCGTTCTCCTCAAAAGAAGCTTTGAGATCAATACTAAGCTTCTTCTTGTCCACTTTCTTCTTCTCTACTCTTTTCTCATATTTCTTCTTTTCTTCTTCTCTCTCTTGCTTCATGATCTCATAAGTAAGGAGAGATCCTACTAATTCATCGAGCTTCAATGTCTTCAAGTTCTTCGCCTCGATGATTGCGGTTCTCTTCCCATCCCATGATTCGAGAATAAAGTAGAGTAGCTTCTAAACAAGTTTGTCTTCGGGGATGATCTCATCGAAGCCCTTGAGACCATTTAAAATAACCGAGAATCAGTCAAACATCTTGGAGACGCTTTTATCTGGCTCCATCTTGAAGTTCTCATAACTTAGATTGAGGATCCCGATCTTAGTCTCCTTCACGTCATTGGTGCCCTCATAAGTGGTCTCTAACTTGTCGCACACCTCATTTGCACTTGTGCATGAAGACATCTTAGCATACATGTCGGGATCGAGTGCACAAAACAAGATGTGTAGGGCCTTATCGTTGATTTGAAGTCTTCTCTGATTTTCATCGGTCATCTCTACCCTTGTCTTTGGAACAAGTCTTCCTTTATCATCTCTTTTCATCGGGATGGCCGGTCCATCTTCTACTACATCCCAAAGGACATAGTCGATGGATTTGATGAAGAGTCTCATCCGGTTCTTCTAATAAGGATAGTTATCCCCATTGAAGTAAGGTGGCTTTGTGATCGATTGTGACTCGTATAGATTTTGCCGAGAGGTAAATGCCATGGAAATGAATGGATGGATGATCAACACTCTTCAAGGATTGCCTCTTGTAGATGTTAAGCCTTTAAAGAGTTAATCTCTAATACCAATTGTTGAGTGGATCAAATGATAGTGATTTGGCCAAGAGGGGGTGAATTGGCTATTTAAAACTTGAGGGAGCAAATTGGAAATTGAAAAATGAAGGAAAAAGGCAATTATAGTGGTTCAAGCTTCTAACAAGCTTTACATCCACTACCTTAGCTCCCACTAAGGATTTCCAACAAAATCCACTAGATTTTCTTCCCCTTTTCTAGGCTCAGGAGGTAACCTTTACAACCGGTCAATCTTTCTACCCAAAGATTGACCCAAGTAATCTCTCTCAATACAAAGAAGAAGTTGACAATCTAAATTCACAAGATGGATATTGCCCAATTACAATCAAAAACACTCCCCAAACTCTAAATAAAGATTTACAATAAAGAACTCCAATGAGTTGGGTACCAAGATATGACTCTATAAGGCACAAAGATTTGGATTAATGCTTGGATGTTGCTTGAAGGTTCAATAGTTGTTGCTGGTGCTTTGGAGGCTTGCTTTTATACCCTTGCATTGATTTCTAGCCATTTGGGTGGTTGAGATCATTATTGTAGCCGTTGGGCTGCATTTTCCGTGCAATTAATGCTCTTCATCAACCATCTGTATCGGTACACGAAGGCCCATATCGATATCTGTCTATAAGAAAAAAGAGCCGTTGTGTACAAAATAACATGGGCGTATCGATACGCGGGGAAGCGTATCGGTACGGTATCAGTGTAAATAAAGGGGCGTATCAATACAGGAAAAGTCGTATCGATGCAATTTTGCTCACTTGAGCTACTGCCTGAACTTGTATCGGTACATCTTGAGGGTGTATCAATACGGGTTCAACGGCATTTTAAAATTGGTCTTTCCCAATAACTGACTCCAACGGCTAAGTCGTTAAATGTTGATATTTGAGAAAATCTTTGAAGCATATCAAAACACCTAGTGGCGTATCGGTACGCAATGCTTAAAACTTAAACCTAGTATGAAGACTGTATCAAAACGAATGTAATCATATCGAAACGCTTGAGAAAAATACTTAGCTCATTTGAAGGCCGTATCGATACGGAAAGAGTCGTATCGAAACAGATGTTCATAGTGGCCAATGTTGCAAAAATTGTATCGATACGCTTAGAGGCATATCGATACGCCTGGGCGTATTTCTATAGTTTGACCTTTAAAACACTTAGAAAAATTTTAAGGCTTTAAGTTTTTGACTTAGAATCAAATATGTTTTAAAATATTTGTCATTTTGGGACACTTTAAAAATTTGTTTGCTTTACAATTAAGTCCTTAAAAAATATTTGTTATATCAAAATCATCATAGGTTTTACAAACCAAGAATAAAATTTTAGATTTCACTTAGATAATAATTAGATCACTGTTTGGGCTTTTCATAATTTGGGCATTCATAGGTTAGGTTTTGGGTTGGGCTTCCTTGTGTGTTTATCTTTGAAACCTTTGTTTACCATCCTTGAATGGTCATTCATATAACTTTTAATGTTTTAATGGCATGTTAATGAATCTAAATCTGACAAAAGGGTATTCATTAATCTTGATATTCGCATCATAACAGTCTTGCCTCAATGGATGTTGACTGGATATTTGGATTAATCCTTACCGCTCCAGGGTAAACGATAATTAAAATGGACAAGACTATTTCATCATTTCTTAATTGGTTGCATCATGTATAAAAGTGACGTACAGGATCCGAGACCTAAACTAACATGATAGTCGGTCTTATTCGATGTCGGTTTAGTCTATGGTACGATGTATCGTCATCCTTATTAATTAAATGCCTAATTAATTTAAACTCACCAATCCAATTAAGCCCGTAAATCAAAGTCAATTTTTAATTAAGAATGCCAAATTAAAGTTTATTCAAATTTCAACAAATTCCATCCATTTTAAAGGCAACAAATATTATGGTACCGATATCCGGGCGTGATGGGGTGTTAATCATTCCCCACGCGTAACCAACTCCCGAACCCTTTCATAACGAATCTCTAGTTTTCTTTGGTGTCCGGCCTACCTTATTTAAGTGGCCGGTAGCAACTCCAAATTTTTATGATTTTCAAAAGTAAAAGAAGATTTTCAAGAAGAAATCCCCATTTTTAAAATGAAGATTTCAAAGAAAAGGATTTCAGGGGATAAATTCATAGTTGACGATTTTTTCCAAAATAAAAATTACTTTTAAAACAGAAAAAGGGTCGCTACAATAACAACAACAACAACAACAACAATAACAATAATAATAATAATAATAATAATAATAATAATAATAATAATAATAATAATAATATCAAGAGAGTTGTAAATGAAACGAGACAGATCATGAGCTACTCGAGCCTGACTCGGTCGAAGCTCGATCAAAACTCGACTCGGCTGGACTCGACTTGAACTCGAGCTCGGCTCGAATTCTTAACGAGTCGAGTTGAGCTCAACATACTCAAGCTCGAGTCAAGCTCTAACTCGACTTGAATTCTTAACGAGTCGAGCTCAACACTACTGAAGCTCGACTTATTTATACCCCTATCCGAGACCTACTTAAGGTACTTATCACTTGATCTAACCCATTGATAAAAGAAATATAACTTAAATTATTTTTCTACAAAAGAATAACTTCATTAAGCTTTTTTTATTTTTCCATTAAAGCGTAAACATGCCACGCAACTTGCAATAGCTATGGCATAGGGGTGAAGCTATATTCAAAGTCGGTGGTAGTCAGGCTGATGCTCATGCAATGTCACCATCACATTTCGACCATCAATTCCTTTTGTTCGCCATTATGAATCATCGCTACTTATGAACTAAACTCCCACACAACTTTACATACAATTAAAATCACCACATATTCACATTAGTGTCGGTGATATAATTTGGAATACAAGTTTGATGGTGTCGATTTAAATTTTTAAAAAATTTAAAGGTTTGAACGAAATTTTTTAAAAATTTTGAGAGTTTAACTCAAATTTTAAATAATTTTGAGAGATTTAATCAGAATTTTTAAAATAATTTAAGAGAATTTCATTAAAAAAGGCTTAAGGGTGTATAAAATCCTTATTTTTAAAAAAAAAATCAATTAAGCCCCTAAAGTTTTTTGCAACAATTAAGCCCTTGATTTAAAAATTTTAATCGATTACGCCCTTGAACCAAGAAATTAAATCAATTAAGTCATTTGATCAATTTTGACCATTAAATCTTGACAAATTTTTCTTTAGATATTACTGGAACATAATACACTATAATTCTATCATGTTGCATGTATATTTTTCCCAAAAAATTATTTTTTTATAATTTTTATGTCTTTTAGAATTTATAGAACTTTTAAATAATTATTAAATTAAATAAAAAATTTCTGAAAATGTCAAGTAGAAACACCGTGATATGATGCATTACACCAAGATACGAAAAAAAACTATTAAAATTTAATGGTCAAAATTGGTTAAAGGGCTTAATTGATTATATTTCTTGGTTAAAAGTCTCGATTATATTTTTTTGTTAAGGGCTTAATTGGGTCTAAAAAATTTAGGGGCTTAATTGATTTTTTTTCAATGTTCAAGTGCTTCTTACTTTTTAAGCCTTACAAATATTTAATATTCTGAAACTTAATATGAATTTTTAGGGTATAAATATATAACAAACGGGTAAAATTTTGATACGCAAACTGTGTAAAACTAAATTTTACACAAGCATGCATATTTACACTATAAAATTCAAATCCTAAATTCCTAACCCTATACCCTAAATTCTAAACACTAACCTTAACTTCTAAACCATACAACCTAAACCCCTAAACTTTAAACCATAAACTAAAACTCTAACCCCTAAAACTAAAAGTCACGTGTAAACTAAAATTTACACGGCCTGTGTATCGAAATTTTTTCCATAACAAAATGGGTAAAATTTTATTACACGGATTGTATAAGACTTAGTTTTACACAAGCATGCATATTTACACTATAAAAATCACATTCTAAATTTCTAACTACAACCCTAAAAAAGTTAAACCCTAAACTTTAAATCATATACCCTAAATTCTAAACCCTAACCTTAAATTCTAAATCATACAACCTAAACTCCTAAATTTTTAACCTTAAACTAAAATCTTAACCGCTAAAACTAAATGGCGGGTGTGTATTTTTTCCTAACAAAATACAACTTGCATAGTGCAACTAAAAAGATAATACAATAAAGAATATAAAACAAAACATATTTCACTACAATTCTCCACTCGTGACCTTGTAAAGAATGATGATATATATGTTTGACAAATTATTTCATGTGAAAAACTAGTAATTTCTTCATCAGGGCATTGTCGACTACCATATTTGAGAAGTTGGTCAATGTAATTACAATAATGTCAACTTAAGAATGTTGACAAGGTTACTAGGGGAGTAAATAATATGTTTGTACTCTTTTTCCTTAATCTAGGTATTATCCTATAAGGTTTCCAATGAGACAACAATGTTAATATTGTGTACTCATTTCATTCGTCAATTTTTGCCCACTAGATTTTTCCTAGCAAGATTATTTTTTTACCTTGAAAATGTAAATATCTCTCTACTTGGTTCGAATCACAACAAGAAAATAATTGCTTGGTAAATGCATGATTCTTTCTACTTTGCATCACTTTTTTTGTACAAGTATAGAATGAATCATAGGATCAGAATTTCTGCAACATTCTCCCCTAACTTAACTAGAACTCACAAACAACCAGCAGAGTGCCGGTCCGATAAGGTAGCATCTTTGCATTCTTCTAAATCAACAATGACTTTCCATGAAACTACAAGCAATATAAAGAGAAGCAGTAGAAATTTAAATTCAGTACAAGTCTAGGGATTCTAGAACCCGGCGAGCCTGGATGTGAAGAACTGTCAGCCTCTGGTCTGGATCAAGGGTTGAGCCGAACTGGCTTGCAGCCCATATCAACGAAGCGGATTTTTCACCTAAAAGTTGTCTTACCTCTTCATGAATGGTTGCCATGGGAGACCTTTCCCTCCCATTTACATGCCCAATGAGTAGAAGCAAGAACTCTCCACATTTCAATCTGATCGGCAAAATGATCTTTCTTTTTCAGTTAAACTGAATTAGTTAGATGTTGCTTAGCAATAAGAAGAAAAACAATCAGAATTTTAAACAGGATCATCAGAAAATGAGAACAAGGACTTGAATTAATATCCCAATATTCAAAAAAAAATCCCAACTACTATTTTTAAGTACCTGAGATTTTCATCCACTTGGTTGTCTCGTATGAGCTCTGCAACTTCCTCAATGCCATTACATGCTTCAAAATCCTGGGAAGCAATAGCAGAAACATCACGCAGATGTGCAAGGAATGAATGAATGAACATACGAAAGATATCATCAACCATAAGCCTACTTTGGTTACAAAGTTTAGAATAATACTTCTGCTAAACATCAGAGAAGATGAATTTTCATGGCACTAAAGTGAGTGTGTTAAAATGTTTCTGTTTTAGTGACAAACTACGATTCAATGAAACTAAGTTTCTGAGCAGACATATATAAGATGTAAATAGTGGAGAGACCAATCCAAATCTAAGTATCTAATTCAAGAGGCTTTGGACTAGCTAACACGAGATCATTTTGAAAAATACTTATCATTAGCTTCTACAAGCCTATACTGTTCATCTCATTGAATGGCTGGAAGTAACCAACCTGTCAATTGAAAAAAAATTGAGAAGGCAAGAGAGAGAACATGAGGTTATTTCTTCTTCAATAAAATAACCAAAATTAAGGGGGTAACAAGTAAAGTTGGACTATTCATTTTCTTTCTCCTAGTCAAAAGGATAAGGCTGCAGAACAACACATTTGCTATTTTTTAGTACTGCTGACGGAGATAACAATCCTTGACAACTTAACTTCTTTAATGATTAAGATGGAAAAGCTTTATGAATAGAACAAACAAGTTTACAAAGTATTATCCAAGCTAAAACACATATCAAGTTTATGCAACCGTGCTGATTCAGGAAAATAGGTCTGTGATGCAGTAGCATTAGCATTATGATACTGAGAGCTGTTAAAAAAGTTGGCAGCCAAAATTGAAATGAAACTAACGGACTATAAGTTGAAACTAAATCATTCGTGAATTTAGCTATGCAACACATTCCACAGCCCCAAAAGGATAAAATACCATTTGATTGGCTGAGGAATCCAACATTATTGAGATTAAAGCATCCAGACATGCACCTTGTTCAAGAACTCCTCGAGTTGACAAGACATTCATTAAAACCTGTACCAGATCAAGCACTCAAAATTTAGATTACATGGTATGCTATATAACTAAAACTGAATAATTGCACCATTCTTGAAACAAAATTTTCCTCTCATATGAGCTCTGTTTGCAGAACAGTGAATTTGCATTTTTTATTCTCTGTTCTCAGGTAAGATGGAGGAGGAAAAAGGTTTATCACCAGCACATATGATAACTTGATGTTTTAAATAGATATTATTTTATGTAGTGGATGTTTTCTTTATACTCGAGCCTCTTTTGACTCTTCCCTTTTTGAGTGCCACGACTTTCTAAATCTAGCACTTCTGCCAAAATAGTTCACTCTTCATATTCATACTTCCATTGTCTATTTTTTTAACCAATTTTATAGCTAATTTTATAACTGTAAGAAATCAATATTTACCCTTTGGAAAAAATATGTGGTATTAGAATATGTAAAAGAAATATTGATTTTATCATATTAGTAAAAAAAGTTTGTTTACTTAGCAATCTAAAGAATCTATTTGGAAAGACTAGATTAACATTTTAAATAAATGACTTATAAATATGATCAAGTTGATTTCAAAAAATAAAATGATCAATTAATAATTTAGAAAGTTAATGCAGAAACAATAATGGTCATGTTTTTGGTATTTATTGAAATTAATGACGTTATTTACTAAATCATATAAAATTTCTAATTAGATAGACTTATTTAATTAATTATAAAGAAAAAATCAATAGTGATGAGTGATTTATGGTTTGATATAAAATAAAAAACTCACATTCCAATAAAAATAAAAAGATATATCATGGTATCTAAGAATTAATTGACACAGGAGCTTAATGAATAATATTTTATTTTATTATTTCAGTTTTATTTTTTAATATTTAGATATATTTGAACAGCTAATGCTATTAGTTTTCTTGGCCTAAGTCTAGGGTTAAGAGTAAAACTTTATTTGCAAGAAAGTCTAGTGGCTTTGCTTGCGAGAAAGAGGAAGTCGGTATCAAGAAATAGAATTGCTGTGCTACGATGAGCGATTGAAGAATTTTCGCATGTAGTTCATGTTTGGCTGCAACAGGAACAAGTGAGGGCCCAGATGGAGATTCCGAAAGGTGCCCACAACCAGTTTGACAATACCGCAAGGTTGTCTTACTGATGAATCCAATTTTGGTTTTAAAGAGTCATGATGCTGGACCTACAAACCCTGCAGTATGGGGTGGATTGGAGGGGCGGTTGGTTCATGCCCTTGAATCGAACAAGGGTGCAATTAATGTTGAAATTGCTGATTTTGATGTGAAGATGCACATGGAACAGCACGGTTATGATATGTTAGAACCAACCTATGATGAATATCCCGAGGAAAGTGAAGAAGTTGATGTGCATCCTGTTCAAGGAGAGTTTTTGGTTGTGATGCACATCAACTTCTTCACTTTTCTCATGCTATTCATCATAGATTGATTCTAACATATCATAATCTTGCTTTTCCATTTGCATCTTCCCATCAAAATCAGCAATTTCAACATTAATTCCACCCTTGTTCGATTCAAGGGCATGAACCAACCACTTCTCCAATCCATCTAATGACGCGGGAGCTTAACTTATAATATTTAATTTTTTATTTCAATTTTATTTTATAATATTTAGTTTAAGTATGAGATATATTTTGAACAGCTAATGTTATTATTTTCTTGAGGTTTAAGTCTAGGGTTAAGAATAAAACTTTATTTGCAAGAAAGTCTAGTAAATTTGCTTGCAAGAAAGAAAGCCTATATAAATAAGTTGTAGGCTTTACAGCCAAATTAATTTTTATTATTATTACTTTCTTTGAAGTAATGGTAAAACTAGAGGTTATTTACAACCCTAAGTTTTCTTGAGTTCCAACTTCTTTCGAACTCGTTTTTCAGCCTTATTTCTTTTGGTTCACTGCTCTTTCTCCCTTATACCACATCATTAATACTCCACATGACTATGCAGTTGGTTCAAGTCCTCCCTCTTTCGCAATATATATATATATATACACACACAATAATAATCCACTATCTTACATTTGAAGAGTATGGTTAAGCATAGAAGATTCTAATTTCATGTTTTCTTTCTTCCAATCATGTGTAACAACTTCTAAGTAGAGTTTAGTTTATTTCAAAAAGACTAATATTGTTTGTTGAGGGATACAAATTTAAATTCTATAGTTCAATTTGTTTATGTTCTTCAAGTAAAAGCTAACCATTAAAACTTAGCATGTCTTTCTTTTTGCCAAAAGATCAAATTCATGGTTGCATGTATTAACTCTAAATTTAAACTACAACAATCCAAAAACAAATTATATTAATTTAAAAATAATCATCAGTAATATTTATTACCTATTACAAACCATACCAAGATTATGAAAAAACACATATAATAAACAGAATCAGGTAATTAATAAATGTATAGAGAATATTTTATTCATGAGCATATTATCATCAGCATCAGATGAGGAAATGCCACCTGTTGAAATTTGTATTCTTAAAACATGAGTGGTTAAAAGTAGGCAAATTGCAGATGTGAAACGATACCCTTATTGTATGTTTTAACATAATTTGGCATACCTTCAAAAATACATATAATTTGACATGCTCAATACTAGATACTAGAATGATATCAATGTTCACTTTTCAATCCTGATTCACATTTCTAATGAACAAGAGATTTGTCAGTCCTTCAAGCAAGCAAACTTCTTATAGAAAGTACAAATGTAAATATAAATTCTGGTATACCATACAGTTTCTTAAAAGTAAATATAGAATTACCCTGATGGCTTTATGTTGATGGGCCAAATAAGTGCTTTCAGGGTGAAGTAGACAGCAACCTTCCAAGACTCTGAGCGCAAGAGCAACTTCTGAATCCGTGGAAGGACTTTTAACCTTCATTAGCTCCACGCTGAATATGTGTTCTAAGCTTCCCACCTTTTCATCCGCTGTTTCTTTCAATGAATGCTCAAACAACACCGGAACCACTGCCACCAACAGAGTCATATTCACACATAAAAGTTAAGGGGAAAAACAACGGATTCTTTAGGAGGGGGATTTGAAGATCATGAACCTTGGAGCTCGGGGATGGACTGAGTTTGAGAAAATAGGCTTATGGAGGAGTCCGATTGAGCTATAGATCGAAGCGATTTGAGGAGGAAACGGAGGCCACGGACTCGGAGGAAAGAGAACTCGGCGCGGGCGT
Source organism: Hibiscus mutabilis (assembly GCA_019671005.1). NCBI lineage: Eukaryota > Viridiplantae > Streptophyta > Magnoliopsida > Malvales > Malvaceae > Hibiscus > Hibiscus mutabilis. The sequence goes on along the minus strand of CM033712.1, from coordinate 2,171,079 downwards.
CACGGAGGTCGGTGCGGAGAGCGAGGGTGACTTCTCTGTAGATTCGTTGTTTTTTAAGAGAGTTAACTAGCTCTTCAACCGCACTCGTTGCAGCCGCCGCCGCTGCTTCTGATTCTGGATCTCTCGGCGATGATGCAGACGGAGATTCCTTTGAATCTGTTGTCTTGCTCCATAATGCTTCTTTCAAATTCATCTCTATTAAACTGTCTTCTATTGGATTTGAAAATCTCTTAAACTTTCCTTTTGGTCCTATTTGGTTTGAAGGAAATCTGGAAAGAAGAAAAAAAAATCTGCGTTCCGTTGAGACGGAAAATTAAACCGGAGGAGATATGGGAACGTTTTTTCTTAAAAAAAAAAAACTACAGCTACGACTACGAATTATTGTCTCAGTTTTATTTTAATCATCGATCTTTTAATTTTATTGATCTAATCACTAAATTATTTAAATGATATTAATTATGACTTTTAAAAATTAACGAACATATTAAAATGGTAATTAAATAAATTTATGTAATTATATATTTAATTTTTATTACTTAAATATTATTAAAATAATTTTAATTTTAATTTAATTTAATAAATTTACTTATTCAACCAAATTATAACATATATAACCATATTATTGGTCCAAATATTAAAATTTATTATTATTTTTTTCTAATAAAATTGTGACACGTGATATAGATTAAAAGAAAATAATTTTTTTAAGATATTGTTGAAAGGCTTTTTAAATCTAGGTGTGATAAGTAAAAGGGTAGTCACAACTCGCAAACACTTGGCTATTAAACCAAGAACCATTATTTAGTTTAGTTTTGACAACTCACAAACTTTTCTCTCCCCTCTTCTCGACAGTGGGGTTTTAAATACGTATAAGATGAGCAGTGATAAAGAGCTCCTAAAAAAAATAAGACCCAAATAAATTAAATTAAATGTTTATAGAGGGAAATAAAAGAATATTGTTTAATAAATTATAAGGAAACAAATAAAAAAGACTTTAAAAAAGTATATTATTGGTATAATTCCAATATATACCTCGAATAGTTATTGTAGTTTATATATATTTTTAAATTAATTTAACCTAACGTTTTATTTTGTGTCAAAATAACCTCTTTACGAATAAAAACTGTTTGTCAGCTGACGATAATCAGCTTAAAATAACGTGACAAACTTATATGACAACCGCGATCGCAATGTTATATAAACAAATATGCTGACTTTACACAATAAGACATTAGTCAAAAAATATTTTTATAAAACTATATAAAATATAAAATATTCTTTTCTTCTAACTTGTATTTCTGTCAAATTATTTAAAATTGTTTATGGTCAGTTCACTAACAATTTTTGTTCCTCTTAACAGGCTCTAGCTCGCTGTCAAACAGATTGGAGCTTCATTTTCGTCCCGAAGATCCTTTCTCGCATCCTGCATTTGGTGATCTTCGTCCCTGTAACAGTTTGCTGCTTAAAATATCGAAAAAGAAGTGTTCTAATGGACAAACTGCAGAAACTTAAAGTAAGTTACAGGAATGTTCAACATCAGGAGTAACTGGTTCGGAAAATCCGGGACAGCCTCCTCAAGTTGAAGTGCAGAGACCAGAAGAAGAAGAAGAAGAAACAGAGCTTTGTGCTGATATCGTTTCTCGTGTCTCAGAAGCTTATAATTTTGATGGTTAGGATTCATTTTTTGTTTGTTTTAAGAACGAAGCTCGGGTTATTAGTTATTACTGTTTTAGAAATGGAGCAAGGTGATAAGTGCTTGCTTTGAAGTTTGAATTTTCAATTTTTGGTGAAGGAATGGCTGATTATCAGCATGTTCTCCCGGTTCATGCCGATGCTGCCAGGAAAAGAAAGAGAAATTGGGAGGAAACAGAGGAGCCATCCTTTGGTGAGGTCTTTATGGTTCTAGCTTCAACATGAAATCGGAATTAAATTAAGTTCAGTTTGATAAGTTTATTTCCTTCCTTTAATTGTTTCACAGAAAAAGGTGAGTTTATGGATGTGGATCAGGAGGATGTGATGATGATATTGCCCCCGCTTTTTTCACCCAAAGATATGCCAGAGAATGTAGTGTAAGAAATCTATGGCATTTTACTTCCCTTTTATTGTATATTTATTTTTGCCTTTTCTGTTTTGATTAAAGGAAGATTCTTAAATGAAGTCCATATTCTTAGTTCTAGAAAGGTGTGAGAGTAACGTGAAGCCTTTATACTATTAATATGGTGAGGGTCGTACTTAAATGTACTGATCTATAAGCTCTTATTATTGTAAAAGGGTTAAAATGAGCAATTTTAATTTGCATTTCTAATAACCACAGATATTTATTTCTGGAAGATTAAGCTTTTAAAAAGATGTATATGAAAGTTAAACGTTGTTTGCAGTGTTTGATTTATGCTATCTAATTCTAGACTACATGGAAATGTTGATTTGAAATGCTTTGCTCTTCGGAAATACTTTCTATTTCAGGTTAAGGCCATCAACCATCTCAAGTTCAAAAAAGAAACAAGAGGGAGTTGTAGAGTTTAGTGCTGAGGTATTGACTATAATATTTTCTTCCTGTAACATATGCATTGAACCACAGTAAACATGAACATGTCTTTGAGCCTCCGCATCAAGCAAATGCAGATGCACATGGTCAACCATGTACATGCCTATGATTTAAGTCTTTAATAATATATCTATAAGGATTTTATCCTGGTGTTAGCACATTTGTAGTAACTACTGCTGGTCTGAAAATGATTCGTAGAAAAGGCATATTATCTTTTGCTGTATAATTTTCATAGGCACATTAGTCTCACCAGGTGGTTTGATCAAGAACGTATGAGATACACTTGTTTTTTTTAATTTTTAATTTTATTTTTTTCCACACTGTGACATCCATCTACCCAGTCAAAAATTTATGACATCTTGCCTTTGTAATGTCATGATAACACTGAGCAAGAATTTTGTTGATACCGAACTAAATGTGGAACAAATGAAGCTCTGTTGCTTATATAAGTTTGTGGTGAACTTCAATTCTCTTTCTTTTCAATAGTGCTACTTGTTAAGTTTTTCATTGTCTGTATCATTAAAACAACGTGTGCTTGCTTGGCTGCAGTTAATATCTCCTTTCTTTTCAGCAACATCTTATCTTAGCAAGGAGAGATGTTTGAACTGCTAATTTGTTTCCTTCCATGCAGGTTGACCTAGAGCCAGGCCTTGCAATTGATTTCAACATTAAAGATATCCTGATGATTGCATTTTACCTTTCTGCTGGATTTTGTATTTTGTTTTCTGATAACTAATGTCAGTATATGCTTATAGTCTCACTCTAGACCATATTGGCTTTAGATTCTTTTGGATCTAACCTTTAGTTTCTTTATATTGAAGAAAATCATTTATGATGATTCAGTAAGAAAGTTTTTATTTTCTATTAATACATATATATGCATATTTGCAAATATAGATGGAAATAATTAACTAAAAGGAGAGATTATAACATGAACAATGTATAGATTTATTCACCATCTCCCTGTTGGACTTAGCGTTCGCACAGGTTCCTAAGAATGTGAACTGGGAGGAACTTATATCCCAAGGCTCAGAGCAGTGGGAGTGGCAGATGACTGTATCTAAGCTGTTTGTTGAACGACCTATATGGCCCAAGGAATCAATAACTGAGCGCTTGCTTGAGAAAGGTCTAAAATTTAGCCATATGGTTCTTAAAAGGTCTTGTCTGAAAACTTCCACTCCTATTTATTAACAAAGTTTTTCCTGGAACAGTTGAACTCGCTTGATGATCTTATCTCTCTCCTTTTAGGCTTCTACTTAGGGTTGCTTACTACTTCTCAAATGGACCGTTTCTAAGATTCTGGATCAGAAAAGGATATGATCCTCGCAAAGATCCTGATTCTCGCATGTAAGAGTTCTTCTTGAAATAATCTCGTTTGTTATATTTTTTTGCTTGACGGCTTAGTGCAGGGTTCTTACTTCTGTATTTTCTTTTACCAGATATCAGAGAACTGACTTTCGTGTACCTGAACCATTGCGGAACTATGCAGATTCTAACGCAGCTAATAAGTAAGTTTATACTGATGTGTTTGAATATACGAGGTCTGAGTATCTGATAGTTTGGTTTTTATAGACTCCTTTTAGGTCTAGAATTAGAGAATTTTATGCCCACAATTTATAGCACAATTTACTGTAATTAAAGGAAGCGTTTGCTCATCGAATTTAATACTTAACATTGACATCAGGGTTGTCAAGGGTGCTACGTGCACTCAAGGGGAAAAGACTTCCGTATAGCCCGAGGCGTAAGGCACAAAAAAGTTCTCACCTGAGTAAAATATAAGTAAATATAGATATTTAAAGTAAATATATATATTTAAAATAAATATATATCAAAGTTCAAAGATACATAATCTTTGCATTTTGTTCTTATATACAGCTCTATCATATTAGAGTTGATCTTCGCAAGATGAAATTTTTCAATAAATATATAACAACGATAATAAAGAAAAGAACTCTAAATATAAGATTATAGATATAAAAAAAAGAATAGTTCATGCACTGGCAGTGGAAAATCCACAAGCAGGTCTAATTTTATGTTTAGAGGTTTAGTTTAGGGTTTAGGACTTTAGTTTTTATGGTTTTGAATTTAAAGTTTAAGGTTAGAATTTAGGGTTGAGTTTAGGAGCCAATATTTAAGATTTTGGGTTCAGGGTTAAGGATTTAAATTTTATATTATTGGGTTTAAATAAACATACTTGTGTAAAAAAATTACACTGACAATGCATCAAAATTCAACTCCTAAAAATATATCCAAAAGTTCACCATCTTTACACAAATTAAAAGAATATACAAAACTACAAATACATGATCGCATTCAATTCTTTACACGGATTTAAAGAACACAAATATTTATCATCTTTGCAGTTTACACGTGCACTACATATATTAAAAGAGTTAAATATGTCCCACTTTCCACCATTACAAAATGACAAACAAAAAATAATGAAAAAGTACAGTATAAATCTATAAACATGGACTGGACAACAGTGAACCAGTGCTCTGTTTATTAATCTAAAAGAAAAAAAAAATACACTTCAAGATCAAAATTAGAGGGAAAAAGAAGAACAGATGGTAGAATAGGTAAAGAAAAGATAAGGAAAAAGAAAAACCATGTTTACTTTTCTGATTACCCTGGATATGAATGTAGAAAGTAGTGAAAATAGAAGAGAGAGTGTTCTGTTATTCAATATAGAATAGGTTACAACATAGGACTCTTTTATAGAGTCCTTAAGAATTTATCTTTAACTAGGAATCCTAATAATAGAAGACTTTTAATCCTACTAACAGATAACTCTTAGTCTTTATCCTACTAACAGATAACTCTTAGTCTTTTACATAACTTACAAGTCTTTTACATAATATACAAGCCGTATTATCCTACACTCCCCCTCAAGCTGGAGAGCATACGTCGTATAGTCCCAGCTTGGATAAGAACTCATCAAAAACTGATTTGGGTAAGGCTTTTGTAAGTACATCAGCTAGCTGCCCTTCTGTAGGGATGTATGACAAAGAAGCTACCCCATTGTTAATCTTTTCTGAAATAAAATGCTTGTCTATTTCAACATGTTTTGTTCTATCATGTTGAACTGGATTCCTAGCAATTTGAATTGCTGATTGGTTATCACACAAAACCTCAAACTTATTTTCTTGGTTTGTGTTTAACTCATTCAGTAACTTAAGTAACCAAATTCCTTCGCACATTCCTAGTGCCAAAGCTCGGAATTCTACTTCTGCACTGCTTCTGGAGACAACTGATTGTTTCTTACTTCTCCAGGTCACGAGATTTCCCCAAACAAAAGTGCAGTAGCCACTAGTTGATCTCCTTTCAGTGAGTTCTCCAGCCCAGCTAGAGTCAGTGAATACTTTCACATATCTGTCCTGTGTCTTTTTAAACAATAAACCATGTCTAGGAGTCTTCTTCAAGTACCTAAGAATTATGTTTGCTGCTGCCATGTGTTCTTCATTGGGATTGGTCATATGTCAACTTATCACGTTTACTGGAAAAGCAATGTCTGGCCTGGTTAGTAATAGATAGATCAATTTTCTCACTAATCTCTGAAACCTGTCTCTGTCAACTAAAGAGCCTGTTTCATTAGTAAATTTCAAGCCAGCTTCCATTGGTGTATCTGCTGGTTTACACCCTAGCATTCCAGCTTCATTTAGTAAATCAAGGACATACATCCTCTGATTTATCACCAACCCCTTACTTGACCTTGCAACCTCCATGCCCAGAAAGTATCTAAGCTTCCCTAAGTCCTTTGTTTCAAACTCTCTATTCAGAAGATTCTTCAAGCAGCTAATTTCTTCATCATCATCCCCTGTCAAGATTATATCATCCACATAAACAATCAAGATAACCCTTTTATTTTTCGAAGTTACCTTAATTAAGAGTGTATGATCAGCTAGTGACTGCTTGTATCCATTCTTTAGAATAACTCTAGTAAACCTGTCAAACCAAGCTCGAGGGGACTGCTTTAGACCATAAAGTGACTTGTTGAGCTTACAAATTTTCTGATTGCCTTCAACTGATTTCAGACCAGGTGGGATCTTCATATAAACTTCCTCCTCTAACTTCCCATTAAGAAATGCATTCTTGACATCAAGTTGGTGCAGGTTCCAATCATTGTTGACAGCAAGACTTAACAAAACTCGAACAGTGTTGAGTTTTGCCACTGGAGCAAAAGTTTCAGTATAATCAATCCCATAGGTCTGTGTATACCCTTTAGCCACAAGCCTCGCTTTATATCTCTGCAAACTGCCATCAGAGTTATATTTCACAGAAAAAAACCCATTTACAACCGATAGGTTTTTTTACCTTGGGGAAGATCCATTATTGTCCAGGTACCATTTTTCTCAAGTGCACTGATCTCTTCTTCAACAACCCTTCTCCACTTAGGATGCTTTAGTGCCTCATCAACAGTTGTAGGGATTTCTTTTTCATCTAAACTTGCTGTAAAAGCTTTAAAAGATGGCATCAAAGAACTGTAAGCAACAAATTTCTGGATAGGATGTTTAGTGCACTGTCTAACTCCTTTTCTAATAGTAATAGGAAAATCACCCAGATTAGGAGTAGTAGACTCACTGATCAAATTTCCTTCATCTTCCATATTGGCAATTGGACTCAAATCCAATTCTCGGCAAGTGTCAGATTGCAAGATGGCCTCGAGTATAGTTTTCTTTCTCCTTGTATAGGTCAAAAGTTGTTTGGGAGGAGTAGGTGTTTTGGAAGGATCTTGAGAAGTTGCTGGTGTTTGTGAAGGGATTGGTAAAGAAGATACAGGTGAGAAATCTGAAGGTGTTGTAGGCAACAAGGATGGATTTGTGGAGTGAGTGAATGAAAAGTCTGGAGGTATAGAAAAACTAGGAGAAGTTACCTGGTGTTGGTAAGAAGGCTGAAAATCATCCCAAGTCTCCCCCTGAATTGCAGCCTTAGTAAAGTAAGGGTCCTGTTCAAAAAAGGTAAGATCCATAGTAACAAAAAAATTTCGAGATGGGGGGTGATAGCATTTATAGCCCTTCTTAAGTGAAGAATACCCTACTAGCACACACTTTACAGATCTATGATCTAACTTGGACCTATTAATAGCTGAATTATGAATAAAAACTGTACAATCAAAGATCTTAGGAGGTAATGTACAAGAAAGAGGCTTAAAGTGGGGATATTTTTCCAAGAAAATTGATTGAGGGGTTTGAAATTTCAAAACCTTACTGGGCATGCGATTGATCAAATATGTGGCAGTTAACAAAGCCTCTCCCCACAAGTACTTAGGAACATTACTGGTAAATAAAAGGGATCGAGTGACTTCAAGAAGGTGTCAGTTTTTTCTCTCTGCCACTCCATTTTGTTGTCGAGTATCAACACAGGAACTAATCTGAACTATTCCCTTTTTTCGAAAAGAATCACCCAAAGACCTAGCAAAAAATTCACTGCCATTGTCAGATTTAAACAGTTGGATTTTAGTATGGAATTGGGTAAGAACCATGGTGTAAAATCTCTCAAAAATGCTTTCAGTTTCAAACTTTTCTTTCATCAAATAAGTCCAAGTAGTCCTACTATGATCATCAATAAAAGTAATAAACCATTTACAACCATCAACATTCTTCACTCTAGAAGGGCCCCAAATATCACTATGGATCAAAGAAAAAGGGTGAGATGGTTTATAAGTAGATGGCAAGTAGGATGCTTTGGTTTGTTTAGCAAGAGGGCAGATATGGCATTTAAATAAACTTGGCTTTTTATTGATGAATAAAGAAGGGTACAATTTTGCAAGATATTGGAAACTAGGATGACCTAACCTAAAATGCCACAATAAAACAGTATCACTTTGTCCTAAAGCTGTAAATGAACAAGGAGATTGAGAGATAGAAGAGGGTGGAGTGTCATGAAGAACATAGAGGCCATTGTGCAAACTAGCATTGCCAATCATTGTCTTCGAGTTCATTGCCTGCAAAACACAACTAGAAGCATTAAAAATTGTGGAACATTTTAAATCTGTTGAAAGCTTGCTAATAGATATAAGATTGCAGGCAAGATTGGGGACAAATAAGACATCATGGAGCAACAGATTTTCATTAATACTAATAGAACCACAGCCCTGAATTTGAGAAAGGGAGCCATCAACAGTTTTAATAGATCTACCAGAAGAAGATGCTGTGTATTTAAGGAATAATTCCTTGTTACCAGTCATATGGTCAGACGCCCCAGAGTCGATGATCCAGGTTGGAGTAAGTTGTGCAGATAAAAGGTCTATAGGGAAGGAGGTACCTTCAGTTTCTTTCATGGCCAGATTTGCCTCACCAGGGCATGCAAATTTCCCAAACAATTTCTGAGGATCTTCAATCTGTTCCTTAGTAAAACTTGTAACACTAGAGACATAAGCTAAATGGGGCTGTGTATCTCTAGAAGACCTTGGCTTCCAATCGACTGGTTTGCCATGAAGCTTCCAGCACTTCTCCTTGGAATGGCCTGGTTTCTTGCAATGATCACACCAGGGCCTACCTTTTTTAGTAGAAGTTGTCTGAGTGAGAATATCAGATCCTTCATGGGAAGAAAATTCAGGAATCATCACAGTGCGCCTGCTCTCCTCCTTCTTGACTGTAGAAAAAACTTCTCTAATCGAAGGAAGAGGGGAGCTGCTAAGAATCCTACTACGAACTGCATCTAACTCTTTATTCAACCCATGAAGAAATTGGAAAATTCTGCGTTGTGTAGTAATTTTTCTGTACAAGGCAACATCGGTTGGTGTCTCCCATTCATTCTGCTCATAAAGGTCTATCTGCTGCCAAAGGGCATTGAGGGTATTATAGTATAGGGTGACTGACATTCCTTCTTGTTTGAGAACCGAAGCTTGACCTTCAATCTCATACAACTTCGAGATAATATCTGTACTAGAATAGGTTTCTTGGACAGCCCTCCAGATTTCAGCCGCTGTTTGGTAAAGGAGAAAATTCCTGCCTACACTGGGAGCCATAGAATTGAGCAACCAAGACATCACAGGGCTATTTTCCTGCATCCATTTGGCATATCCAGCAGCAGTGGCCGCAGGCTTGTCAACCTCCCCTGTGAGATAGCCCAATTTGCCTCGCCCTGAGATAAAAATCTTGACAGATTGAGACCATTCCAAATAATTATTTCCATTCAATCTATGACAAGTAATAACAAGGCTGGAAGTTTCATTGAGATCATCAGAACCAGAAATAATTTCTGGTGAAGAAGTGATTTCAGTAGAGGAATTATAAGAAGAAGAGGTGGCTATCGACTAGGGTTTTATTTAGAAGATCGAAACCCAAGCTGATACCATGTAGAAAGTAGTGAAAACATAAGAGAGAGTGTTCTGTTATTCAATATCGAATAGGTTACAACATAGGACTCTTTTATAGAGTCCTTAAGAATTTATCTTTAACTAGGAATCCTAATAATAGAAGACTTCTAATCCTACTAACAGATAACTCTTAGTCTTTATCCTACTAACAGATAACTCTTAGTCTTTTACATAACTTACAAGTCTTTTACATAATATACAAGCCGTATTATCCTACAATGAAGAAGTTTAAAACACTGCTTCACGCATGGTTGTACTTGTTTCGTTGGAATAGTTCCAGTCTTTGACAGTATTTTTGTTTTGAAGTTACAATAAAACAGTGGCTGAATAGGATTTGTTTTAATAAAAAGTAATTTTATATTAACTAAATAAATGTATTTCATTATGCTTTTAACAAGAGGGGGAAAATTGGAAATTGAATAGTCAAATTTACTAAAGCTAGCCTCTTTTGCACCTTGCTTGGAATAAAAAAAAAGTGCAGGAGGTGCTCTCCTCTTTAAAACCGATTTGCCTAGGAGGGTGTGAAGTGCTGTTCTCTTCCATGGCTGCACCATATCACCTAGACACGCCTCAACAACACCGATTGACATCAATTGCTTTATATTCCATTCCGTCGAAATACTTGTGCCGAGTTTAATGGTTTGTTTGAAGATTATTTTTTAATAATTTTTTTATCACACAGCTTGAAGCATAAGTGGGAAAATTTATGTTCTTTCCAAGTATTTCCTTACAAATGCCAGACATTTTTACAACTATTTGAACTGGATGATGATCACATTCAACAAGAGATAAGAAAGCCTCCAAAAGTAGTAACATGCAATGTGAGTCTATTATCTTCAGTGTTGAGCAGACGTGTTGGTTAGTTTATCTCTGGTGTCATCCAATGGATCTGTTTTTTATTTTACTTTTCCTCTAGAACAGATGTTTATACGATGGTGGTATAAGAATCTTAGATGATTTAAATTTACTTTTTCCAGTGATATCCTCACATTTCTTACATTTAAGTCAAATTGTAATTCATTTTGCAATTCTATAGAAAATATTTAAGGCTTATTTCATGTAGAAACTTTGCAGTCTAAAACAGGATGGTTCTCAGAGTGTTTGCTTGATTGCCTAAGACTTCGTGTAGCAGTGAGGTTCTTGTCAATATATCCTGAAGCTGGTGCAGAAAGCATACTGAAATCTTACTCTGATGAATTTGAGAAGTTAAAGAGATCATGCATGTACAAGGATGTCTTCAACTCTCATCAAGAAGAGCACCAGCAAACTAATAAAGGTTCAAATAAGCAACCCTTTCTTTAAGTTTGTTGACATCTCATCTTTTATTCGATTTTTTAAAAAAAGAATTGGGTTTTGGTAACGAGTTCCTTAAAAACACTCTTTAAGGTTAGTTAAGATACTATGTACATTTATGTTTTTATATTGATTGCATCAGGAAATAGTTAATGTGATGTTTTCAACTCTGCGAAAAGAGTATGTCACCTTAATAATATCCTCATCAATTCTTGGTTCATTTAACTGCCCTACTTATTTGCTGTCACTCAATATTGATGATAATTTTTCATCCATTTCTAGCAAAGCAATGTTGAAATTATTGTCATTCAATGTGGTTTTAATATATTCATGTAACTCTGTGTTGTTGACTTACGCTTCTCTTTTCTTGAATCTATTTATTTTCCACATTCCTCCTTGCTGCAAATTTTGGTTTTCCATGTCATCACTGATTTTCTCCCCGGCCAATATTACTTGTACATATTTTTCAATTTTCTTGGTGAATTCTTAGGACCTTCATTCAAAACTAGATTGCATTCTTCATATATCAGACTGGTTTCACTAGCTGCACTAGAATAACCATATAAGTTGCTAATATTATTTGGAGCTTATAGGTGATGAAGATAAAGAGAGACCCAAAAGTTCTGATAACGAGGAAGATGAAGTTGAAGCTGATGATGAAGAGGAAGAGGAACTGGATGTGTATGAGACACTTAATCTGGTAAATCATATGTTTATTATTTGTTGTACTTTTAACATTCTTGTTAACTCTTAACTGATCATGACGTTACTGTATATTTTCCTTATTTCATGTTTTTGTTCTCAGAATAAGAAAAAACCATAAAAGGAACTTTATGGATATCTTTTTTCATTTGTAGGGTGATGAGGATGATGAAATCTCTTTGCAACCTGATGCATGTATCCTTGAATCAAGGCTGTCTGTGCTTTTGTTGAAAGCTTGTGTCCTTTAAATAGAGTGGTAATTTGGCAGTTATACGGGCTTTTGAGCATGTGTTGGAAAAGCACATCCAGGGGCATTTGCTACATATTAAATTGATTGAGGTTTGTCTTGGCTGCAGGCTTAAAGAATTGTTATCACTTACTCTTTTATGCAATGCAGGCTGACGGGCCGCTTCTTTTTGCAATAGTCACCTACCATATTAGGCTATTGTGCTTGTATATAAGAGTGAGCCTGCAGTGATATAAGATAAGCTCTTTATGTTAAAATTGGTTCTCTTGTGGTATCTCTAAGAATGAAAAAATGTGATTGCAGATCACTTAAGTCATACATCCGTAAAAATCTTGTAACGGAGTTGGAAATGAATTTATATTCTAACTTGATAGTATATACGAATATTTTCACTGTGGTTGGTGACTGTTCATTTGTAATATAGCATTTGAATTTTAAACTATTATATGTCTTCAGTTTCAACCTCAAACTATCTAAGCTTTTCATACATGTGTAGATGTACTAACACAGAAAAGGTGCAAGTGCATGCATACAGATACATATTGATATGAACCTATATTTGTTTAGTATTTGGTTTGTTCCCATCTGCATGTTCCTTGCCTGCTTGAAATTTCCTATATATTACGTAGATTTAGATGTGGAGAACAACTCTAGGACATACTTGCAAGAGCTTTTTGGCAGCTTCCCATCGACTGTATCTGGTGCTGCTGATTCAATACAGGTAGAAGATGCTAGTGATGGAGAATATCAAATATACGAGCAATTTAGTGATAATAACTATTCTGATGATGATGAAGAAGATGATGATGGTGGTGGTGATGACAGCTAACATTCCTTATCCAGAAGTTTACAGGTAGCTTTCCTCCCTAGGGTTTTGCTTCCTTTTTAGTCCTTCTCCATGCTTCACTTACAGCACAACTATCCAAGACTCGTAATGGAATCTTTTTTGATTGATTATTCGGTTAGAGGATACAGCTAGTATTTCCCCCAAGCTATGCTTTTTATAGAACAACTCAAACTAATACTAATGCATTATTATTATTATTATTATTATTATTTTGAAGTTATTGAAACTTGTACACTCTTATAACATCTCTGAAAAAAATTGTAGTTGAGACTTTAAAATAGAACCTATCTAATTGGAACATTACATTTTAGAATTTCACGTCATATTTGCAGCATTCTAAAGTAGATTGGACATTACATTGTTGTGCTGCTTTTTGGTATTTCTTAGGCAAATGGGGTATTTGTTTACTGATAGTTTTATGTGGATTTGCAGATTCTCGAAGCTACAACATGTGGTAGGGTGCTGAAGCTTTACAGTTGGTGTCGCAAGCTGTTGAGAAGGGTGAGTAGATATCTGCATATTCCATTGCAGGTTTTTCATTTCAGCTCCTAAATTATGAATTATCAGGTAAACTTCTGTAATGTTTAATGCATGATTAGTATATTCATTACTTTTATGGACTACATATGTGACGATCCTCGGAGGTACATATCGAATGGCAATTTTGGTACAAGAATTTCATACCATGCTAATATTATATATAATCAACTTTCTTGATTTCCTGAATTTTCTTTTAGCCAAGCTGGTTCGTGGTTTACTTGGAAGAAACATTATGGCTTTAACCTATAACTGTTACCCAACTTTTGATCCCAAAGTTGTATGGTTTGATATGCATTATAGCTGATCGAGGATCTTGAACGACATGGGCATTTGTAAATTAATAAAAGGAGGCTAAACGAATTCCCAAGACTAATCATCAGAATAGAAATCTTCTGCCCTTTTTCGGTACCCCTATGTATGCCCTCACACTAAAATTTAGCTTTATAATTTAGGGTTTAAGGTTAGGGTTTGTGGTTAGGGTTTAGGGAATTTTGGAGTAGGTTATATTTTTAGGGTATAAGATTCAGGATTTAGAATTGAGGTTTAGGGCTTGGAATTTAATTTTTTTAGTATTTTTAATATTGGGACATAGAAAGGGGCACCGAAAAGGGGCAAATGAAAAATTATAAAATGGTCATTTGAGTCCTTATTTTTCTCGTACCACTAGACTAATGAGTCATTCGGTGAATATATATTCGATTCTATAACATGTGAACTATATCCAATAATTCTAAAAAGATCACAAGCCAATGTATCCAGATTAAAACATAAATGTTTCTATGTTAATGCACATTTCAGTTCACAATTCCGAAATCATGCTTGTAAGGCATTTCAAAATCATGAACCAAAGCTTCCAAAATGTACAACTGAATACTTAACTCTATCAATCAAGCATTCTTTTCAACATAATCACGTGCATTAAAATAGAGCATTATGAAAATAAATTGTTGTTATGCATCATTTACTCTTGGAACTTGGAATATTTGTTTTCCCGATGAACACGTTGGGTTGCACTAATGAGCAGCACCGTAGAACACTCACCGGAGAAAAGAATTCAAACTGAAGATAATTTATAAACATATAATTGAACCATTAAAATTTTGTTAATGGATAGTAATGTACAAACAAATCTAAATAATCTAAACAAAGAAAGAAACAGTCCTACATAAATAGCATCAATCCACTATTCTGTGCGTCAATTTGTGAAATAATACTGCATCATCATCTCTGCTGGAAAACTTCTGCATAGAGCGTTGCTCATATGGCACCGGACACCACTTGTTACGTCCATCCCCTGAGACCAACAACAAGCCTATAACCGGGGATTAAGAGGAATACCAATACCATCATCATCCACCAGACCCTCCAGCATCTAATAATGGATGAGTTATTCGGGTGGTGGAGTCTCGAAGATGATGCAACCGATGGGGTATGCGTGTTCGTTTATGTTGCGTGTGATTCGGTATCAGACTCAGAGATCAAAGGCAGAGAAACCTTCTGCAGATGAAGCACCACTGGGGCCGTTTATTAGAGTTGGAAACTGAAACCTCTTTTTAACACGGAACAATATCACTGTCGACTTAATGTCATCCTGTGGTACCTGTAGCATAAACTGGATTTTCATCCTCATCGGGGCCGACTTTCCCTTTCTTTTTTCATTTCCAACCTGAAATGAGATATTAAAGCTTATCTTCATCTTCTTAATGGAGATGAATGAACCTCAAGCAAACAAAAAGCTTGACAAAATACAATAAACTTACCCATAGAGAAGCCCAGTAAAGATGAACCTCTGAATCATACCCTGCTTTGAATTTCATGTCTTTGTCATACGTGTGCTTGTACACGGCACTCCAGTAGTTTGTATCGAGACTGTACCAGTAGCTGCACATAAATCCATACGATTCACCACTTCAATCAACTCTCTATATCTCATGAATCTATATCATGCAGAACAAAGGGAATGGTACATCTAGCCATTATGCACGTGTAATTCCATGACAGATTTGATCCAATGTATACAGAGATAAGGAGTGCTAAGTACTAACCTCAATTTATCCAATGGAGTGAAACGTCGCTTGAAGGCAAACGATGCACTATTTTTTGGCAGTGAAATGCTAGGAATAACTGACATTGTCCCATCCTGCAATTATAGAACCGTCAAAACCTTCTACTAAAGCACTCGAGAAGCTCGAAAATTACGCCTCCATAATCTTTCAAATCCAACACTTTCACCTCAGTCAATTTTGAAACCTAGCCATCTAAATAAACAAGAATGTAAGCACAAAACTATAGCATCGAGGGAAAAACCACCTTATATGAGTATCTTAGTTTCAGTTCTTCATCCGAGTAACGCGCAGTGCCTACGCCTTTCCAAATTGGACCTTTAACAATTCCATTTAATGATAATTTGGGCACGTCTTCTTCCCTCGCTAACGAAACTTCTCCCATGGGAAATCTAAATGTTGCTTTGGGCTATACAGCAACAGGAAAGTTCAGATGAATTAGAGAGAGAAACAACTATGACCCGCGATTAAATATATTAGAGTAGAAGCATAAAAATGCAATAACATTTCCATTAATCAAGTGTTTTAAATGATGCAAAATTGGGTATAGCACATACATAGCGCAACTCAGAACCACAAAAACTGGTTGAAAGTGAATTGCCAAATACTTGATCGTCTGATAAATGGTCCTCAATTGTCATGAACTACATGTTAAGTGATTCATTTGCACTAGTAAAAACACTAGGATAAATGGTGCTCACCAACGAAATATCCGGAATAGGCGCCAACACTTCGACAACATAGCTGGGATCAGCAAGTTTTGCAATTATTGCCACTTCACCCTGTTGTGACTGAGAACATATAGGCGAGATATTCAGGGGGCAGCAGCAGGAAATATTCATTCAGCATTTGAACAACAAATGTGATAGTGTTGGCTTCCCGTTCCCAAAAGTACAACATTATATTCAATTTCATTAAATACTCAAAACCCATCACCAAAAACAAAGCCGGAAACTCGAAAATTTTCTTAAAAATCAAATAAACAATCTCTTATATAATCAGGGTCGTTTTCAATTATATACAAACCAAGGATTACCGCTAAAAAACCAACCTTGATATCAAGGGCAGCTTTCAAATGCCAGGTGGGATTGACATTGTAGGAACCCTGGAAGATGGCATTTTTTTCTTCAGGATCGAAGTATACGGACAAGTGCTTGGAGAATAAGGCCAACTGGGGCTCCGTGATCTCGCGTTTGCTGTTGTTGATGAAGGAGAGCTTGAGCTTGGCAAGGTTGTCGAACACCTTACACGACAGCTTGTGGAAGAATACGCGGCTATCGCTGTCGAACTCCGAAGTCACTCTGAGGGAGGATATCGAAGAGAGAAAGGGGTTGGGTTTTGTTGGCGGTGGAGATGGTGGCGGTGGCTCTGGCTCTATTGGCGACGGTGGCGGTGGAGGGAACAGCGGCGGGACAAGGTGATTGGGGATTCGACGAAATGGGTCCAGCATTGCTAAGATTGGAGGAAATGGAATTCGTAATTCAAAGGCTTAAAAATTCTGTACCTTTGGTTATCAGAATTCGAAGGGCGAGGCATACTCTTCGTCAACCTATGATATCGGCTTTTGGCTTTTGCTTTGTTTGGAATTTGGGGCTTGGGATCGGGAAGAGAGACCTCGTTTGCATACTTGTGAGCCCCTTCTATTAGGCAGTTATTTCGGTTGGATCACTTTTTCAATTTTCCTGATTTCTTATTGGCGTGCGGTTAAAATGAAGTTAAAACGAGTCAGTCTTACACAAACTTTTATAATCTATATAAACGGTAAGAATTTAAGTTATAATATAAGAAATTGTGTAGTTACATAAATTTTTATATAAGGTAAAATTTACACAAATTCTTACATAGTAAGAATTTTAGTTCTACCTAAATTATTACTCACTGCTACATAAATTCTTACAAAAATAATAAATTTTTTATACGGCTGCATTTTAGTCACACCTTAAGGTTTCTTACCTTAGCATCTCCCATCTTTTTTTTCTCTAAAATATTAAAATTATTTTATTCTATCATTTTATCTAAATAAAATTTTTATTTTTAGATTCTGCTAAATAAACCTATTATTTAAAATTAATTTAGTTCTATTGGTATTATTGTGAATACAATACACAAGAAAATGTGAGATTGAGCATGCTTATGCGCTCAATATCCTTCATTCTAATTATGAGTGGGCATGGGCAGAGACAAATAGGGGTGTGCATAATTAACCATAACCGTTAACCGATATAACCGTTATATTTTACAGGTTAATTAACCGAACCGTTAAGACTAAACAGTTTCGGTTAACTAAACCACTAAAAATGATTGTTAATGGTTACAGTTACGGTTATAAATTTTGACACTCATTATTAAATTATATATAAATATTTATTATTTTGTGACTTGTGCTGTATTAACTCATGGAAGTTTCATTTTAAGGTTTGTTTTATGTTAGTTAAATATTTGTGTTTAAAACTTTGATGGTGTATTGTCATGTGTTTAACATTGTTATAGGTTATAAAACCTATAACCGAATCGTCGGTTAATCATGTTTTAATGGTTAGAAAAATTCAATAACCGTTATAACAGTTAACCGATCGTTTAGACTAAATGGTACAGTTAACCGACCCTGAACATCCTTAGAGACAGAGGCATGTATAGCTTAGGACGAGCAATATCATTTGAGGCCTTTTTGTTTAAATAATAGTCAAATAAGGTCTTTATCCCTCTCGATTTGTAACGACCCGAATTTTGGAATCGATGGGTTGATATCACCCGAGCCTTGAGTCTCGATATGTGGGCCTTGTTGTGGGTAGTGAGAAGCTGAGAAGAGGCACCTTTGAGCCTTTTTTGTTGTTGGGCTTGGGGTTGGGTTTAGTTGTGAGTTGGGGAAGGGTTTAAAGGGTAAAAGAGTAATTTCCCCCTTTGAAAAGAAGAAGGCTGCTCCCTCGTAATTTTCTCTGCAGAATTTTGAGGGAGATGATATCACCTTTCTCCCCTTTTTCACCCCTTCATCCTCATCTCCTCCCCAAGTGACCAACAAAGGCCAAATCTTTACCTTCTTTTGTGTGAATCTTATATTAGTGCTAGAGGGAAAGTTTCTCCTCATCCAAAGATCTATCTATCAAGTTAAAGAGGTTGGAGAGCACTCAAGGGCTCAAGGCAAGGGGAAGGCTTGAGGTTGGGCTAGGAGGCTCTTTTTCGGTGCTTGGAGGAAGGTTAGTACACGTCCAATTCCCTTTGTTTCTTACAAATTATAAGTATATGGCCTCGTATGCTTGTTTGGTGTTTGAAATGGTTAAGTATGGATGTTAATGACAAAATCCAGAATTCATGTTTAAATGGTGTAAAATTATAGGAAACCACCTTAATTGCTTCCCATAATTTGTAAAATTAAATTGAGACTTTACCATAGAGGTTTGGGGATGTTGGGAGTGATTTACGAAGTCTAGAAACTGATTCCTGGGTTTGAGTACCGATACGGGTTGATCACGTACCAATACCCATTTGTTTTAATTGTAAAAACCAAGTCTTTGTTGAAGGGCATATCAGTACACCTGAGGGGTATCGACACTTTTTTCCTAAACCAATTCCAGTAGCCAATTTTGGTATCGATACGCTTAGGGTTGTATCGGTACACCAGGGGGTATCGGTACGGGCTTTGAGTTAAGCCACTAAACGGTAAGCCATGTATCGATACGTGTAAGTGGGTATCGGTAACCACTATTGTGTATTGATATCCTAAAGCAAGTATCAGTACTCTCTAGGCATCATACTCGAAAACTTCACTTTTAGTTTAGGCGACCTATAATTTGAGGACTAAGGCCCAATGAGTCTCTAACATGGTAAAATGAATAGTAAAATTGAGAAATTGAGAATCTAACTCCTTGAACGAACATAACGAGTAATAGCTTGATTATTTAATGGGTGTCGTAGTTGTGAATAGAACCATAAGGATCCTCAGTGGATCGGTTGGTAAATGTATGCCAAGTAAGGGCATTTGTGTGGTTGAGTACTTCACTTGGTGGGATCCGGATACCCAAGACTTGTTGCAACACTATGGTAAGTGATTTGGTGAAGGGAGGTTACTAATGCTGTGTGACTCGAGCCTCATTTACATGTACTCGAGAGGGGATTCCGAGTAGGGGTGTATATTCCAATGCTTCATGACCCGACCTCACCCGGAGTGTATGTACCGATGCTATGTGACCTAACCTCACTCCTATGTTGTTATGGTATGGTATGGTTGGGCCTTGTGTGCCCTTGATATTAACATATGATTTGCATGTGTTTAGGCGACTATCGTAGTGCCAAGTACCATTTAAATTGCCATATCATCTTGCTTGCTACATGCCTATGTTTATGATCTGTGTGAGGCATGGTAGAGTAGAGGTGTATCCACTAAGCTTTATGAGCTCAGCGTTTGAAATCATTGTTTCCTTATGTAGGTTTTTAGGTGGTTGCGTTGCATTCAAATGAGCCCCATTAGAGTAGGACTTCAGTTCATCGATGTGATCAAGAATATAGTACTTAGGTTTGTCGGGCAATATGTTCATAGGACCCTTGATTTATTTCTGTAACTCTATTTGGATTTATTAGTCATCTCGAATGCTTTTGATTACCTTGTTTTAAATTAGAGCTCCCATGCAAATGGTTTAACTATTTTTGTATTAACTCTTTCCCAAATATTATTGGAGTTATGAAAATGTTTATGGTTGGGCTAAATCTAGTTGTGAAATTTTATCTATGGGTTGGGCTTGAGGCCCAAATATGACGTCGAGTTTAAGGCATTACATTTAATAGTATCATAGCCTAGGTTTAGCCGGTTCTAGGAAACCCTAGGGTTGTAGGGAGTGGTCAAAAAGGGATGTCTAGTGAATACGTACCCGTAAGTCGAAGTTGTACTTGTTAAACCTGAATATCCGATGGAGTAACCTTGTTTGTTTATCTGTGCAGAGTTTGAATCATGCCTAGAGGTGCGCGCGACTGCGAAGAAAGTTGGGGCTCTCTAGAGGAGAGTTATGATGAGGACTATATCCCCGAGGCCAATGAGAGGTCGGAGGATGAGAGGCGATAAAGGGCCAACTACTTCACCCACCTGCATAGGGCCCTTTATCGCATTGTGAGGTCTATTCCTAGGCCATCTGCTACCTCTCACGAGCCCTGATTGAGAGGCTTCACCGTTATGGCGCAACAAATTTTCTTGGGTCGGGACAAGATAATCCGATCAAGGCAGATTAGTGGTTGAGGGACACCTGTTGGATCTTATAGCAAATAGGGTTGGAACCTAAAGACAAGTTAAAGTGCATCATTTCCTTGTTGAATGAGAATGCTCGTGAGTGGTGCGAGACCGTGGAGTTAGGATGGTATCTTAATCGACCCACTTGGGATGATTTCCTTGATGAGTTTGAGAAGAAGTACGAGGGGGAAGCCCATATAGACAGCCTGAGAGACCGGTTCACACACATTGTTCAAGGGAACCAACCTGTCTTTGAGTACGAACAAGAGTTCCTCCAGTTGAGTAGGTATACCCCAGAGTTGGTTGCTACAAAAAAGATGAGGTGTAAGAAGTTCCGCAAAGGTTTAAGGAAAGTGATCTAGATGTACTTAACAACCGATCCACCAAAAGTGTTTTCTGACTTGATCACAAGTGCCAAGTGTAACGACCCAAAGTTTGGGTTAATATATCAAGTCTCAAATATGGGTTTTGAACCTTTTATTTTGGTGGTTTAATTATAAAGAATATTTAAGTTGAAGCCTGATTTGAAATAAAATTAAGAACTTAAATAAATAAAGAATTTAAAGTTGGGAGCCGAAGTGGGAACAATAGGAAAGATAAATGTTAAATAATTAGTTTATCCATTTTTCTTGGGAAGAGTGTTATTTGAATTAAAGGTGGTTGAAAAGTGGGAAAGAAAAATAAAGAGGGGAGATATTTTGAAGAGCGAGAAAATTGAGAAAAAAGTAAAGGGGGAGTTTAGAACCCCGATTTGTTGCTAACCGTTCGTATGTTTTAGACACTTCCGGTACCATCGCATTCATTTTGTCAAGACAAGTCGATCGGTAGTCTCAGAATTGTTGTCAGAGTTATCGTTAGAGGGGGTGAAGAAAAATAAGGTTCGGGTTTTACGAGTTAGCCATGTTCGAGTGCTTAAAGTCGAAAACGGAGGTCACCATTGGATTCCCCAGCTGAAAATATGTTGGACTAGAGCTTGTCGTTGCCGTCCACAAGTCGTCGCACGGGCCGTACTCTCCAGCGCCTGAGAGTAGACGTTGTTCAACAGCTAGACTGCACCATGCTCCTCTGCACACGCGCACACACGATCACTGCCCATAGGTGCACTGTAGCTTTTGTGCATCTGCGCTGCACTAGATCACCTGGACTATTGACCAGCTAAGTTGACCGTTGACTTTGACTAGGGGTGTTAACTTTGACTTTGACCGAGTGATGACTTTTTTTGGGATCCTACCTGGGGTTTTTTTAACATTTCAGATATATTGACGTAGTCTGTTTTACCAAATTCAAACCTAATAAGCCATTTTTATGCTTTTGACCTTTCGAATTCATTGAAGTATGTGATTAAGTGATATTTATGGTATTAATTGATATACGAGGATTATTTAGGATCAGATTTCGGATCAAGTGGAATATTTGGGAAGCTCAGATGAGGATTTTAGTGATATCAACTTAAGGTTAGTACACCTCGAATTCCAAAATGCTTCATGAGCATCATAAGTGTAATTGTCTTGCTTGTTAGTACTTGCAAAATAGGTTGATGATAGATAAGCATGTGATAAGATCGGTGTTATGATATTCGATTAACATGAGATGCATGAAGAGGTTTATGGATATGGTTGGCCTATATAGACTTTAGAGGTCATGTAGGGTTGTTTGGAAAACCGTATATCCTTGCGATGACTGTTTTTAACTCTTACTTTTGAAATTGTCTTAATTGAGTCAAATGTTTAAATGTTTTAATTTAATTAGAGCTCCTTGTAACATTTTAAATCCTTTATATATCTATTTTTAACTCATTGGCTTTAAATGTTCTTTGAAAGCATTTTATTTGGGCTAAACCAAGTTGAGAAATTTTATGGATTTGGGTTGGGCTTAAGGCCCAAATATGACATCTAAGTTGAGGGTGTTACACCAAGTCCCTTGAGAAAGTAAAAGGGTTGAATTATGGCCGTACTGGAGGTCATGTGGGTTCAAGTGGAGGTGGACATTCCCACTCCAACCAGTTTCAGTCTCACTTTAGGGGGTATATAGGAAATTGTAACCAAGGAAGATGAGAACAGAATTAGTCTACATGATCATATCGTAGGTCTGTGTTTGCTGGCCGTAATAGGCCTAATTCCTCATCTTCGGCTATGATTTCGGGAGGATCATCTAGGGGATCAAAAACACCGGTTTGTTCCCAGTATGGGCGTAGGCACCATTGAGAGTGTTATGGGAATTATAAGGTATGATATGGTTGTGGATCACTCGATCACTTTCTAAGGGATTTCCCTAAAGCCATGGATGCCACCCTAGTTCAGAATTAGAGGACTTCCTTCATAGCTCAAAGGGGCCAAGACTTTGCTAGAGGAGGAGCTAGCCATGTGTCAGGACATCAGAGTGGGGTACATTCTAGTCCATCGCGAGAGCACCAGCAAGGTAGTATGCAATTAAGGCTCAGGAGAACTGTGAGGCTATCGATGTCATATCAGTGATGTTTACCTTGTTTTCTATTCCCATTGTTGCTCCTTTATATTCGGGATCCACGCATTCCTACACCCGTAGTGGAATATCTCAACAGTGGGGTATTCCTGCCGAGGACCTAGAGATAGGAGTCTGTGTATCTAGTCCCTTAGGGTATGATGTTTTGGTGTTTAAAGTGTACCATTGGTGTCCAATTGAGGTTCAAGGTTCGATCTTTCTGGTTAACCTAATGGTGTTTCTGTTCCAAGGGTTTGATGATATCCTACGAATGGATTGGTTGTTTGAGCATGATGCAAGGCTGGGTTGTAAGGCATATAGTCTTAAGCATCATGGGTTGGATGGGGCTAAGTTGGTGGTGAAAGGTGAGAGGAATCCTTTCCTTTCCAACGTAGTGTCAGCTTTGGCGACACAAAGAATGATACAACAGGGTTGTGAAGCCTTCTTAGCTCATGTGGTTGATACAAGTGTGGGAAGTTCAATGCTTGAGAGCCTTTGGGCCATTTGTGAATTTACTGATGTGTTTTTGGAAGAGTTAATTGAGTTACCTCCAGACCGTGAGTTAGAATTTCGGATAGATGTGATGTCGGGCACAACACTAGTGTCTATTGCTCTGTATCGCATGGCACCCACGGAGTTGAGAGAATTAAAGAATCAAATTCAAGAACTATTGGAAAGAGGATTTATTAGACCGAGTATCTCCTTGGGGTGCTGTGATCTTGTTTCTAAAAAAGAATGATGGTTCGAGGAGGATGTGCATCGACTATCATCAGCTTAACAAGGTAACAATGAAGAACTATTATCCCCTTCCAAGGATTGATGACATGTTTGACTAGTTGAAAGGTGCTCGTGTGTTTTCAAAGATCGAATTAAGGTCGAGTTACTACCAGTTGAAGGTAGTAGAAGAGGATGTTTAGAAAACTGCCTTTAGGACGCGGATGGCATTACAAGTTCTTGGTAATGCCTTTTGGGCTTACCAATGCACCTGCAGCTTTTATGGACTTGATAAACCGAATCTTCTAGCTGTATCTGGAATAGTTTGTGGTGGTCTTCATTGATGACATTTTGGTTTATTCACGCTTAGAGGATGAGCAGGGCTATCATCTTCGTGTGGTTCTTCAGACCTTGAGGGAGAGAAAGCTTTTTGCCAAGTTTAGCAAGTGCGAGTTTTGGCTTTCTAGGGCCACATTGTGACGGATGAGATTCGTATTGATCCACAAAATATTCAAGCTTTGGTTGAGTGGAAACCACCTAGAAATATCGCGGAAGTCCGTAGCTTTCTTGGGCTAAAAGGAATTTTGAGAGAAAATTTGAGAGAAAGAAAGTTACGTCAAAATTGGTTTTTAAGAAATAACCACCTCATCTTTTATTAAATCCCTTTAATCCTTAATTAAAGCTCATTAAAATTATCACAATTGAGAGAAAACTCTAATAAAAAAATTAGGTAGAATAGTTCCTTAAAGATTCTATGTTTTGATCCTTTTACAAAACAGTTACTAAAAACAATTTTACAATCTTTACATTTTGGTCACTAGCCAAAATGTCACACTTCCAAATTTCATTTTTCAAAAGTGAATTTACCAAAAAATATCTATTAAATAATAATTTTTAGATATTTTCCTAAATATTTTTCCACTTAAAAATATTTAATCTGATTTTAAATCCCGATCTGATTGAATCTCTAACTCGGTAAACCGGACAATCTAATCAGTATATAAACCTCTAGGCCCAAAAATGGGGCGTTACAACTCTCCCCCACTTAGGAAATTTCGTCCTTAAAATTTTACTTGAAGGGAACAAATGCGGAAATTGTTTCAACATGTCCGCTTTGCTCTCCCACGTGGCCTCTTCAACTCCACGATGTTGCAATAATACATTCACAAGTTCAATCCTCTTGCCACGAGGAACTTTACTGCTAGAGTTGAGAATCTCTACAGGTTCCTTATCATAAGACAAATCCGGCTGCAAATCAATATCCTCCACCGACATAATATGCGATGGATCCGACCGATACCTCCGCAACATCGATACATGAAACACATCATGAATTTTCTCCAACTCAGGAGGTAACCTCAAACGGTAAGCCACAAGACAAACACACTCCACAACCACATCACCTTCTACCAAGGTGACACTTTCAAGAACATGCGATCACCAACCGCATATTGAACCTCTATACGCTTCAAATTTGCGTAGGACTTTTAACGATCCGAAGCCGTTTTCAAGGATTACAAACAAGCTTCACTTTCTCATTCATGTCTTTCAACACGTCTAGCAAGGAAACAAGATTTTCTTTTGCCTCAGCCCAATACAAAGACATATGACACTTCTTACCATACAAGGCTTCGTAAGGTGCCATTTGTATACTAGCATGATAACTATTGTTATAGGCAAATTTCACCAAGGGTAACTGCCTCTCCCAAGTTCCTTGAAAATCAATGATAAAACACCTCAACATATCCTCCAAAACTTGGATCATACGTTCAGACTGGCCGTCTGTCTAAGGATGATACGAAGTGCTGAAACTCAACCTTGTACCCATTGCTTGATGCAAACACTCCCAAAACCTCACCGTAAACCACAGATCTCTATCCAAAACTATAGACTTAGGCACTCCATGCAAACGCACAATCTCGAAAATATACAACTCCGTCAACCCATCCAAGGTATATATGGTATGCACCGACACAAAATGTGCACACTTCGTAAACTGATCAACAATCACCCAAATGGAATCTTTCTTAGTAGGCGTCAACGACAACCCAAAAGCAAAACCCATGGTGATTCTCTCCCACTTCCATTCTGGTATCTTCAACGGTTGCAACAACTCACAAGGAAGTTGATGGTTAACCTTAACACGCTGACATTCATACATTTAGCAACAAAAGCAGCCACATCTTTCTTTAAACCCACCCAATAGTACTCTTCCTTCAAGCCTTGATACATCTTAGTACTACCGGGATGTATAGCAAAAGGACTATTATGCGCCTCGGTCAAAATGATATACCTCAACTCACCATCATTAGGCACCACTATCTGATCTTTAAAACACAACACCCCATCATCATTAAAATGAAAATCTGACAGATTCCCAACCATGATATCCTTAACATGCCATGGTGATTCTCTCCCACTTCCATTCTGGTATCTTCAACGGTTGCAACAACTCACAAGGAAGTTGATGGTTAACCTTAACATGCTGACATTCATACATTTAGCAACAAAATCAGCCACATCTTTCTTTAAACCCACCCAATAGTACTCTTCCTTCAAGCCTTGATACATCTTAGTACTACCGGGATGTATAGCAAAAGGACTATTATGCGCCTCGGTCAAAATGATATACCTCAACTCACCATCATTAGGCACCACTATCCGATCTTTAAAACACAACACCCCATCATCATTAAAATGAAAATCTGACAGATTCCCAACCATGATATCCTTAACATGTGGCACCAACGTATCATCATAAGGTTTATTTTCCTTAATCAACTGTGAGAAAGATGGCTTTATTTGCAACTCAGCCAATAAGCCTACATCATGTGTCACACTCAACCGCGCAAACATCACCCTCAACTCCACCACAACCTTCCTACTCAAAGCATTGGCTGACTAATGCTTAAAATATTAAACTTAAAATCGTTGATATAATGAACGTTTTCAATAAGGATGGAAGAATTGTTACTGATAGAGCCAATTCCTTCAATATGGCCTTTGGAGTTATTACCAAATGTTACTACTCCTCCACGTTTTGGCTTTATCTCTATAAAGAAATTCTTGTTACCAGATATATGTCTTGAGTATCCACTATCATGGTACCATGCATTTGGACTTGAGTTTTGTTCCTTGTAGGTATATATCTACTTATATATTCATAAACAATCCATTACCAAATATATATTATTGTAAAATAGTTATATAATATCCTCAAAATTAGTATAAAGGAAGTTATTACAATGCTTTCATTTAATCCCTAATTGATTGAAAGTAAGGTGCTAAGTCTAGTTATTAAGGACTATGATGCTATAAATGAAAAAGTGGTAACCTAATGTATAAGTGACCAAACCAAAACAAGTGACAAATTAAAGGAATGCATGCAAAATTCTTACATTCTTAAAATGCCCCTACACATGTCATTAATTAGTGGATAATTAAGGACAAATTAGTCATTTATGAGGAGATAATTGATGAACCATTGTCACCTTTCTCCTTTGATAGCCGAATGAATGAGCAAGAAGAGAGAAAAGGGAATTGAGAGAGAAAAACTCCATGATCATTGATTCAAGCTTGAAATTTGGTGAAATTGGAGTTGCTAGCATTAATATAATCTTGATAGGAAGGTAAAATCTCTTCCTTAATGTGTTATAGATTCAAATGATGCATGTAGATTTAGGGTTCTTGCTTGAATTACATGAATTTGATGAATAGTTAGTGAATTGATGCTATGAACTAGTTAAGAAGTTCAATTGATTGATCAATCCATGAAATTGATTTTGCCATTCGAATGAGTAGGAGAAATTGATGTTGTCAATAGCCAAATGATGGTGAAATGCTATGCTAGTTGCTGGAAAATTTGGAAGATTATTAGAATGGATGATTGATATGTGAATTGAAATTGTGGTTGCTGGAAATTCTAGTGAATTGATGTCTTAATGATCAAATTGAAAATATTGCTCAATTGCCCTATTTTTATAGGTTTGACACATAATTGGACTGACTTAGACATGTATGAATAAGTTTATATACTGAACAATCATGTTAGGATCCTTGTCTAAGTGATTTAAGAAGCTAGAATCTAGCTAAAGGAAAGCTATCCAGAATACTCTATTTTGGGCAGTGAGTTTGAAAATCTATACAAAATCACATAGACCAAATTAGGGTGAAAATCTTATATGAACAGAATCATGTGTATGTCTAGTTTCATATGCAACAAATGGAATCGAATTCTGAACTATAAAACAGTTTGTAGAGACTAATCTCTAAGGACAGTGCAAACTGTCCAGTGACACAATTTGGGCTGCCTTTAAATAAAACCTTTATTAATTCACTATGATTAAAATTGTAAGGCCTATATGGTTAAAAGGAAAATTAAGTTAGCTTTCTAACGGTGTAAACGATTCAAAGTTCTGACGTACGGAATAAAAGATATGAACATTTAAGCAAGCAGTGCACATGCTGCCAGACAGCAACAATCTTGATGTTTGTATTGAATTGAATGCTTGAGTATATGGAGTCACATAATGACTCATTTGGTTCCTGGATTGTATCTAATACACTATGTATTGTATGAATGTTAGATCAAGTGGAAATTGAGGAAAAAGGGGCTCACTTAGATCAGCAAGCTAGTAGAGGGAAATGGATTACAATCCGGGATCGACAATAGCTCAAAAAATTCGTGTGAGTGTAGTTTAAAGTTTGGAGAGTGCGGTAACCTCTCCTAATCCATTTTCTGATTTGAATTTCTTATTAAATCTTAGTATAATTGTGTAATGAGCTTGCTATGGAGCATTTTGCAAGGTAAGTGCTCTCTTGAGTGGTTACTTGATTGTGAAGCATGCTTGAACTGCTATTGATTGTCATGATATGATTATTGCCTAATTGAACTATATTGAAATGAAGTATGTTGTTATGGTTAGAAATAACTAAATTCATTGTTTAAGGACATATTGATTGACATACCTTCATTTACTATTGGAATATTGATATTGGTATTGGCTATGAACCCTATTCGAATGAAAGGGAATATTGGCACTAAATGTGCATATTGAATTGAATCATGCTTCTAATTGAATAAAAGTGATAACTATTGTAAGCCTTGGTCTCGAGTCGGCCTTAGATATGGTTGGCATGCCATATAGTCTATAGAGCTCATTGTCGGGGTGGACTACGGTCTGGGACATTGTTCCCTAATTGGCGACAGTAAGAGGGAAGTATTGTTATTGGTCATTGGCGACAGTATGAGGGATTTGACCTGGTACTTGGTACCATATTGACTATTGTTATTAGCGACAGTTTGGTTGGAGACTCGAGTATCTATACTGAGTAATCAATTCTCAATGCTATACCTAAAATGAACTAATAACTCATGTACATTGAACCTATTGCTACATTGAATTGCATTGATTGATAGTAAAGGAAAATTGAATGCCATGAACTATTGATATTGAAACATTGATTATGAGATAACTTGATTGTAAAGAAAACATCAAACGCCATGAACTATTGAACATTGCTTATGAGATTGCTTGTGTATTGAGACATTGATTGTGTTAAAAGGATATTTTATGCCTAAAGTAGTCGAATTGGATGATTAAGAATGTCTAAACTTCAAGCCTTGTATTGTTATTGGATTAAAAATTAAGCAATGCACCTAGTATTGTTTGCCTTTTTCGAATGGTTCCTTATTGATGGGTGAACCATACCATCTATTTGATGGTTCGTAGTTGAGACTTTTTGTACTGATTGCCTTGTAACTTTAACTCACTCACTAAGCTTTGCTTATTCAAGTCTCATTTCTACAATACAAGTTGATATTGGATACTATCTCGTAGTCTAAGTTTGTACAAGTCACATTTTGCTTAAAAGAGTATGTTTCCTTCTTGTTATAGTTCTCCTAGGATGGTGGCACCTAAGGCATGTATATTCATGGTAACTTAGTTATGGTTTGTATAAGTTAATTCCATCTATGATCTATAAGGAGTTTGGTATGTATATATGAGCATGTATGCACTTTAATGAACTTGTATGCTTGTTAGCCTAATGTTAGATTTCCATGGTTGAATTATGCATGTAATGGTTGAATAGATCTTTTGAAAATGGTTAGTTAACATCAAGTAAATGTAGTAATCTACATATTAGACATGAACCACCTTGATCACTAGGAGAATTAGCCGAATGGTATGTATAACATTGTAAGCACATATTTTTGATTAAGGTCACATAAGTAAATCATGTAAATCACTTATTGGAATGCTTGATAGTTACATTGAATGTTGAAATTATCTAATAGGCTTCTCATCTAGTTCAAATGGTTGCTTGGGAATCAAGTAAGTCTTAAATGGTTTTGATTATGATAACATATTGCATTGTGGGTCCTAATATATCTAATAGATGCATCATGAATTGTTTATTGAGTCATCACTTAATCGAAATGTTTCTTAATGAACAAGAAAGAATTAAAACAAATTGAACACTCTACCTTTAATTGTATGAATCATTGATTGAAATTGTGGTAACTTACCTAATCCTACTAGGGTGGTTAGAGTATGTTACAAATTCTTGCAGTAGCATACATGCTTAATTACTTTAAAACAACCCCTAACATGTCTCTGTACATTCAAATAGTCCACATAAGTACAAAAAAGTCCCTTAATCATGCTAAAACATTCCCATTTAATTGTAAAACATTTTCCAGATTTAATTTATACATAACAGCCCCCAACTAAGTTGCGAAGCAATACATAAACAAGTACAAGACAACCTTTATTCTATTTTAAAACAACACATGTTTCCAATTTGCAATTTTGTAAATGAAACTTGGTTAAGGATCACTTGTAAGCCAATATAATTGTTTATGTATCATGTAAAGGTTTATGTTGTATAATGTGATTTATACATGTTTACTCTTTAAGCTTTGCATATGGTTCTTATGGATGGGAAGGCTTAAATCGAGTGTTAGCAATGGGATTTACTATTGGTACATGATAGATGTTGCACATGGTTTAATATGCTAGTTTTTGAAAGTTTTAAGTGCATGGTTTTCAAGGTATGGTGTTTCAAATGATGATTTGAAGTAATTGAAATGGGATTTCAATCTGGTTTTGAAAAGCAGTTTTAAATGCATTGATGGCATTTTGTTTTTTAGCACTCCTCACTAAACCTATTGTGCTTACGCTCTCTTTGTCCATCAATGCAGTGGATAAAAGATTCAAAGGTGGAGTGGAAGCAAGGGATCGAAAAAGACTTCTTCATTGAAAGTGTGTTTTCAAATTAGACTATAAGTAATAAGGGCAATGGGGTTCCGTTGTTGTTTTGGGAGCGTTTTGTTAAACTCCCGATTTGTGCAAGTTTATATTGTTGTTTTAGGGTTGAATGAGGCTTTATATGTTTGAATTTGATGTGGTTTTACGTATTGTGCATTTATTGGTTTGGTTATTAGGAAGCATGCCTCTAGTTGATGATATCGAGTTTGAATTGATATATGAATTGTTACGTATGTCTTTGGAAGCATGTTTTGGGTGTGATATATATTTGGGGTGTGTATTAAAGTGTTTGTTGCTAATGTGGATATGTTTAATGTGGTCCTAAGGTGCGTTGAATATGCATTTTCTGCAAATCTACAGGTAAGTTTCGGAACCTTATGAATAGGTTTCGAAACCTGTTGAAGTTGTTTCGAAACCAAGCCCAAGGTTTCGAAACCTTGAGGAAACTTTGGCTACTGGAAAAATAGTTTCGAAACCTTTGAGAAGGTTTCAAACCTTCAGTGAGAATATTTTTAAAAATTTGAAAAATAGTTTGAAATGTTATATTTTGGTCTATGATATTCGTAAATGCAATTGTATGAGTTTTGATTGTCGTTTTTAGCTA
This sequence comes from Hibiscus mutabilis, assembly GCA_019671005.1. Classification (NCBI taxonomy): domain Eukaryota; kingdom Viridiplantae; phylum Streptophyta; class Magnoliopsida; order Malvales; family Malvaceae; genus Hibiscus; species Hibiscus mutabilis. Next base: position 2,139,257 of record CM033712.1, on the reverse strand, counting down.
AAATTTGGCGAGCAAGCATGTAACCTGCCTAATTAAAGATTGGTAAACTCAAAATGGTATAAGTCCCTATAATTTTCTAGAATTTCAATTTGGTCTCTAAGTTGTAATTGAGTGTAATTAGATGTCCATCTGACGCCCGATTGAGTTGAATTTACACCCGCTGCCTAATCACTCACCATAGTTTATAATATTGCATTTAAATAAGATAAAATAATAAATGGACGTAAATTTGAGTTATTTCTTCACAGTTTGTTTCGGCAAACCTAATGTAGCTCGCTCAGTTCGGTCTTGCGACTAGGCCGGGTCGAGGGGGTTATAGTCTATCATGATCCTCCTCGGTACAAGAGTATACAAGAATATCATCAATAAACACAACCACAAATTGATCCAAAAACTCATGGAACACTCAATTCATCATATCCATAAACGTAGCAGGGCATTTGTCAAACCAAACAGCATCACCAAGAACTTGTAATGCTCGTACCTTGTATGAAAACCACTCTTAAGTACATCCTCATCCTTCACCATCAATTGATTATACTCGAACCTCAAATCAATCTTAGAAAAAACTTATGCACCTATAAACTGATCAAAAAAATCATCAATCCATGGTAAGTGATACATATTCTTAATCGTTAACTTGTTCAGTTGCCGATAATCAATGCACACTTGCATCGTGCCTTTCTTCTTTTTCACAAATAAGACCTGTGCACCCCACGGCGAAACACTAGACCTAATAAACCCTTGATCAAACAACTCCTGAAGTTGCATCTTTAACTCCTTTGGGGCCATGTGATAGGGAGAAATAGACAAAAAAGTTGTATTTGCATACAACTCAATGCCAAACGCAACCTCTCTATCCAGTGGCAAACCCGAATACTCCTCCAAAAAAACACCTAGACACTCACATACCATAAGAATATCTTGAACGCGTACCTCCTTTGATCCTAAATTCATAACATAGGCTAGGGATGCTTGACACCCATAATCTAACAATCGACTCATCTCCATAGCCGAAACAACATTGGGCAATAACTTAGCATTTTCACCCATGATTACAACCTCGTAATCATCAGCAAGTTTCAAGAAAACTTGCTTGGTTTCAAAATCAACCACAGCTCTATGCTCAGACAACCAATCTATGCCCAAGATTACATCAAAACTGTGAAATGGAAACTCCATTAAATCAACTGTAAACACATGACCTTGAACAGTCAAAGGACATCTCCTAAACAACCTTTTTGTGACAACCGTTTCACCGAAAGAACTAGTTACTTGCATTCCCAAATCTAACACCTCAACATGTATATTAAGCAAATGTGCATGCTCACGCAAGATATATGAATGCGTAGAACCAGAATCAACCAAAGAAAACAAAAAAATATTGCAAAGTAAATATACCTACAATCACATCAGTGTCATTACATCCCTCGCGATGTACGTACACCCTCATAGGACCACTACCCTCTAGTTGAATGGCAACAATATGAGCCACCATCCTCGGACCCTCGTCCCTTCGCTGAAACTGTCCCTGGCTGCGACCACGACCTCGTTGTGGTGCAACCGCGGGTGCCTTGGCTTGTCCACCACCAGCCAACAATGGACAATCATGCCTTAGATGATCACTCGATCCATAACTCCAACAAGAGTTAGCAACAATAGCAATAGGAGCCTGTCCCTCACGAGCCAAACATGGACAGTCTCGCCTCATGTGATCATGCGATCCATATACCCAAAAAGTATTAAGTGTTTCTCTAGCTTAGGTACCTTGACCCTACGGTCCACGCCCAACACTACCTCCACCTCGTCTCGAATTGGAATGATACATCTTATCACGATGCTTCTTAAACTGACTGCCACCAAAACTAGAGTCTGCAACTCTTTTACCTGGTCAAGAACCTCTCACACGAATTGATAAACCCAGGTTTTGCTCAATGTCGTTCGCTCGCATAACCAACACGTCGAAATCGGTGTAGTCAGAAGCCAACATGTATATCTTAACATCTTGTACCAACTTGTAACACAATCGGTCACAACGTTGCCTCTCATTTGTTACCAGCTCAGGAACATACTGGCTCAACCGAACAAACTGAACCTCATACTCGGCCACAGACATACCGCCTTGTACCAAAGCCATAAACTCACATTTCTTTTCATCCAAGTATCTAAATCCTAGATACTTATTTTTAAAGGCAGCTTGAAAGAACTCCCAATCCACATCATTGGGTTCCATGCCCGCTGTCACAGAAGTCCACTAGCTATAAGCGTCACCTTGCAACAGAGATACAACATATCCCAACTTACGAGCATCATTACACCCCATTTGATCCAAAATCCAAACAATACTGGCCATCCACGCCTCAGATGCCTTGGGTGCCAACCCTCTGTACTCAAATCCTGCCAAACTACGGAGACGTTCCAACAGCAACCCCATTTGCCCAGTAGCTGGCGTAGGCACATGCGCTCCAGCAATAGCAGCCTGAAAAGCTTTAGTCATCGTCTATATCAAAGGTGTCCTATCACCCAACACTAGCCCATCTGACGCAGGTGGTACTTGTTCCACATTCTATGGTGGAATAGAATGAGCGGTGGCAACCCTCAAGGAGGTATAACTTCCTCCTAATTTTCCTGTCTAACAGTAGCAGCAATCCTACTAGATTGCAACTCTCTCCTCGGTACCATCGTGCTAAAATATCTAATGCATGATAATACACCAAAACAAAACAATTAGGCTAGCCTCAAGCAAGGATCCAAGACTACTATTTCAAATCAAAATATTTTAGACTGTAGTAATAAGGCAATGTGTGCCCAAAGAATACCTCATCATGGCATATAACAACCAACGTGCATATAGCAACCACCGTGCATAGACCTAACTTGAATACCTCAAAGAATACCTCAGTAATAAGGCAATGTGTCCCCAAAGAATACCTCAGTAATAAGGCAATGTGTCCCCAACTACAACATTTCAACAATCATAACATCATCTCACTTATTGCAAACATGGCTCTGATACCTCCAAATGTAACCTCCTTGACCCGACCTAGTCACTAGACCAGACCGAACGGGCTATATTGGGTTTGTCGAAACAAACCCGTATAGACCTAACTTGAATTACGTCCATTTTTTCTTTTTATCTTATCTAGATGAAAAATTATAACCTAAGGTGAGCATGCTGGCAGCGGGAGAAAATCAACTCAATTGAGCATGAAATCGCCATCTAATTGTACGTTATTGCAATTAGGGACCAAATTGAAATTCTATAAAATTACATGGGCTTATTCCATTTTGATTTACCAATTCTTAATTAATCAGGTTTCATGCTCACACATCAAAAAACAGATCAAAATAATCTCCCAAACTCATGAAATTGCATACATAACAATCAGGGAGCAAAACGAAAGAATATTCAAACCTCAGACTTCACTTTAACCAACTTAATCGATGCCGTATCGGTACATGGACAAGTGTATCGGTACGGTTATACATTTCCAAAAACTCATATTCCAATAGCTCAAACCTTTACTGAAACACTCATTCGTGTATTGAAATGCCTAGCCCAAATACTTATACACATACCAGAACAGTTGCTCGAGTACCAAAACAGACCCTCGAAAAATACTTACCAGTTTCGGTACAGGGTCAAGTGTACCGAAATGCCTGGACCCAATTTATTATTTTTCCACACTTCTGTGGGTTCAAACATAAGCCAATCATGCTTCAAACGTAAACTAAATTATTCTAAGGATCAATCCCTACCTTAACATCACATAAACATCATCAAGACATGGCATCATGCTTAAAGGAAAGTCTAGAGGTATGCATCCCTAGAATCAAGCCATCCAACAACCAAAACATAATCAAAGTAATATCAACCATAAAAGGCCATTTACAAACCCACAACAGCAACATAAACTTGCTTAAATAGGGAGTCTAGCATAAACCCTCCCAAAACAACAATGGACTCTATTGCCTTTATTGCTACAAGTCTAGTTCAAAACCATGCGTTCAATAGGCTGATTTCCTTAAATTTCCTTAGCTTGCTTGCTGTGTCCAAACCTTTAATTCTCTACATTGATGGACAAAAAGAGCGTAAGCACACAAAGTGTAACACCCCCTACCCCGGGTTAGTAGCAAACTAGCTCGGGAGCATTACCAAGCAAGAACATTACAAACAAGAACAAGAATAAGGCAAGAATTGATTAACTCATCCCTATTAGATGAGTTACTTAACTAGCAATCAACCAAGCATACTTAACTTATCAAGCAAGCCATCTCATTTTTTGTTTACAAGTCATTATAGGGCATTCGAATAGGCCACTAAAACGTTTCCTTTCATGCTTACATTATAGGTTACTACTTTCATGATTCATTTTGCATTTTCAATCCATGATATCATACAACATTCGAATGGTAAGACAAACAAGCATGGTTCATCTCATTCTACCTTCAATTCAAGCAAGACATGAAGCATTTCATGTAACTTTAACTAGACATGATCATTAAGGTACCCAATGGTACATACCTTGTGTCCAAGCAAGCTAGCATTGCCATTTCTTACCATTGGCAGCCACAAGATTAAGTATACATAAACATTCATGCTATTCATTTAATCATTCTCATGTTCATTAAACAAGGCATTCGATTATCACAAGTAGATTAGATTGTGAACTTTTTCAGCCAATTTGTTACATATATGCGCAGCAAAATACTTATATTCACAAGGAAATTTGGTTCATCACATGTCTCAAACTTAACAACCAAGTTCATAACATAGAAGGCCCATACAAGGACAATATATACAAGTACTCAACATGCATGATCAAGATAAACTATATACATTCTAGTGCCACCAATCTAGGAGCAATCAAAAATAAGCATGAAACCATACTTTAACTCTACTTGTGTGTTGCTTCGAGCTCAAGAAAACAGGCTTCAGAAACAAGCAACGATTGAATCATTTATCCTGTTGGTTGGGAAATATGAAAACAAGAGTGATAAGTACAAAATATGTACTTAGTGGGGTAGTAACTAGTTCTAACCATTTATCATGTTATTTAGCCATATATCAAGCCTACCCAACTAAAGTTTATAAGCATTTCAAGTCAATCAAGAATCACATTCACCAAGCATGTATATCATTCGAACAATCTAACAAGAAATAGGCATGAATTCTATCTTATTAGAGTAACAAGGTAAGCAATACCAAGAAATATGTTATCTAATCATTCGAATGGTATAAGTTTACCAAGTAAATCAAGTTGACATACCAAATATCGAACATTGCATGGTTTACATGTCAAGCAACAATGCATCTCATATCAAATCTCAAGCAATTCATGCTTCCATGACAAGTAACATACAATTCATGGCTTTCATGTCAAGTAACATTCATTATATAACTTTCAAGACAAGTAACATGTATTATAGGATTGTTATTTCATTTGTTATCATTTAAACAACCCCTTTGGTACTTAGTTTGTATAGGTAATCGAGCCTCCAACCAACTGTCGCCACAAGATGCACTGTAGTGCTGGTTAACCCTCCTACTGTCACTGAAGACCACATACGTACCCTTCGTCTGTCGCCAAATAGGGGCCTTAGCCCTGGATCGTAGTCCACCCTAACACAACTAAGGCATGCTCTTCTACCTAATCCAACTAGCTAACAAGGTTGTTCGATTTTAGCCATTTATACAAGTATTTCAAGTTAAAGATCATGTAAAGTATTCGGCAAGTTCATTATATACTAGGCCTTTAGGCCAATTGAGACATAGCTCACATATCATGTAATTCTCATGTGTTCATTTTATCAAATTGGGATAACATTTCAAGCAATTTCTTTAAGCATTCGATCGCATGCCATATCACACATACAAGCACCAATGTTACCACTTAAACATGCTTGGAAATTGAATTATATATGAATTCAAGGATGTGATCAAATTTCATGCATTAATTTAATCATACTTCCCTTATTAGGCCAAGTCCATATTAGGTCCATTTAAACATTTCAAGAATGTAGACATGTATGGTTAGGACCTAGTCCTAACCCTAGAAATCACTACACTCACAATACTCCCCAAGCTAGCTAGTCTTGGATCCACACTCCTTTGTTCTTAGCTTTAGGATGTTCCACCCTTTCCTCTTCCACCAAGTTCACTCTTGGTTCTAACACATTACATAAGTAAATACATATTAAATCAAGTTCACATAATCATTCAACCAAGGCAATATTACTAGTACACAACATATACAAATCTGGCATCATGTTAATATATTCTTTACTACACATAACTACACTTTTCTATACTCTAATTCATGTAAAACAGGGCAGTAACCACTGTCCCAAAACTACCACAAAACTGTGTACAATTATCTAAACTGTTGCTACTAGGCAGTATGCACTCCGCTCACTTAAACATGCATAACTTTCATTCCGTACGTCAGAATTTCAATTGGTTTACACCGTTGGAAAGCTAACATTGTCTTTCTAACCATATAAGCCTTGCATTTTAGTTCTTTTCCAATTAATACAATTTTTAGTTTAAAGACAGGGCAATTTACAACACTGGACAGTTTGCACTGTCCCTAGTGTTTCTTCTCTACAATTCATTCTACAATCTAGAATTCACTTCTGTTTTCTCCTAATGAATTTAGACATGTTAAGGCACTATCCATATAAATTTCAGCCTTAAATTCCATTTATACAATTTATGGTGATTTTTTCAAAGTTACTGCCCAGAATAGAGTGTTCTGGGAAGATTACACTAGGTTGAGTTTCTAGCTTCATAACTCATCTAAACAATATTCTAACATTGTAATTCAACTTATTTTCATCTTCTTACATGTCTAGGTCGGTCTAATTCACTTAGCAATGTGCTTAAAAAAGGACATTATATACAATTAGCATATTTACACATTTTCACCTAGCAAAACAGTCCATATTCTCCATTTCCAGCAACCATACACATTCTCTTTAGCAATTTGGCTACTAACACTAACACTTTCAAGTACCATTAGAAGCTAACGTCACTATAACATGCATAACAATCATCCCATTCAATTTAGGCAACAAGAACATCACAATTTCAAGATTCAAGCATTCTATAACATGTAGGAATCAAGCATTTACCTTCTCCTAAGCTAATTTGATCAAAGCTCAATTAAGAAACATAAATTGAAGATGGTCTAAGAATCTTTCTCTCCCCTTTTTTCTCTCATAAAATTCAGTTCATTGGTTGAAGAAGATAACAAAATTTTTGTTCTTCTTTGTCCACCTTGTTGCCGTGAGTCATGACTTACAAGGCACATGTTCTCATCAAATGAGAACATGTGTCTAGGCCTCCAATCCTAATTCAATTTACATGCAAACTCTATAGCTTTTCATGTTCACATTTCCATCCTTCCATTTAAGCCTTCTAGTTTTAATTTCAATTCAATTTGGTTCTAATTTCACTTATTTGATCTAAAAGATAGCTAATGTTCTTTCTTCTTTAATTTGATTAGCACATAATTCAATTAATCTATATCTTGTATAGTGGTAACCTTCCTAGGCCAAGTTTAGGGTGTTACAATTCTCCTCCCCTTAAAATAAATTCGCCCTCGAATTTACCTGAATCGAATAGGTGAGGATATTGCTTCCTCATGACTTCTTCAGATTCCCAAGTTGCTTCTTCTACCTTTTGGTTTCTCCACAAGACTTTGATAAGAGGAACGATTTTATTTATGAGCTTTCTAACTTCACGATCAAGAATCTAGAATGGTTATTCTTCGTAAGACAAGTCAGGATTCAACTCTACCTCTTCAGGCTAAAGGATATGGGATGGATCAGATCTATACCTTTTGAGCATAGGTACATGCAAGACATTGTGAATCTTTTCAAATTCACTGGGAAGAGCCAATCGATAAGCCACTGGACCAATCATTTCCATGATTTCGAATGGTCCAATGAATCGGGGACTGAGTTTCCCTTTTCTTCCAAACTGAAAGGCTTTCTTCCAATGGGAGACTTTGAGGAAGACTTTGTCTCCAACATTGTATTGGATATCTCTCCTTTTCAAGTCTACATATGCTTTCTACCTATCAAAGGCTGCTTTTAATCGATCATGAATGATCTTCACTTGTTCTTCAGTTTCTCTAAGCAATTGAGGTCCCAATACTTTTTTTTTCTCCCAGTTCAGACCAGCACAAGGGAGTTCTACATTTCCTTCCGTATAGAGCTTCGAAGGGAGCCATCTGTATAGATGTCTGGTAGCTATTGTTGTAAGCAAACTCTACTAGGGGTAGACATTTCTCCCAGTTCTTTCCGAAGTCTATAACACAAAAATGTAGCATGTCTTCAAGAACTTGGATGATTCTTTCAGATTGTCCATCTGATTGAGGATGAAAGGTTGTACTAAGGTGCACTTTAGCTCCTAGAGCCTTCTGCAAGGAATTCTAGAACCGGGAAGCAAATCTAGGGTCTCGATCGGAGATTATAGCTGTAGGTACACCGTGTAATCGAATCACTTAATGGATGTATAGCTCAGATAATGTTTCCAAGCTCATGTTTATTCGAACATGGATGAAGTGAGTAGACTTTGTGAATCTATCAACAATCACCCATACAACATCATTCTTTCTTAGAGTGGAAGGGAGACCATTAACGAAGTCCATTGTAATCCGATCCCATTTCCACTGAGGGAATTCGATTGGTTGGAGAAATCTAGTAGGGACTTGATGCTCGGCTTTGACTCTTTGACAAGTTAGACACTTTGAAACAAAGTTTGTGATAGCTGATTTCATGCCTGGCCACCAATATAGTGGCTTAGGATCCTTGTACATCTTAACCGATCCAGGGTGGATAGAGAAAGATCTTTGGTGAGCTTCTTGTAGCATCTCTTGTTTTAGTTCCTCGTTAGGAACACACACTCTATCTTTGAAATAGAGGAGTCCATTCGACTTGAGGGAGAAGTCAGAATTAGACTCAGAGTCTAGCTTGGATATGATCTTCTGAAGATCTGGATCAGTTTGCTGAAGTTTTTTGATTCTCGAGATCAAGATAGATTGAACTTGAAGTTCAGACAAGAATCTTCGTCCTTTGGGTAAATGGAAATAAGCATTGATAGCCAAGGAAGTTACAAACGAATGGACAAGATCATTAAGAGAGATTTTCAAATGGTTACTTGTATAACAAGAAAAGTTTAATTCGAATAGATTATTCTAGGATTTATATTTCGAGGAGTTACCTGAGTAGGTCTGTGACTAAGGGCATCAGAAACTACATTTGCTTTCCTCGGATGGTAGTCGATAACCAAATCGTAGTCTTTAAGTAACTCTAGCCATCTCCTTTATCTCAAATTCAAGTCTTTCTGAGTTAGGAGGTATTTGAGACTCCTGTGGTCTGTGAACAAGTTGCATTTCTCCCCGTACAAGTAATGTCTCCAGACTTTGAGTGCAAACACGATAGCTGCCAATTCTAGATCGTGTGTAGGGTAGTTTGACTCGTGTGGTTTTAGTTGCCTTAAAGCATAAGCTACCACATTTCCATCTTCTATTAGGACACATCCTAGTCCCAAATGAGATGCATCACTGTAAACAGTGTACTCTTTGCCCGATACCGGTTGGATGAGAACCGAAGCATGAGTCAGGGCTTGTTTAAGCTGATCGAAGCTCTGTTGTTGGTTCTTTGACCATACAAATGGTGTGTCTTTACAGGTTAGCTTAGTCAAGCTTATGGCAATGGATGAGAATCCCTTAACAAAACATCAATAATACCCGGCTAAACCGAGAAACCTTCTAACCTCACCAACATTCCTCGGAGGTCTCCAATCCAGGATGGATCGAATTTTGCTCGGGTCTACTTTAATCCCTTCTGTCAAGACTACATGGCCAAGGAACGAGATTTTCGATAGCCAAAATTCACACTTAGAGAACTTTGCAAACAATTGACGTTCTCAGAGAGTTTGCAATACAATTCGAATGTGTTCGGAATGTTCTTCCTTATTTCGAGAATACACCAGAATGTCATCAATAAAGATGACCACAAACTTGTCAAGATAGGGCTTAAATACACGATTCATGAGGTCCATAAAAGCAGCCAAAGCATTCGTTAACCCAAATGGCATTACAAGGAATTCAAAATGGCCATATCAAGTACGAAAGGCTATTTTGGGTACATCTTCTTCTTTTACCCTCATTTGATAGCATCCCGATCGAAGATCGATCTTTAAGAACATCGAAGCATTCTTGAGTTGATCGAAGAGATCTTTTACCTTTGGGAGAGGATATAGATTCTTGATAGTAAGCTTGTTCAATTGTCTATAGTCAATACAGAGTCTCATAGTCCCGTCTTTCTTCTTCACGAACAAGATTGGATCACCCTAGGGAGATGAGCTAGGCCGAATAAAGCCTTTGTCTTGTAGCTCTTGGAGTTGCTTCTTGAGCTCTTTCAATTCAACAAGTGCCATTCGATAGGGTGTGATGGACACCAGAGTTGTTCCAGGTTGGACATCAATCCCGAACTCTAATTCTCTGGTTGGAGAGAGACTAAAGAGTTCCTTGGGAAAAACATCAATGAATTCAGATACAATTGGCATACTAGGTAATCCGAATTCAAGTTCATCTTGTAAGACCATAGTTGCAAAGATTGAGGTCAGTTTCCTATCAATTAGGATGATTGATTCCTTTCCTAAACCCTGGAGATAAAGTCTTCTATTTAGGCAATCTACCCAGGCTTCATGTTTGCTTAACCAATCTAGTCCTAGCACTAGATCGAACTCACATGTTGGTAGTACATATTGATCAATAAGAAAATGTACATTTCAAATGAATAGGGGACAATTTCTATAGATAAGGCTTATGTTTGTAATTCCTCCTATTGGATTCGAGACTACTAGGATTTGTTTTACAATTTCAGGTTTTAACTTCAATTTTGTAATCAAAGCATAAACAGGAGTTGAATTTAGCTATGACATAAGGTGATTCTTCGTCTTTTTTTCCCTAGATGTGGTAGATTCGAGCAGGGCCCGAGATTCTTGGTGAGTAGGGGCATTCGAATGGGGTCCTTTGTTCTTCCCCTAATTTCCAGACTGAGCTTGTCTAGGACCTTTGTTTCGAATGGAAGGAGCTGAGCTAGCATTTGTAGGAGTTCAATTCGGAACCTTGTTAGGATTCTGGGGACAATCCCTGATATAGTTATAGGAGGCTCCACATAAAAAACACAGATTCTGCTGAGTTCTGCATTACTCAGTGTGGTGCTTCTAGCAGAACTTGCAAGTAGGATATTGAGCAGCTTTACTAGAATTCCTCGTACTATCAACAGAGATGATCGGGGCTGAAGGCTTGGTTACCTATTGGGGTCTCGATATGTAGTTGCTTTTCTGAATAAGAGTATGATTCAAAGAGTGTTCTTTGGAGTGTTTAGACTTCTTTGACTGCCAGTGAGGCTTTTCATCATTCCTAGATCGTTTGTCTTTCTAAGAGTTACCACTTTTGCGTTTCTCAGAGGCCTTCATCTTCGCATCGGTTGCAATAGACCAGTTTACCAAATTTTGGAAGTCAGTGATACCCAAGGCAGTGAATATTGGACTCATTTCATCATTCAGTCCATTGATAAACATCGTACACTTTTCAGCATCAGTCTTGATGTATTCTGACCCATATTTGCAATATTTGTAAAAGTCGCTCACATACTGTTCAATGGGTCGGCCACCTTGCTTGAGGTAGAAGAAACGCTTTCGGCGCTCGGCCAAGTATTGTTCACTAATATATTTCTTCCTGAATTCCTCGAGGAAGAATTTCCAAGTTACAGCTTTAGCATGAGTAGTTAGTGTAGTGGTTTCCCACCAGCTCAGAGCTTCATCTGCCAATAGGGCTATGGCACATTCGAGTTTGTGTTCATCAGAACAAGGCAGTTGTTTGGTCAGGATTCGAGTAGTGGCCTCTAATTAATACTCAGCTACTTCAGGATTGGCTTCATCAGTGTCAATGAAAGTATAGGCTCGATGTTGAGCCAGCTTGTCAATCGGGGCTCTGTTTGGCACAATAGCAGGAGGAAAAATAGGATGGTCTTGTTTCAAAGTAGTTACGAGATGATTGAACATCTCCTTCATGCTCAGGAGACATTCCTGCTACAAAGGATTTATAGCAGAAGCTTCTTGTTGAGCAGCAACTTGGGCTCGGGGTTGAGCTTGTTGTTGTGGAGGATTCTGCTCTATCCTCACACTATCTCCTTCATTTGAGGAGCCTTCAGGACTTTCATCGTCTTGAGCGAGCCTTGTTTCATACATTCCACGTTCAAATAGAACAATTAGGAATTCAGTTTAGTTAAGCAAAGACACAAGCTATACAATACAAGTCTCCTAGGTGGCACAAGTATCTTATATGATGCAAGAGAGCCCAGTTTAGTCATATAACCGACTAAAAAGCTCTGATTACCAATAAATGTAACACCTTCTACCCCGTGTTAGTAGCAAACTGGCTCGGGAGCGTTACCAAGCAAGAACAAGAATAAGGAAAGAATTGATTAACTCATCCCTATTAGATGAGTTACTTAACTAGCAATCAACCAAGCATACTTAACTTATCAAGCAAGCCATCTCATGTTTTGTTTACAAGTCATTATAGGGCATTCGAATAGGCCGCTAAAATGTTTCCTTTCATGCTTACATTATAGGTTACTACTTTCATGATTCATTTTGCATTTTCAATCCATGATATCATACAAAATTTGAATGGTAAGACAAGCAAGCATGGTTCATCTCATTCTACCTTCAATTCAAGCAAGACATGAAGCATTTCATGTAACTTTAACTAGACATGATCATTAAGGCACCCAATGGTACATACCTTGTGTCCAAGAAAGCTAGCATTGCCATTTCTTACCATTGGCAGCCACAAGATTAAGTATACATAAACATTCAAGCTATTCATTTAATCATTCTCATGTTCATTAAACAAGGCATTCGATTATCACAAGCATATTAGATTGTGAACTTTTTCAGCCAATTTGTTACATATACACACAGCAAAATACTTATATTCACAAGGAAATTTGGTTCATCACATGTCTCAAACTTAACAACTAAGTTCATAACATAGAAGGCCCATACAAGGACAATATATACAAGTACTCAACTTCCAAAATGCATGATCAAGATAAACTATATACATTCTAGTGCCACCAATCTAGGAGCAATCAAAAATAAGTATGAAACCATACTTTAACTATGCTTGTGTGTTTGTAACACCCTTACCCGGGTTTGTAGTAACTCGATTCAGGAGCGTTACTTAGAAAGCAAGCAAAGACAAGACAAGGCAAGGATAATACATGCATTACACATTCAAACTTGATTAAAAAATCCAGCATTTCATTCGGCATTCAACATCCAAGAAGAAACAATCATTCATACTTGTTTACTTAACTAACAAGAAAGCTCACACTTGACTCCTAACTCATCCTACATTCAAACTAAGCAAACAATGAGGTAGCATGCATTCAAACAAGGCATAAGCAACCATTCATGCATTTCTTTTCATGCAAGCAACTCATACTTAGGCATCAATCATCAAAGGCATTCAAACTACAATAACAAGCAAGCATTCCTAGTTATTTTTCCACCTAAACAATTCGGCTATTAACGCAATGCCTCTAGATTCATTTCTTTCTTGCTTACACTTCAAATTACTACTTTCATGGCTCATGTTATAACACTTATACATTATTACCTATCCTATTTTAACTACTTAGTATTACATGCCTCTAATTCAATTTGGTGTTCCTTATCTAGTACACAATTAGTCATTTCATTCCTTCAATTACTAAGCATAGTTATCTAACCTTTAATAGCTTATAACTTGTACCATTCAAGCCTAATTCAAGAGACTACTATTCGGCCAATTATACCAAACATTTACAAAGCATAAAGCTAGATCATACCAACCTCATCCTACTACCATGCATTCGGCAACATGAATTAACCACCTAAGACCATTCGGCCATGCATCAAACAAGTGCACCATACTCATGTAATCATGGTATGAACACAAAATTGAATCATATACATACCAAGGTCATTCGAATAGGGTTTAAGCAACATGGTTCCTTATTTTTGAATCATAAATCAAGCATACATATGATCATTTCAAGCATTCACAAAAGCATGACAAGGTTTTCAACTATTTCAAAGCCAATTAGGTCATCATAAGATCATTCCATAACATCCAAATATGCGCAGCAAAACATTCAACCATATGAAATTATCTAAGTTCATTACAAACCTTAACTATATACAAATCATAGATAGGCTATCAAGCATTATATACAACCCTTCAAAATGCATGTTCAAGCTACTTAGATACAACTAGTGCCACCATTCTAGGAGAATACAAAACAAGTATGGAATCATACTTTAACAAAGATTGTGTAGGATGTTTCTTGCTCAAGAAATCAAGCTTCAAGATCAAGCAATGTTGAATCCTTTAACCTGTAGGTTGGGAAGAATGAAAGAAGAGTGATAAGTACAAAAATGTACTTAGTGAGGTAGTAACTAGTCTATCCATTTTGTTATTTCATGTTTCATGTCTTTTAGATCATGTGTAGACCTGGCTAAGGCTTCCAAGTATTAGAGTAGACTTAGCTAGTCTTTCAAGTATCAAGAGTGACCTTATCTAGTCTTTCAAACATCAAGAATATCCTATCTAGGATAGCATGTATTCGGCCATCAAGGTTAGGCATCAAGAAATCATAATTCATGAATCAAGCAACATGCTTGCGAAACAAGTAACCAAGGAGTCATGCTTTCAAATCAAGCAACATACATTTCATGGCATACAAGACAAGTATCATGTATAATTGAATCTTATTTCATTAAACAACCCCATTGGTACTTAGTTTGTATAGGTAATCGAGTCTCCAACCAATTGTTGCCACAATATGCACCGTAGTGCTGGTCAACCCTCCTACTGTCACCAAAGACCACATACGTACCCTCCCTCTATCGCCAAATAGGGGCCTTAGCCCTGGACCGTAGTCCGCCCGTACACAATGAGCTCTAGACTCTAAGGCATGCCTTTCTACCTAATCCAACTAGCTACCAAGGTTGTTTGAATTACCATTTATTCAAGTTATCAAGTTCAAGATCATGTTCATTTCAATCAAAATCATTTCATGTTAAACCCTTAGGCTATTGAGCCTTAGCTCACAAGTTAAGTGGTTTCAAGATTCATTTCATCAAATGAGATAACATCATATCTTAAACAAGTCATTAGCATTCAACCATGTTGTATCATAGTACATACAAGCAACCAAGTTATCACTAATCATGCATAATCAATTCGAATAGGCATGTACAGAAGACTAGGATCATGTTTCATGTGTTTCTTTAATTCATCCTTCCTTTATTAAGTCAAATTAGATTCATTATCATAACAAGAATGTAACAAATACATTGGTTAGGACCTAGTCCTAACCCTAGAGGTAACTACACTCACAATACAATCCAAGCAATTCAATTATCTTGAATCCAAATCCCTTTGCCTCTAGCTTTGGGATGTCCACTCCTATCTTCTTCTTCCCCAATTTGCTGCCCTTGGTCTAGCAAGTATAACACATACACATTTCATCAAAACAAGAACAATATATCACACAATCATAGTAGCAATGTTATCACATTGTACCTAACATTTTGTAACACCCCAAACCCTAGCTTAGAAGTATTGGAACCAAAATGCTCAAATTGGTAGCTTAATTGAATCTAGAATTAAGCTAAATTGATTAGTTAAGGGCTTAATTGAAAGAATGAATGAATTAAGTGACCAATTTAAAAGTGACTACATTGAATTAAAGGAGAAAGATGGGGAATGCATGCTAAATTTAGCATTTCCCCTAATGCCCTTGATTAAGTTAATATTAAGGATTAAGTAAGGGGCATTTTAGACAATGCACAAATCCAATAACATAGATTTGTTGTTGTTGTCTTCTCCATTATCCCATTGTTGGCCGAAAATAGAGAGAAATAAAGCTTGGAAAATTCAGCCATTAAAGAAGAAATTTAGCTTGCATGTGTAGTGATTTTCCATTGAAATTAAGCTAGAAGCAAAGTAAGTATAATTCTTCTTGTGTTCAATTGAATAGGCAACTATGATTGTTGTATTGGACTGTTTTGATGATTATAGATAAGATTTGCTATTGAATATGTTGTTAGATGATTGATTGGTTGTAGAATTATGTGAATTATGTGAATTGTGTTGTTGAAGTAAGAATTGAATGATTAGAACTTAAAATTAAGCTAAGGAAATAATGAATTGATGATGATCATGATTAGATATTGTAAAGAAGGTGTAAACCAATTGAATTGTTAGCAAACAATGCTGGAAATGAAGGATAAAAGCATGAACATAGTTGCATAACATAGAAATTGTTTTGTGGAATTGAAATTGAGTAAACATGCAAGATTAGGCACTGTAACCAACTTACCCTGTTTTAACAGCCTTGTATAATGGATTAAAATTGACTTAACATGTTTAGGATATCATATTAAATGAATTATAGGGCCAAGAAATTGGTTAAAATGAATTAAAGGCATTAAAATGTAATTAGATGCAATTTGTCTAGAATTGCTCTGCTAAGGGCAGTCACTTTGAAAATTCACCAAAAATTGTATAGATTGAATTAAGGGCTGAAATTTTAATGAAATGATCATTAGAATGTCTATTTTTATTAGGTGAAAACAGAATTGAAAATTGGGTCATATACTGAAAACTGTAAATAGGAATTGCTGGACAGTGCAAACTGTCCAGGCAGTGTAAATGCCCTGTCTTTGAACAATAAACTGTATTAATTGGCTAAGAACTAAAATGAAAGTATTACATGGTATTATATTAAATTTTGTTATCTTTCCAACGGTGTATAGAAATATAAATTCCAACTTACGGATTAAAAGATATGGCCATTTTAAGAGACATTGTGCAAACTGCCAGGCAGCAGTGTCCTGGGCAGTTTGGGACTGTTTTTGCACCTAGTAACAAACTGTTTCCAAAACAGTTTTGGGACATTGTAACTTGTCCAATTATGCTTTAAAATGAGGTAATAACAATATGAAAATGAACTAGTAAGAAATGCTTAAAAGGAAGCATAAAAACAGTAGCTAAATGTTAGGTAAAATGTGATAACATTGCTACTATGATTGTATGATATATTGTGCTTGTTTTTGATGAAATGTGTATGTGTTATGCTTGCTAGACCAAGGACAACAAGTTGCGGAAGAAGAGGATAGGAGTGGACATCCCAAAGCTAGAGGCAAAGGGATTTGGATTCAAGATAATTGAATTGCTAGGAGAATTGTGAGTGTAACTAACCTTAGGGTTGGGACTTAGGTCCTAACCAACCTTGTTATTGCTTAATGAAATGTCAATGCCATGTAACATGAATTAAAGTATATTTGTCTAATTAAGGGAAGAATGAAATGTATGACAACTTGATTGATGCCATGATCTTTGTGTTTACTTGGGTGTTAAGCAATTGTAATGAAATGTATGCCATGTTGCATTGCTTATGCCGAAGGTATGAAATGGCATGCTTGCTTGGAGAATAAGGTATGCACAATGCATACATATGCATGTGTTTGTGAATGTTATGCATGACTGATTGAAATGAATTGAACAAGGATACTACTTTGTATTCATGCTATTTGAATGGCATGGATAGTTTTTTATTGGGAGTTGAGACTCCATAAGCCTAAGGGCTTGGCCTTTGAATGGCATATAGTTGAATTGAATAAAGATTGTACAAAGCTTAAATGAAATGGATAATCAACAACCTTGGTAGCTAGTTTGATAGATAGGAGGGCATGCCTTAGAATCTTGAGCTTATATTGGCACTACAGTGCATATTGGCACTACGGTGCATATTGGTACGATGGTACATATTGGCACGACGGTGCATATTGGCACCGTACTTCGGTGCATATTGTTAAGATTTGATTATCTAGTAAGCTACTTACCAAGGATGTTGTAAGATGACTTAATAAATTAAATGAACATTGTTTGCTTAGATGTGGGACATGAACATTGCTTGTATTGTAAGATACTTGAATGGACTTTCTTACTTTGAAAGATGACACATGAATGGTTGCAAAACTTGTTACTTGCCATGAAAGAAATGTATGGATGATGGCTTTATGCATAAATGCCTACTTGATAATTTGAGTGAATGGTTGCTTGTCCTCTAAGCATGTTGTTTGAATGGGCTATGATTTTCATGGTGGATGTTGTCATGTTGATTGTATGATATGTAAAGGTTGCCTAAGTTACCCTATGCAATTCGAATAAGCATGTATCTTGTATTGATGGTCTTGATTCTTGAAATACATGAAAACTTGGATTTATATGCTTTGAAATTGACTAGATTTAGTGTTACCTCACTAAGTACATAAGTTGTACTTATCACTCTGCTCTTCATTCTTCCCATAACAGATTAAAGATTACTTCAAGAAGATATCTTGGGTTTGAAGCAACACTTGAGGCAAGCTTAAAAGTATGAATTCATACTCTTTGTATACTCTTAGTTTGGTGGCACTAGATTTTGTAATAGTTAGCCTAGATCATGCATTTGAATATGTGTTTAAGACTAGTTTGTGAAATGTTTTGATGGGCCTATTATGTAATCTATTTGGATGACTTAATCTATGTATAAGAACCATGATAATATGTATATATATATGTTGGTAAAATGCTGCGCATAATGTGATGAAAATTCAATGTTGTGAATCTCGTTTCATTCGAATGCTAGACTAGAATTGCATGATCATGTATTGTTTCCTATGGCCATTGGTATGATTCGGCCATGTTGAGTTAAGGCCAAGGTATGTACAATCATGCATTTACAATGTATTACCTAAGGATGCCATGAAATGTTATGTTTGATTGAAATAGGAAACAAATGAAATATGATGACTTGAATGTAAAGAAACAATTGAATTGTAATTACAGATTACCATTGATGTTCGAATAGATGCTTGAACATGTAAAGGATTGTAAGTTGGATGCTTTGTAATGATCATGTTGAATAATTGAATAAGTAGTTTCTTAAGATGCAATTAAGCTAGTTAAAGTAAGTTTAGTGGTCACCTAGTGTATTCGAATAAGATGCATGAAATTGTAATAAGGATGGAAGTTGTATCATGTATGATAGTAACCTAATGTGAAGTTTGCCACACTTGTGTTTGTTGTTTGAATGATGTATGTAAATTGAATGGAATGGTAATATGATATTAGTAACTTAGGTTATAAGTAAAGAATGAAACAAAATGGTACCTAAATTTGTATGCTATGTATGTTGGTTTGCTTAATAAGTATTGTATGAATTGTATTGTTAGTATTGAAAGGTTTAGAGTTTGTTACTTGCGCATCAAGGCAAGTATTCCGAGGTTACTTTTTCGACAAGTAATCTATCTATTGCTTCGCTTCCTCTTTGGTAACGCTCTTGAACCGGGTTATGGCTAACCCGGTGATTGGGTGTTACACATTTAGCTATTGTTTTATGCTTCTTTTTAAGCATTTCTTACTAATTCATCTCCACATTGTTATTACTTCATTTTAAGAAATAATTGGACAGGTTACAATGTCTCAAAACTGTTTTGGAAACAGTTTGCTACTAGGTGCAAAAACAGTCTCAAACTGCCCAGGACACTGCTGTCTGGCAGTTTGCACACTATCCCTTTAAATAGTCATATATTTTAATCCGTACGTCAGAATTTCAATTGCTATACACCGTTGGAAAGCTTACAAAATTTCCTATAAGACCATGTGAGACTTGCATTTTAGTTCTTAGCCAATTAATATAGTTTATTGTTCAAAGACAGGGCATTTACACTGCCTGGACAGTTTGCACTGTCCAGCAATTCCTATTTACAGTTTCCAGCATAGGATCGAGTTTTCAGTTCTGTTTTCACCTAATGAAAATATACATTCTAAGGATAATTTCATTAAAATTTCAGCCCTTAATTTGATCTATACATTTTTTAGTGAATTTTCAAAGTGACTTGATATGTATGTATGTTGGTTTGCTTAATAAATATTGTATGAATTGTATTGTTAGTATTGAAAGGTTTAGAGTTTGTTACTTGCGCATCAAGGCAAGTATTTTGAGGTTACTTGTTCGACAAGTAACCTATCTATTGCTTCGCTTCCGCTTTGGTAACGCTCCTGAACCGGGTTACGGCTAACCCGGGGATGGGGTGTTACATTTATTGGTAATCAGAGCTTTTTGGTTGACTCTATAAGCTCATTTGCATCATATAGGATATGTTCCACCTAGGAGACTTGATATAAGCTTGTGTTGTTGCATAAATATGTAAATGTGATAACTAAGACTCTATTTGTTCTGATCGAACTAGTATGTCAGAAACAAGATTGGGTAGGGATAATGAAAGTCTTGTAAGCTCCTCGAACGAAGGAGATAGTGTAAGGATGGAACATAATCCTCCTCAACAGAAAGCTCAACATCGAGCTCAGGCTACTGCTCAACAAGAAGCTTCTGCTATCAATCCTATGCAGCAAGAATGTCTTACAAGTATGAAGAAGATGTTCATCATCTCGTAACTGCCCTTAAACAAGATCACCCAATTGCTCCTACTGTGCCAAACCGAGCCCCTATTGACAAGCTAACTCAGCATCGGGCATATACCTTCACTGGCACCGATGAGGCTAACCCGAAAGTAGCCAAGTATTGGTTGGAGGCCACTACTTGCATTCTGAAGAAACAGTTGCCATGTCCTGATGAACATAAACTCGAGTGTGCCATCGCTCTGTTGGCAGACGAAGCATTGAGCTGGTGGGAAACCACTACCCTGACTGCTCCTGCGGAGTCTATTACTTGGAAGTTCTTCATTGATTTTGGTTCTCCATTTATATATTTATCATGATTTCATCCTTTTATTGTATTTATGCTTTCATCCCATTAATTTTATTTCCTATGCAATTAGGTCCTTCTTTCGTATTTATTTTGTTTAAATTCTCCCTTTAAATTTTAGTTTGTGTTGATGCCTAAAGTCAGTGAACACCTAACAAAGAAAGCAGAGAAGAAGATTAAAATGGCTGATGATAGTTTCATGTAGTTCATCTCGGTTGATTTAAGATGGACTGCCACAGACAATATGGTAGTCAGAAAAAAATTCGAAAAGAGAATTTTCCCTTTGTAGTCTCCTCCTTATCCCTCTTGTTCTCTTGTGATTAGTTGAGTATATATAACACCTAGTACTATTGGTGATTTGATAATATTAGGTTTAATAACAACTTACGGGTGAGTTAGTAGAAATAAGCTCAACTTTCAAGTACTTAATATTACAATCCAGTTACGAGGGTGGAGTGCTGTAACATCTAAGAGTATTTGTTCCAAGATCATGTAAGCCTCCAACACTATTATTTTCGATGTTGCTCGTCTATGGAGGGACTACTATTTTGAGCCACTTTCAGATTAGCTAAGTACGAAAGCGCTGAGAGTCATTACCAAAATTCTACAGGGATGTTGAGGTACCAGACACAACAATGATCAATTTGTAAATATACTCCTACTAAAGATTTGTTGATACCTAAAATCAGTAAATATCGAATAAGAAAGATGGTGAAGAGGACCAAAATACCCTCCCATTAAACAAAGGGCTTCAACAGAAGAGATTTGAATTTGTTGTTTAATCAAAAGCCCTCTCTCCATTTATCTTCATATAGAGATCATGAAACCACATCTCCCTCCGCAAAACAAAGAAAACAGGTTTCGAGAAAGGCGGCTAAATATTAAGCAACGGATATTTTTCAATGCATGGAGACAAATTAGAGTGACATACCAACCTTTAATTATGTAAAACATATGATAAATTTATGATTATAAGAGTAAAATCCAATTAATTTAATTGGACGGCCAAAGCTGGTGCCTGGGGCGGCAACCCTATACTTAATTTACTAGGGGCTTATTATAATACTAATCTTGCCAACTCTTTGTTTCGTGCTAGTTATTTTATGCAATGATTTACAGCTTTCCTATATTCAATTAATTTAATATTTTTTAATAGTCTAAAAGTAATTATAAAATAATATTTATTCCGAAATATTTTTAATTTTTTGACAAAACACATATTTTATAGACATTACGATTGAATCTTAATTTTTTAAAATAAACATTATTTATTTTTTTACTGAGACTACTTGTTGAGTTAAATTAATTTAATATTTTATATATATCTTGATTCTTTTTGTTTAATAGAAAAATATGATACAAGTATGCAGCACATAATCGAGAGTCGAGACTGGATCTTACTAAACTTAAAAACAATCAAAACAACTCATATCCTAATCTAGACGACGTAGTAAATATTTGTAATTCCTCAAAACTATTTTTCTGCTAAAAATGTCAGGAAAGAGAACCTAACGAATAGTTTTAGAAGATATTTATTTTAAATTTAAACGGTTCTATTTGTAAAGTGCGTATTATAAAAAAAAATACCAAGAAAGAAATTAAAGGAATAGAGAGGAAGTTACTCTCACTTTTGTAAGAAGTTTTTTACGATGTAGATGTTATTTTTGGATGTTCCTGGGCATGCATTTTACTATTATACTTGTTCATGAAACTTATTTATGGAAGAAACTTACAGAGCAGCACAATAGTTACTCAGTTTCTTTGCTAGAGATTGGGTTCAAACCCTAAGATCACATAAGAAAGAAGCATACAAGAGTGATATTGATTCGGCTCGTCTCTGACGGATAACCGAGAGAGAAGATGAGCCGAAGCAATATCACGCCATGTCTGCTCTTCCTTTCCTTTTCCACGACATGAAACCAACAGCCTTCGCACTATATATAGGAGAACGAAAGGGGCTTTTCGGTCTCTTCACCGCTGTTGAAGGTTAAGGACAAAGGATAAGGAAACATCATAATTGCTTAGCATATGGAACCGTTATCATGATTAAGATTCAGGAACTCCCACTACTTATCGCTTTCATAATCGTGGAGTATTTCTTTTTGCCTCCCTTTAATCTTGGCACGTGCAGGAATAGTAGTGAAGAGTTTTATTTAGGTTTAATTATCGGTATTTGACTAATCGATCGAATAATTTAAATTAAATTTTATAAGAATTTAATATGAGGATGACTCTTTTAATATTAATTTTTTCATTTATAATACCATGATTCTAACCGTTAATTTTATTTACAAAATTTAACGTCTTATTTTATTAGATCAACTTATTGTTGGCGTACTAAATGTTGTAGAAATGCAAAGGTCATGGTTAACGTGCCACCGAGCCAATCATGTAACACGAAAACAGCATGTACAGATGGTGATTCTTAATAACCAAAAGCAGATTGGATATTTAGAATTCATTATAAAACCTTATCATGAAGGTCCCCCCATACTTTGTGCCTTACCATTTGGTTCAAAATTCAAACGTTAATTAGAAGCCATTAACAGAAAGGACACAAAGTTGAGGATGGGATTATTTTTAAAAATATATATGAATATTAAAATTTGGAGAAAAAAATTAATATACAGGTCGTGTAAACTTAGTTTATATAAATCTTTTAGTTTTAGGGATTTAGTTTAGGGTTTAGAGTTTAAGGATTTTAGTTTTAGGGTTTAAAATTTAAGGTTAGCATTTAGAATTTAAGGTATAGTCTTTAGAGTTTATGATTTAGTCTTTAGAGTTTATGGTTAGGAATTTAGAGCTCAAACCTTGGAGACGATATTATTAGGAGGGGTAGCCTTGCACTCTTAAAAAGAGGATTTAACTTTTATAATGTAAATATGCAGGCTTGTATAAAATTAATTTTACACTAACTATATATATTATACTAGTCTGGTTATCTTAGGGGGAAAGCTTGAACGGTACTAAATTAGTAATTAAATTAATGAACAGCTATGTTTTCTTTTCTTTTTTACAAAGTTGTGTTTAATTAAACACCACGTTTCCATAAATAGTCTTCATGTGCTCGAATTGTCACTTGATTCCAAACACAAAATCTATGCATATATTCATTATGGAAAAAACTTTGATACACAGGTCGTGTAAATTTTAATTTACACGTGCCTTTTAGTTTTATGAGTTAGGGTTTTAGGTTAGGATTTAAGGTTGTAGGGTTTAGAATTTAAGGTTAGTGTTTAGAATTTAGAGTGTGAGGTTTAGTTTTTTAGGGTTAAGGTTAAGAATTTAAGATTTGAATTTTTATAGTGTAAATACACTGTGTATCAAAATTTTACCCATTCATTATTTAACTTGTTGATATTTATAATTTTTTTGTCAATTGTCTCGCTTTTAAGTTATATTTAATATAAAAAAAGTTAAATTTGATCTTTAACTTTTCAAGAAGAGTTGAATGTTGGTTTTTCAATAGAGATGTTGACTGTAACGTTAAAGTTTAACGGCAACGACACAAGAGTTCACATATATTTCATGTTTTTTATATAATTTTTAAATTATTTATTTATTATATAAAATAAATCATTCATATCAATATAAAGTGGCACACGATCTATCACATAAACACGGTTAAAAATTCAATGTTTGTGTCAGAATTCTTGTTTACGAAATGATTTTGACTCTTTTTAAAAGGTTAAGAGTCAAATTAACTTAAAAAGTAAAGATCAAATTGACAAGGCCCAAAAAAAGCACAAAAGAGTTTAGTTAAATACTTGCAAAAATAATTTTAAAAATTAGCTTTAGACCAGCAGTAAAACATGTAAAGAAATCAAAGGGTTTGAGTCCCTTTAGACTAATTTTTTTTGCTCAAGGAGAAAACAAAATATCGTTGTACCCAAATTTCTGACTTTTTAATCCGAAAATAAAGACCCCATAAATCTTTAAGTCATCTCTTGCTAAAATTATTACGATACCTTTTTTTTCTGAAAAAGGATAACATTAGCAGAAACTTTGTCTTAAAAACCAAGCATCGTTTTCTTTTGCCATGGCTTTTGAAATTCAAAGGTTATTCTTTATGTAATTAGTAGGGTTGCTTAAATAAGCAAAAACAAAACCAATGAGCAGGTATATATGTAAGAGGCTCCTAATAAAAGGAGGAGAATATAATGTAATAAACAAGTATTTTATTTTCTGGTCATGTTTATAATATGAAGAAAAAAGGATGGTAGTTGCAGTACAGTGCTATGGTGAGGGATTTTAATAGTGTTATCATTTATGTAAAAGCTAGTTACATTTTTCTTGCATTCTAAAAAAGATTTAGGCTTGAACCCTTTCTTAAGATTAATTATTTATTTAATAGTTTTATTTAGTTGATCTAAAGTTTGTTTCTTTATTTTATAATTTGTGTTTTCATAGTTCGAGTTTATCTCTATATTTGTAGTCTATTTAAAGGTATATTTCTTGCATTAATAAGATAAAAGTGAAGATTTGAGTAAAAAAAGTTTGGTCATTGGTCTTTTTCATTTCAAAAGTTGGATAAAGGGGCGTAAACTATATCTTCTTGTTTTCTTCATTAAAATTATGATTTCCTGTCGATTTTTTAAATTTGGAGATTTGGAGTTTATTCTTGAACCTCAGATTCTGTATTAGTTTGTATTTAGAGTGTTGGTTTAGGTGTTTTAAAAAATATCTTTTATTACCAATAAGTGTTGGATAAAATGGCAAGATACATTACACTCTCAATGAGAGAATTTAAGTTCAAACTTTGGAGATGAGCTTGTTAGGAGGGAGGGTCACGAATCCCGAAACTTGAAGAATTCAGCCTAAATAACTACGTTTCTAGGATGAATCTTTTTTCAACAGGGAAAAATGGTGCATGCATAGGAGAGAAAAACAATCTATATGTTTTGTGTTTGATGGATATTGAAGAGGGTAAATGTTAAACATTAATATGTGTGTAATATAAAGAGTAGTAAGTCGACATTTATCAGTTGACATCCATTCATGCTTGTTTTTGAAGGAAACATGATGAGGACAAACGGAGGGTCCATTTGGGATTGTGGGTTGTGAATCTAAATATTCTTTCCACGGCTGTCCCTATGGGAAATCGAAGAGGTCAAAACTTTAGCATCTCAAGAATTATTTAGCAACAAGCAATGAAATGAACCAAAAAGTCAAAACCTGAATAGACCCAAAGCATTGCAAATCGCCAAAGAGTTGACCTTGGAAGATCCCATGGAGTTTAGAGACTTTTAAAGCCAGGAGTTTGAGGTTGTGCTCATCTTTGAAGCCTAAAGTTTGTATGTCTTGTTCAAGAACTGGGATGAAGTCATGATTAAAGTTGGAGGGCCAAAACATAAATGTTGAGATGTGAAAATTGGCAAATTCATTATTAATCAATTTTAAAAATATAAAAAAGTAAAAAAAAATGGGCAAATTCATTATTAATTAATTTAAAAATATATATAAAAAAGTAAAAAAAAAACATGGGTACCAATCAGACAATAACTGTAACGACTTAATTTTTGGGTTAGTGAATCGGATCTCGGACACGAGTTATGGGCTTTATTTTAGAAGCTCAAGTTGAGGTTATTAAGTTAGGCCTATTATATTAAGGGAAATATATGAAATTTAAATAAAGGAGTAAAAAGAGATAAGGTGAAAAGAAAAAGGAGAAAGTGAAAAGTGGGTGGTGTGAGAGAGAGAAAAGAAAAAGAGAAAAATGTTAAGGGGGAGATTTAAATCTGATCTATGGAGATTCAACCGTCCATTGTCGACACTTCTACTGTCATTGTGTTCATCTCGTCAAGATGAGTTTGCCGATACTAGCGACGGCGTCACCGGAGCCGATGTCGAATGGGGTGAGAGAAAAGAACTTCGGTCAAGCTTGAAATGGAGCATTTTCGGTGGCCAAAACCAAAAATGAAGGCCACTGGCGTTGGGACAGCGAGACTTGAGCTCACCGCCGCCATCCGACCACTAGAACACCTCCCATGCGCCACCCCTGAGAGTGGGTGTGCATCTACCCAGACGGGTGCACCTTGATCCAGTGCATTGTGCCGCACTAGATCCCGCTCGGTCGGGTGCACATGCTCCTTGTCGTACCGGATCACTTCCAACGAGTTCACCCTAGTTACCCTGCACCACACCGCACCAAATTGTCGGGCCGTTGACCAGAGTTATCTGGCATTGACCGGGCGTTGACTTTTTGGGGGACCTTACTTGAGGATTTCTTGACGTTTTGAGTCCATTGGCACAGTTCGTTTCTCCAAATTCGAACTTGGTAAGCTACTTTTATGTGTTTGACCTTGTGAATTGAATATGGGATACATGAAATTAATGTATTTTTCATATTCGTTTTTATATGAAGATTATTCGGGAATGGATATCGGACCAAGTAGAGTACTCAGGAAGCTTATATGAGGATGTATCACCAATTCTTGAGGTTATTACACCACGAACTCCAAAATGCTTCATGAGCATCATAAGTGTAATTGTCTTGCTTGTTAGTGGTTGCAAAATAGGTTGATAATAGATAAGCATGTGTTGAGACTGGTATATTGAGACTTGTATTTATGAGATGCATGAGGAGTTTGAGAATATTTCGAGACTCGTATGAGCTTTAGAGACCGTATAGGGTCGTTTGAATATTCACATAATTATCTGATTGGTTGATTTACATATTGTGTCGCTTGAGTGCTTTAGATATGAATTGGCATGTTCGATAGAGATTGTATTAAATGGACTGATAATTGGTAATATTTGAATAAATGATTATGAAGCCGATAATTAATATTAATTGATTGAATGTGTTAGTAAACGAACCCTAATGACTTTCATAAGATTTAGGGATCGAATAAAGTGTTGTAAAATTACAATTCAAGGAAATGATGTGAACTTGTGTATAGGGTATCGGTACGAGCTTCGACTGTACCATTACGCGATCAAAGGTTATATCGATACGGGTCGACCCGTACTAGTACTTGTGGACATTGAGGATTTTTAGTAAGCTATATCAGTATTGGTCCGCGTGTGAGTACTAGTATTGATACTTGTGTTCGAGTATCGATACCCACTGAACGAGATAATCTATAATGCTAATAAAGAGATGGAAATTGACGTGGAATGTTAATGAGAAAATATGGATTACTAGAGATAATTAATGAGAATGATTAATGTAAACTTCCATAATAATTAATAACTTGGTAAACGTTGGGTGACTTGATGGTAATATCAACCTCATAAGTCTAATATTTGCATATTTTTTCACATATATATACCTATATTTTAGTGTTCTAATCTAATTATAAATCCATATTTTAACAAGTATTTGATTTTTGTAAGGATTTTGACAACTAAAGGATAATACTTGCTTAAAAGAGAAGTTTCAGTTGGATTTGGATTCTAAAGAGCACTTAACACAAGAAGAATAATTCTACTTCAAGATGAACTTTCACTTTTATATTATATTTGGAGTAGGATAAAGTTTTAAATTAAATCTTATTATAATTACTTCTCCTAGTTGATGTAAATGACCTCTATTATAAACAGGGTCATGAGGATAAGAGAAATTATTCACCCCATAATTCTCATTCTTCTTCTTTTTGTTGACTTCCCCTCTCCATGAGTAGTTAAACTCTTTCTTTCTAGTTAAGGTTTGATTCAAGGTTATTAATACAAGTTCTTAGTGAGGTTTTCTTGTCCTTCATCATCTTCATCTATTTCAAGTATTTTTATATCTCCCTGGATTACTCAGTAAGTATATATCGATTTATAAGCTTCACATGCTTTTCTTCGATTTATACATCTTTATATGCAACAACCAATCAAGACATTCTTGGTAAGTGGTAGATAACCTAAGCAATGGGTTTTGAAGGTATGGATTCATATTCTTATTAAGTTAACACATTAGTGCTTAATAGTTTATGTGCTTGGGTCTCTTAAATCGATAAAGCTATTTGATAGGTTTTAATTCTTATATGTAACTCTCTAAGGTTTTTAATCTTGATAATAAGGGTAGAAATCATTCAAGTAGTTCTTAGTGATTATCTACTAATTAAGAGAGATTAGGTTATACATGTGCTTTTCTTTGGTAACCTATAACTAAGCTATTTCAAATTGATGTAGAATTATCTTTTGTGAAGATCAATGAACTAAGTCTTGAATTAATACATTAAGATCAACCTTGACTAAGATTCATCTCATTATCGTATTCTTCTTTATTTTAATAGTTTTTTTATTTTCTCAGTTCTACTCAAACACAAATCCCCCTTATTTTAATTACTTGTTTTATATAAAATCAATCTCTTACCATTCCTTGTGGATTCGACCTTACTTACCGCTTCTACAAGTTACTTTGAACAATTTCATTTTTGACAACTTCGACAACTACTATCACAACCGTAGGGATCCTTATTGGATTGTGTGATGTTGTGTGTTGTGTGGTAAATATGTCCTTGCTATGTGTTGATATGGACACCTAGATGGTTAGGTTACCATTGTTTGGTAGGATCCGGATACCCAGAGAAAGAGTGTTGCAACACTATGGTTAGAGATACCGAATGTACGTTCCTAAAGTTGTGTGTCACAGGGTCTTATTCGAAGATGCTTAATGAGAGATTCTGAGCATGGGTGTACGTATCCCAGTACTTAGTAGTCGTGAGCCTCACCCCATAGAGTGTACGTATCTCGATGCTCACCCAAAGTGTATGTATTCTGATGCTTAGTGGTCGCAAGCCTCACTCATATATTGTGGTCTAATGCTTATATGCTATGAGAAGCTTATTCTTTCTTGCTATGCTATATGATTTGGCAGCTAGAGGTAGCGCCATGTTTATATGATGTTATATTGTCATGTTATGAGTTTGGTTGGGCCTTGTGTGCCACGTATGGTGATTGCTATGATGAGAGCATATGTTTAGGTGACTAGTGTAGCGTCACATGTTATTTATCTCTCTTTATTGCTCGTACTAGCTTGCATGTGTTAACTCCTCAGGCCATTCTTTTGCTTGCCTTTGAGTACAAATTCATGCATTTAGTTAGTAAAACCATGCATTTGCATTAAGGAGTTAGGAAACGTTTCTTTTTCCATAATAAAGGTGTATTTCTTTGCTTTGGTGTTCAAGAGCATGATGACATGAGTAGTTGGCATAGTAGAACCCGAAAACCAGTAGAGAAATGCCAAATCAAGTTGGGAATACAGGACGAAGATTGCCAGACTTGGTTAGCAAAAGCAGAATGCCAAGCTTGTTGGCAAAAGAATAAAGGCCAATGGCGTCAACCCTAGCCAAAACCTGATAAACTCAAATTCAAAAGAGGATAAAGATATAAACATGTTTATCCTATCGCACAATTAGATTTCAAATTTAAACTCAATCTAGGGTTTCCATGCATGCCTATTAAAAGCCCAATGATGAGCCAAGAAAATCAAGAAGATGAGGCAACAACGGTGGTGAAGGAAGAAGGTGACTTGTGGTTTGACCAGGCTAAGATCGAGAGCTTTGGAGCCATTGAAGGACTGTATCGATGGATCCTCTTTTTGCCCATCTCTCTTTATTTTAGATTTGATTTTTATGATGATATTTGTTGAAAACGATTTGATATTGATGATTTCCCCAACCATAAACTGAATATCTTTAAGTTGGTTGGGGATGTTTGCGATTAATGCTCAGTTTATGTTTGGCTTTTAATAATTTGAATGCCTTGGAATTATTTTCTATCTGGCTAGTGATTTATTTTCCTAAATTCTTTGACATACGACAGTTGGTATTGCTTGCTTATTACGCCTTAATATCTTAACAGACTTGAGGGGTGACGATTAGTTGTCAGGTACTAAGGAGAGAAACTTCGACATAATATGTTCAAGTAGATGAGCTTACTTCAGAAGTGAATCTACCCCTTAGGAGTATAGATTAAAACTTAATCAAGTTAATTAATGAAAAGCTTCACTTTAGACATATAAGGGTTTTAACATGGTTAACTTAGGGTATTGTCATCGATAAAGGCATTGCCACATTAAATTTTGCTCGACAATAAAACCAAGGCGAGGCATTATTAACAGTTGGCATAGCTATCGTAAAATCCATGCATCCCTTGTCAACACTCATCACCTTTGAATACACTTGTTTGCCAAAATGCTTGAAATTTTTCTTTATTTTTCCTTAATTATTTTTCTTAATCTTAAATCCAACTTTCATATCAAAATAATTTGTTTCAAATTACAAGTATTAATCGTGGTAATTAATTCATGGACAATCCCTATTGAGACGTGTAGACATTAATTTTGTCCGGGTTAAATTAAATGCTTGAAATAAAATATATCCACATTACCCCTTTTTTAAATACCCAAAAACCTTACCTTATACCCTAAGCCCAAAATTTCATAGCCCATTATATAATTTTATATAAAAAAACATATATATAAAAATCCCAACTCCTTACTCACCAAGGCTTGGTTCTCATTGGATGAATCAATGCCTCATTCCCATTGGTTAAAAAAACTATTTGGTGACCAAGGTCTTAATTTTCATTGTTTCTTATTTTAAGGGGATAAACCAAAAATACCCTTCATCACTATATAAATATAAATCCCATGAACCCTAAAAAAGAGGACTAACTTAATTTTTCCCCCTACATTCGGCAACCCCGCCGTTCTTTTCATTGTTTTAAAGCCCCAGGCCATTTGATTTTTTTTCTTTTTTTAGACCATTTGATTCCTTTATCCATTATAATTTTCCCTAATCAAAATCATTTTCTACCATTATTAAACCCTTGAATCGGACTTTTCAACCCCAGCAACAACATGTGAAATTGGTTGATCGAGCATAAATATTTGGGTTTTGGGTACATTCTTCCCTTTCTTTTTATTTATGTATAATCCTTTTTTATAGTTCAATGAAATTTTGGATGATTTTATTGGTAACCTTTGTTATTTATTTTAGTCTCTTTTTTATGTGTTTTATTTTATTTTATTTTTTGTTTGTGATATGTATGTTATTTTACTTGTTGAATATTATTTAATTTATTATTAGCTTGTTTACTTTATTATCATAATTTCATATTATCCTTTTTATAATATATTTTCTTGTATATAGTATATAATATATAATTAAGGTATATTTTCTTAAAAGTATATACATGTGGTTTTTCAGTTGGGTTTAGTTTAGAAGTTTGGGCCTCTTGGTTTTTTGGGCTTTGGGTTGTTAAGTTAGCTTTAAATTAGTTTAGGAATTAATTTAGGTCGTGTGCTCGTCTAATAGGGGCACGACCCTTAAATTAATTAAGTTAATTCTAGGATTAGTTTTAGAGCCGTAGTTAGTCTTAAGGTTCGAACCAGTTTAGTGAATTTAAATTTGCCTTTGGCTTATCGGAGAAAATGTTAAATTCGCGAAAATTAGTTGAACACCTCTTAATTATCTTTTAGGATAAAATTGACATGGAAATTAGACTAACATTTTAATTTAAAGCTATGAATAATTAATTTGGCTTATTTTAAAAAGTGTTCTTGGCTTATTGGAATACTAGTTTAAAATTAATCGAATTAATTATCATATCACAAGATAACTCATAATTTATTAGGGTTCTCTTGCCTTTTTAGGATTAATTAATTTAAGGTTAATACTAGAAGCACCTAATTAGTAACTAGATCACTAATTAAAATTCCATAATGAGGGCCTTTTAGGTTAGGACTTTTAGTGGGCCTTTGTATGTTTAATTTTCAAGTCTTTGATTGACATTGATTTTATTTGTCATCATTTGGCCCATTTAGTTTACACGTTAATTAATTAAAACCATAAAAAGGGAGGTATTCATTAATTTTGATATTTGTGTCGTAACAGTCCGAGCTTAAAGGATGTTGACCAAATATTTGAATTAATCCTTACCGAGTCAAGGTAAAATTAAAACTTAACCAAAACATTGCATCATGCATAAAGGTGACGTTCGGGATTCAAACCATAAATTAACACGGCAGTCGGGCTTATACGATGTCGGTTTAATCTATGGTTTGATGTATCATCAACCTTATTAATTAAATGCCCAATTAATTTGAACCACCAATTTGATAAAGCCCGTTCAATTAAGGTTAATTTTCAATTAAGGTCACCGAATAAAATTCCTTTCAAATTCTGACAATTTCCTTCGATTAAAAGCAACAAATATTTTGGTACCGATTTCTGGGCGTGATGGGGGTGCTAATCCTTCCCCACACGTAACTAACTCCCGAGCCCTTTCAAAATGAATCTCTGGTTTTGTGGTGTCCGGCCTACCTTATCCAAGTAGCCGATGGTGACTCCCAGTTTTCAATCGGTTTTCCAAAGAAAAAGAATTTTCAAAATAAATCCCTTTAAACCAAGATTACAAAGAATGATTTTTCGGATAATCCGTAGCGCCGAACATATAACTTTTCCAAGGGGATTTTTTCAAAAAAAACGTCGTTACAGCATGGCGACTCTGCTGGGGATCGATTTTGTTTTTCTTGATACAAAAAGAGAGTTAGGCCAAGAAAGATATTTGTTGCTTGTTAATGATGGAAAATTGTTGCAATTTCAATTGATTCTAGTAAGGTTGACCCTTTCTTGAAAATGTGACTACAATTGAACGGGCTTTGATAATTGGTGGTCTTCGAATTAATTTTTCATTTAATTTATAAGGAATCACTGACATGTGTTGCATAATGATCATCAAGCTCTATACCCGAGCTTCACCCCTTAAGTGGGAGTGAAACGCCACATACCCACGTGAGTAGCCCTCCACGGGTTGGTAATTCACTTCCGGAATCCACGCCTCTTGACATGTGAGCAGCCCTCCACATCACTAGGTCGTGCTTTCCCTTGAACCGAAATTAATTTGCAAGCTTGTAATGGGCCAGAATTGGGGTTCTTGTTGCCTTAGCAGGTGATAAGATAGGTTCAGGTACCCCAATCAGAACCGAACTCATGCGTGTGAATCTAAGAAGCCCACCCCAATAGAGCCATGCGGATAACCTTAGCAAACTAGAATTCATGTGCTTAGGGTTCTTGCTTTAATTGTTTGCCTTTTGCTTAGTTGGTTTGTGTTTACATTTTATCGTTTTCAAAATTATTGCTTATCTTATGACAAACAGACTTCTGTTTGTTTTCGTTTCGTTTCGTTTTATCTTTTTGCTTTGCATTTATTATCATATCATGAAGAGCACATTGAGTTGGAAATAGTATGAAATTAAAGACTAGATTAACTGGAGATTTGGTTCGTAACAATGATAAGAAGAATCCCGATGTACAAATATGGTCAGAATGAGAGCAACTACAACGGGGATAGTATTCCTATCAGGTTCAGGTTAGTAATGTCAGTCGAAACCTTCATTTGATGATGGTCGGGATTACAATGAGAGAAATGCTTTCAAAGTCGACAGTTGTTCTGTGATTGGCAACTTTGGTTTGACCCCAACAATTGAGAAATACCAAGTCTTGCGAGGAGATCAACGAAGACCATGCCAAACGAGAACGAGGCTTTCCGGGGTAGGATTGGAAGTTTCTCGGACATTTAACCATCTTGTGTTGAAAATCAAGTCTCGACTTAAAACGAGAAAGAATATTTCGGGTATGAAGGAATTCTGGCCTTAGCTTCAGCACACCCCGAAGGTCAAGTTCAGCGAGACTCCTTCAAGGGAGCAATTTAAGTGCACCAAATGTCAACGGTGGAGCGACTACAATTCACTGCATTCTCTATTTGGAAGTAAGAGCGAGAATTGATGCAAGAGGCCACCCGAAAGTCATAACTCCTAGGGGAAGATGTTGCCAAGCCTCAGGACTATGCGGATGATGAATTTGATAAGAGAGAAAAGACTATTGATCTGTATGCTAGCTTATGACCGTTTGCAAAGAGGGTTTTCTTTGGTTATTATAACAAAACGATATTCCCATTAATGCGAGTTGTTTAACAATGATATTTTCTGAACTTAGTGTCGCTCTTTGCATTCATTCATGTTTTCATAGTAGCATTATTTTGTGACGTATTGTTATTTTTGTTCAAATAATACATTTTTGTACATTCACATACATCATATGCATCACTAATTGGGGGAAAACATTCGCCTCAGAAGGTATGAGTAAGGAGAGATTGACTTCTGACCAGTTCGACTCTAGAAATATGAATGAGCTAGCAACTAGAGTAACTAGACTCGAACAGCTTCACGAACAATTGGTTTGGAACCAAAGAGAGATAATATCATATGTGAAGAAGTTCCAAGAGGAAACAAGGGGAAAATCAATGAGCTGATGGGCATGATGGCTACCATGACTGGAGAATAGGGTATGAAAGAATACTCTTTTGTGGAAGAGAAGCGTGAGAATTGGCACTGTGACTTCATAGCGGAGCAGATTTTATCAGCTGAAGACCAAGCTATCCTTAGCCAATATGAGATAGCATACAGTGCCTCCAAATGCCTAACCGATCTGGTGTTGGATAAGGCCGAAGACTCTCCCTTGAAGATCTTGTCCTCGACAGCAAATGAAAAACCAAAGAAGCTTGAGCCACATGGTGAGAAAGGTACAATATGTAACAAGAGGAAGAGGATGTCGACTACACTGTCTTCTGAATTGTTATCCCTGCAAACACATGATCAGCCTTTGATGTCTGTGATTCCAAAATAGCTGTCGGTTGGCCATGCTTCCAAGGCTCAAGAAAAGAAAGAAAATTTGAAGGACTTCCAGTTCACTCCCAGTCTCTTCACCTACCAAGATTTGTATTCCAAACTACTTCACGCTCGTTTGGTGGCGCCTTGCTTTGTCAAAGCCCAGTCATCTCCATACCCGATTTGGTTCAATGAGAAAGATTATTACGATTACCATGCCAGAACTCAAGGGTATTCTGTCGAGAGATGTGTGAGTTTTAAGTACAAAGTTCAGCATCTCTTAGATATCAGGGTATCAAAGTTTGAGACAATAAAACCAAGTCTAATAGTTAATTCTCTAGTCGTGGCCGGTACTGTGAAAGTAGGAGGAGATCGGGTCACCGTAACGAAGGAGGATGATAAGGCAAAGTTTTCGACATCGACAAAATCTGAAAATGTCAGCAACCATCATGATTACAACCGTCCTATGGAAGGCTTAGCTCTGAACCCGCTTAAAAGATCCGAAGCAGTCTTAAAAGAGTCCACAAAAATGACATGCCTCGGTAATAGTGATGTCTTCCGAGAGGATGAGCCCTACTTAAGGGGAAATAGGAAAAAGAAAGCTAAAATGCATGATGCAAGAGGGAGTGACAAGAGGACGAAGATGTTATTGTCAGTGACAAATTCGGAGCTGTTACACATGTTGGTTCAGAACAAACTCTTGAGGCTACCTCATCCGAAACGAAATGCCTATTTCAATCCCAATGTGCTTGGCAGTAGGGTTCCATGCGAATATCATCGCGGTGATTTTGGCCACACAATGAAAGAGTGCATGTTTTTGAAGGGCAAGGTCTATGAACTCGTTAAGAACGGAGTGCTTTCCTTTGAGAATGGAAAACCTAAGCTTAAGAAAGAGGCCAAGTTTTTGGGAAGGTTTGAAGCGTCGGGATGAATGACCAATATTGCAAGGGTCAAGGATTTCTAGGGCATCCTATCCATGTTTTATTGTTTTTGCTTTATCTGTTTTTCTATGCATGTTAACTTTGCTTTTGTTTACCCAAAGGTAGTAGTAGTGATCTTTTGTGAATATTCATGTTATGTTTGCTTTTGCCATTCCAATGAAAGGATGCTCTTTTTTAAAAGTGTATATGTATATATTCTTTTCTACCTTCGTAAACCCTCGGATATCACGTACATGATACGACATTGATTCTAATGAAAGAGATCAATTGAATGTTGTGATAACGATGAAGCGTGATTCCCTCTTAGTCTGCTCTGGTCGGTAAAGCGAGAGAATCAAGATCACTACTCCTTCGATTATGTTCGATATTAAGAAAATCTCCTAGGCGAACCCAAATGGATTTGCTTGAATGTGCCTAAAAAGGAAAATAAAAATAGAATAAAACAAATTGATTTAACTTTCAGAGCCTGGTAATAGGAATTTTTCAAAAAAAATATTTCAAAGCCTGGTAATAGGCATTAATCAAAAAGCATTCCAATGTTTGAAACCTGGTAATAGGCATTTTCGGATATGAGTGTGGAATTTTAGGGGCACTCTGCTGAAGCCTGAAACTCCTCGCTTCATGAGTGATGACAATATTTTCAAAATTGTGACTATGCCGAGTAACTCGGGGTATTGTTGTATGCTCCATCATTATCCTCGAGACAAAGGACTGTGACGAGATGAATTCCCCTAAGAAAAATGAAATGAATGAACAAATTGAATAAGTCCCAGAGAATTCTAATGGAGCTGTGGGAGGAGAACAAATCTAATAAGGAGCTACGCTCCACCTGTTCAATACCCTAACGTCAGAGATGAATCCTTGAGGACAATGACACAATATTAAAGCATATACTTACACTTAAGAATTCCTAAATTGACATTATCTGCGTTCCATGGGCTAAATAAAAGTTGGAAAGCTTAAACCTTTGTTAATGGAGAAGGATAATAAGAACTAGGAGGAGTAGTTTTCAAACGGATCAAGGACGAACCATAATCATGAGGATGAACCGAGCAAACTGAGAGGAATTTCACTACTACGATTATCACCACAACATTCAAAGGCAAACTGCTGAAGGGTTGATCTTACATTTGATATTCGAGGCATTCTATTCTTTTTCATTAGTTTTGATTTTGTATATTAACCCAAGAAGCATCCTTTGTTGAAATGTTAATTAGCAAGCCAATGTAAAAAAAAAAGAAAAAGAGAGAGCAAATAAAAAAGAAAGATAAAGAGAAGAAAAGGAGAGAAATAAAAAATAATAAGGTCTTCGTGTTTTAGAATGGATTTTAGGGCGCAATACCAGATGTGCATATGATTGACCAGATACAAACCTGTCAGTATTCATAAAAAGAATAAAGTAGGTCATAGTATGCTACACGATTCAGAGACTTGAAGTGAATATCTACCATAAAACCTTGGTCAGCCCAGAAAAATAAGGATTAAATTCTATATGAAATTTAGACAATCATGGGGCATGTTTTCAACCTAACATTGAGATGGAAGAAGGACCATACCCAAGACTCACGGACAAATGACCATCGAACCCAAAAAAGAGATCGAGTATTACTAAGATCAGTAAAAAGGGGCATCTCAAGAAAGGCCTCCACTCAGCCAACCGACGTTGGTTAGAAGTTAACCAAAGTGTAAGGCGACGATCTATCAAGCGAGTGAGGTATACTTACATCAGCTTACAACGAAACAAGTTACGAAAGTTGAAGCAGATCTAGAAGGGATGGGATCAACGGTTGACGGTTCTGCGAGAATTATAGTGACATTGCATGTTTGATGTATGTCTGAATTAATCGACTTTCGTTCTGAGCCATCTTTCAATTTTGGAATCCTACTTTCTATTACTTCACTTTTAACATGGAATACTCGATGTCCATGGTTGAGGAATATTTTGCTTTGCTTAATCAAAAGAATAGTCATAAGAGCTGGGTTTGCACAAAGCCGTTGAAGTCCCATGATTCCCCTTTGAAGCTTAAAACCTTTGCCTAAATGAGTAAAGATTGGGGAAAATGTTTGATTCAGAATCGCCAAGGTAATACCTCCTGTAATCACTCATTTTCACATGTAAATATATTAATATTGTGTGTATATTTATTATATGAATGTTACTAATATAAGGTGATGTGTGCATGTATAAGCTATGTATACGTATTAGGGGTGTATGTATGTCGCGTATGTATCTAGAGTATAAGCGTATTTGATTAATATATAGATGTTATGTTAATTATATGTATGATTATACGTATACTAGAATATTATATTAATTAATGATTGTATAATATAAGTATATATTTTCATATGTATATGTATTGTTGTTATAATTATACTATTATTATTATTGGGCTGACAAAATGAAAGAATTAAATATATTAAACCCAAATAAAAATTTACACCCAATTACAAATCCAATTACAAGGCCCGGTTGGCCCAAATCAATCTTATCTAATTACAATATGCGAGGATCAGGGCCGCGTTGGATCAAGATCCGATCCAACGCCACGATGCAATGGAAGTCAAAAATATCTGCCAGCGCGTGCTCCACACGTATGGACCGCTCGAGTGCCACGCGCGCGTGTGGTCCACGACGGACGCTTTAACATCCCACGCGCGTAAGATCCACGCGTTCGACTCCTCATCGCGGAGCTCCACGTGGCAAAATCTGCCGCCGTCTCATCGAATCGAGGCTTCATCCAGCCGATCGTTCTTCAAGCCATCTCGACCGCTTAGATCGAGATCGATCTAACGGCCGAGAACGTGTCCGCCACCGCGAGAATGTCCACACCGCCACCGCGCCGATATTCAGAATATGCCCAAGACAACAAGCAAAAATGTCAGTTCAGGTCTGAAAAAGAAGATGCAACTTGCAACAAACAGAGAGTAATATATATGAAACGGGGTTTTTGTAACAGGGGGAGGAGGTAAAAAAAAAAGAGAACGGAGATCTTGTAATACAAAAAAATCTGAAAGTTGTAAACATCCAAGATAATCAAAAAACAGTCCAGTGGTAAATTTTTTGTCTCTTTTTCTTACTTGTTTTCTTTACATGCATATACGAAATAGAACAAAAAAAACATAAACAAAAAAGGAAGTAGTCTTACCGGCGTTGTCTGTGGGTCTTCCCTTCCTCGGTGATAAGCCTTTCGGCTTCTACAAGCCAGATCTAGTGAACTAAAGGGAGGAGAAGACCCTTTGTAGTTTTGTTTTGGTCTAAAAAAAATATTTTTTTGAGGTTCGTATTTCCTAGATCTAGGGCGAATAGAGGTGTATCCTCTGAATCCAACCTAGGATTCGTATTGAGGACGAAAAGGGGGTTGTTTTAGTATATTTTGGAGGCTCGCCGGCGCCGGTTAGCGGCGACCGGCGGCGGAGAATACGGCGGCCGGCCGCCGGATTCTGGGTTTTATAAGAACAGTTGAGAGAATGAAGAACAGAGGATTCTTACAAAAATCAAAAAATGAAACGAATGACAAAAATCTGATTTCGGCCTAAAAAGGGGGTTTTTGTAGTTGTTTTTATTTTGCTAAATGGGTAAATTACACACATAATCCCACCGCGTTTTCAATATTTTCATTTTTGTCTTGCCGCATGGTATAATCACAATCCCAGACCCCCTGATATTTCAAAAGGTTACAATTTCATCCCTAAATTACACCGAATCAGTTTCTGAATGGTAAAATTACGTCCTTAACCATCCCGCGTTTTTGGATTTTTCACTTTGAGTCAGCCCCTTGGTCTAATTACAATTATGGTCCTTTTAGGTTTTGTTTGTTTCGCAATTTCGTCCCTAAATTACATATTATTGTTCTTAAACTTCGCCACCGACTTTCGTTTTCTTTCATTTCAGTCCTGCTTTCTTTGTAAATATTATTGTTCGTATTATAATCGTATATATTGATATTATTTTATTTTATGTCCTCGTATATGACTCGTATTTCATGTTTATATGTATATATATGTGTTAAGTATGATATTCATGTTTTTTTATCCGATTATTCGTATTAAAGCATGTTATGTTCTAGTTGATTCGTAAAAAGTATGTTTTGTATTTTTGTACGTATTGCATGTTTCCTTGGCTTTTAGGCTACGTGTTAATGTGCCTTCTTTCATGTATAATATATTGTTCATATATGTTGAAAAATGTTTTATTAATAGCAAGTATATTTTTTGAATATTTGTTCGTCTACATATAACGTAATTATTCCTGCATTGTTGTTCTAACTTGTTAAAGTTGTCTTTATTTATCATTTAGAATAATATGTATATATGCATGTTTTAATCTAGTATATCATTTATTAGATTAGTATTTTATTATGTGAATACTTACTGTCTTCAAATTATCTGTTATATTTTATATTTTCGCCACTAAGATTGCATATGATTTATAACTTGTTAATGCGGTGTCCTTTTATCCGAAAGCGTAAAACGGGGCGATGATCGCGTAGTGATAATGGTTGGGCGTTTACTCTCGGATAACGGGCTCTTAAAATTTATTCGCAATTATGACCGAATTTTAAAATAATCGCTACTCTAATCCGGAAAATCCAATATTAATAAAGCGGTAATTATTAAAGTACCAATCTTGGGCGGTGTGGGGTGCTAATCCTTCCCCATCCGTAATCGACTCCCGAACCCCGTCTTTTTTGAATCTGGTTTTATGGTGTCCGGCCTACCTAAGTGGCCGGTGGCGACTCCATTTTTATGAGGTTTTTTGTAAACCCCACGGAATAAATATTTTATATCCAAAAAATCACAAACACCTTTCAAAAATCCTTCGAAAACCCACGTTTTATTTAGCGATGAGAAACAAAAGAAGACATCGCTACAGATGGCGACTCCGTTGGGGATCATTTTTGTTTTTAAAAAAAAACAAATGAGAGTCAAGCTTTTAAAATAATTACCGTTTTACTAATATTGGAAGTTCCGGATTAAAGTGACTATTAAATTAACATTCGGTCATAAGTGCGCGTTTATTTTAACGCATTTAAAATATGGCATATAAACCCGTCTTTTTAAGTTGGGGGAAAACGCTAATGCTTTCGTGGAGATATCGTTCTCCCGTATGGGCCTAGCAAGTACCTTCGGGGCTCGAGTACCTTATGCTTTCGTAAGGATATCGTTCCTTCGTACGGGCATAAGCGAATGGGTCCCCCTCTGAATTGAACCCGGTTGAAAGGAGCCTATAATGGGTGATGATCGGGGGCCTTGCTACTCTTAGTAGAGGACAGCAAGGACAATCCGGGTACCTCCTAGAACCAAGACTGCATGTAGAGAATACATAGAAACCTACCCATTTAGAGCCATGCGGAAAACCTTAGGTTTTAGACGGGATAAATAGGGTTGTTTTGTGTGTTTATTCTGTTTAATTTTGTCATTTTATTTATATATTTATCGATTTTATCTGGTATTGACTTGTTTTCTTTTCGTTTTTTTGTTCTTTTTCTCATACATCATTGCATTTGCATCGCATAAAGGTACTGGATCAAGTGGTTTGCCTGATCAGAAAGTCTTTCACCATGGAAAAAATGTGTCTTAGGAAAGAAGAGCTTAATTTGTCAGTCAGACATTGGTCAGAGGTCAACCAGAAAATCCAAGGGGACAGTCTGCCTAACGAACGCGTAATAGCTGGATACACCTATGTGATTCTCCAACAGAACGACTTGTGGGATCTTCAAAGCATTTGGGAAAGATGGGACCGAAAATTACAAGACTTATTTAGCGATAGTTATGGCGACATCGCGCAGCTATTATATGTTCGGATTAACCAGCCCCTACTCCGAGCTATAGTCCAGTTCTGGAATCCGGCTTTTTGCTGCTTCACCTTCAATGGGCAGGACATGATGCCTACGGTAGAAGAATACACTGCTTTACTTAACCAGAAAAATATTCAGGAAGATTGGATCTATGCGAAACCTCCAAGGAATCAGAATTACACTGTGAAACTCAAAACCTTTGCGGGAATGAGTGACGATTGGGTTAGTGGCCTCCTTCAAATCCGAGGAGATAATACAGTCTTTGCATGGGAAGGTATTCGGGACATCATATCGACACATCCAGACGAGGCAAAGAAAATGGACCTATTTGCTTTAGGAATATATGGCTTGGTGATCTTTCCCAGAGTACTCGGGAACATTGACATAGCCATTCTGGATTTGTTTGAGCGGGTGAAACGGAAAGCAAACCCGGTACCAGCAATCTTGGTCGAGACTTTCATTTCCTTAAACGCTAGCCGGAAACATGAAGAAGGACGTTTTCGAGGCTGCGCACAGCTATTACAAGTATGGATTCAGAGTCACATGTGGAAGACGCCGACGCGGGTCCTGCCGGGGATATCCTTCCAAGGTTTTTCGCCTTTACGAGAATACTTGGCAAAGGAATGGCGAGAAGATTTGAAAACAAAAATGTGGACCAGTTTCTTCAGGAACATTCAAGATGAAGACATAGCATGGAGGGTCCCATGGCTCGGTAAAGTTAATTATTTTCTATACAGTTGTGGTGACTTCAACTGGCTGATGATGTTAGGATTGCATGGAGGGATCGCTTGTGCTCCACTTTTAGTGTCTCGGCAGTTCGGATCACGACAGTTCATTCCCAATACCGCCGGATTAAGCCAAACTGAATTTCTTTTCAAATGAGAGTTCAAAGGAAAAATTCAGACCATCATGAGGGCCTGGGATCATTGTTATCGGATCAGGGTGGAAGGAGATACCGAGCACATGACTACCCCAGATTACGATCTTTGGAGACGTTTGAGGGTTAATGATGTGATTCCTAAATCTGATCAAGGACCAGCAATGTCACTCGAAGAGCTTACAAGGGTGGTACCGTCCGAAGCCGACATCTTAAGGAGTGAACTCGAAGAAGTTAAAAGGAAAATGGACATTCAACA
The DNA here is from genome assembly GCA_019671005.1 of Hibiscus mutabilis. Taxonomy (NCBI): domain Eukaryota; kingdom Viridiplantae; phylum Streptophyta; class Magnoliopsida; order Malvales; family Malvaceae; genus Hibiscus; species Hibiscus mutabilis. The sequence continues at coordinate 2,095,882 of CM033712.1, read as the reverse complement.
AACCCAACATGCAAGCGAACTCTATAAAGCAAGCTTAAAAGTTGACGAGCGGGATGGGATCATTAGACAACTGAAGAAATTAAATGCAGATTTGAGTGACAAGAATACTCTTTATCAAAAAGATGCCCTCCTATTACAGGCAAAAATACAAAAGGCCGGCGAGTCAGGCCATAGCTGTGGAAAGAGAAAGAATGAACGGCATCCGTTTGGTGGAAGAAGAACGAAAATTAACAAAAGAGCGATCGAGAAAGAGATTGAAAGCTACCGCTTGGCTATGGAGGAAGAAAAAACGGTCCGCCAAGAAGGCCATTGATCAAGAGAAAGAAAGATTCGCACAAGAAATCAGCAAGGGAAAACAGTTGTTCATCATGAGAGAGAAAGTCGTCGCCGTATGGAAAAAAAAATCCATGAGTAGTCGAAATAGACTGTTAGAGATGCAGAAACTGTACGATGACACTATTCAAAAATTGGGGCAAAGCCAAAGTCAAAATGATGAATTAAAAGGAAAGGTAGCGGAAGTCGAACACTCACTTCGAATGTACCGCCACGGAATAATTTCACGAGATGCAAGAAAGAGAACGCTGGTGGGTGTGTTACAAGCACGAATCGGGTCCCTCAAAGTAATTGTGGAGGATTACAAGGAAAGAATTAATGTGTTCGAGGAAGGCTGCAGCCGGAGGGGACACCTATTGGCGTAAGAGATTACGCGACGCTGCTCGAATGGTACAGATGAGACCAAGATTACGCAAACCTAATGGTGGACATACAACGAGTCGCCAGACATGTAAATGATTTAGCTGTCGAGGCTGAGACACTCCGACCTTTATAGCCCCGGGAATGGAAGAAGCTCCTAGGTTCCAAGCTGCTCAAGGCAATTGGAAAGTTAGGAGATAGAGCTAGAGTCTATCTATAGGACTCTGTGTTATAATTAGATCTTTTGTACTAGGGATCTTTACTTTGTAACACGAATTTTGTTGTAATCAAGACCCTTTAATTCCCGTGGAAGTAATTCAAAAGGGTGATTACCAGCGGAATTAGTACCTTGTCTGCATGCATTCTTGCATTTGCATCATAACATTCGCATCATTGTACATGCATTTATTTTTTTGCAACCATATTAACAATATGAATATTGTGGCATTGTATGTAGTTAACCCGCAATCATTCATCACCTATACTTTACCCGGCTACAAAGAAAGCTCATGGAAGAAAGAATAATCAGTCTAGAAAGAGGGCAAAGAGAGCTCGAGACAAGGCTTGAAGAGGCCCAGAAGAAGCCTTAGTGATCAGATTAAGGCAGATCACAAACATCCATAGTATCTGACATAACTGCATTACTGGCAAAAAGTCTTGGAAAACGAGTAGAAGGAGAAAATGTTCAAGAACCAGAGGGTACCCCGGCTCACTACAAGGTTCAACCGACTGCACCAAACCAGGCTAGGAAGGTATATATTGACCCTGCAGGAATGTCTTCTAGCTTTCACGTAGGGGCACCTGAGACTCAACCCCTCGATACTGAAGCACTTTATGAAGAAGAAGTGTCGGACCTAAACATGGTCGAAAGGATCAGGAATGAGGTAGAAAAAAACTGGGAAGAAAGATTTCGCCTCATGGAAGAAAAATTTTAAAGCGTTACAATCAAATGAAGAATCAGGAAACGATGCTAGCGACCTAAGTCTGGTGTCTGATCTTGTCTTGCCGCCAAAATTCAAAACGCCAGAGTTCGATAAATATGATGGAACCACATGTCCTTCTGCATACATAACGATGTCTTGTAGAAAAATGGCGGCTTACCATAAAGATGAAAAGCTACTGATCCATTGTTTCGGGATAGTCTAATCGAGCGGCGTTACGTTGATATACTCAGTTAAGCAAAGCGAATGTTAAAACATGGAAAGATCTATCTAAAGCATTTACTGAGCAATACAAACATGTAACAGACATGATCCCTAGCAGAATTATGTTAGAAAATATGGGGCAGAAGTCCAATGAAAGCCTGCGACAATATGCCCAGAGGTGGAGAGAAGTGGCCGCCCAAATCCAGCCACCTATCCCGGAGCATGAAATCACGCCATTATTTGTCAATACTCTGAAAGGGGCACTCTTTGATCGCCTCATTAATAACACAACACAGTGTTTTGCCGACTTGATCAGGACTGGGGAGTCTCTCGAATTGGCAATTAAGAGCGGCAGAATTGATGGTGGGGAAGGGTCTCGAAAGTACAACAAGAGAAGTGAAGTAAACACCACCAGCACCTATACCGCCCCGAAGAACTTCACAGTCTCACAGCCACAAGCACCTGTGGGAAAACACAAAATTCAAATCAAAGAGATGAGAGAGTCACCAGAAAAGAGAAAGAGAGGAGAACTTTCACTCCCCTACTTGTTTCATACACAGAACTTTATTCCCAGTTATATGAAGCAGACCTGGTCCGGCCATACATCGTTACTCCTGTCAATCCACCCTTCCTGCCTTGGTATAATCCAAGCGCACATTGCGACTATCACGGTGGTACCCCTGGACATCCCACTGAGAACTGTCTTGCCTTCAAAAAGCTTGTACAGAACTTAATCGATTCTGGGATATTGAAGTTTGAAGAGCCGAATGTAGCCAACAACCCGCTACCTAATCATGGGAGCAGAGGGGTAAACGTCATAGAAGAATGCTTTCCCAGGAGGATAAAGGATGACGTGTCAGAAATCAAGTCTCCTTTACGGTGGGTATTTCAACAATTATGCATGGCTCGTGTGATCAACAAAGGCATGATAATAAGGCAGAAGGAATATGGAAAGTATTGCGAATTTCATCAGACTGAAGGGCATGATATCCAAGAATGTGATGAGTTCAAGAAATTGGTGCAGAAGTTGATGAATGAAAAACAAATTGAATTCTTTGAGGACCCCATGGGGAAGGGATCAGACGTACACATGACAGATAGCCCCAAAACTAGATACGGGAAGGATAGACCTTTATCATCTCTCCCAGATAGGGAATGCGGTGTGTCTCCCAAGGAGAAACCAGCAAAGATAAATCCCAAGATCGTCATTTCAGCACCATCTCCATTCCCATTCAAAGACATGCGACAAATTCCCGGAATTATGCCGTGAATGTGACCATGCCAAAAAATCGAACACGAACAGGTAAAAGAGCCTACGCTGAAGACCAACAAAGCCAAATGATGTGAACGTTGGTGAGGCAGGCCATTTCACAAGGAGCGGCCGATGTTATTCCTCCGAGGCTTTGAGAGCGGCTGAAAAAGATAGGGGAAGAGTACAAGCAGTTAGCCCTACGCAGATATTTGGAAAAGAACCTCCCAAAAGATAAATGAACCGTGAATCGAGGCCCAAAGCAAAGAATTTCTAAAGTTCTTGAGACATAGCGAGTACAAATGTAGTGGAACAACAACGGAAACAACCGCCAGATCACAAAGTCTTGAATTACTCTTGAGTTCGAGAGAAGCATCGGGAGACGCTATTGAAAGTCTTGAATCAAACTTTTGTGCCCCAGACATTTCAGAAACAAACCCGGACATGATAGTGGGGCATATTACCGCCTATAATCATATCACATTCAAGTGATGATGAGATCCCGGAGGGGAGGAAATGGGGTCTACCAAAGCCCTTAACATCACTACCCACTGCAAAGGGTATGTATTACCAGACGTCTTGATCGACAACGGGTCAGCATTGAATGTCTTGCCTATGGTAACCCCGCAAAAATTGCCAATAGATGGTTCGCACCTAAAGCCTTGCTACAACTCGGTAAGAGCCTTTGATGGTACGCAAAAAAACAATGGGAAAAATTGAGGTGCCCCTATTGATCGGACCAACCAATATGTGATCGATTTTGTGGTGATGGACACATAAAACCATCTTACAAATGCTTATTGGGAAGACCGTGGATCCACTCCGCAGAGTTGTCTCATCATCATTACATCGTAAATTAAAATTTGTAGTTGAAGGCAAATTGGTCACAGAGAGAAGCAGAGCATGAATTTGTTGCTTTTGTGACATCGCACACCCCCTACATTCAAAATGATGAAGATGTTGCGTAATGCTCGTTCGAGCATTAGAACTAGTAAATGCCACATTCGCTTTGAGGGGGAAGTCGGATCCCCTACCCCAAAGTTATCTAATTGTACTAAGATGACCGTCGCAGAAAACTCGGGCCGAGGAGCCAAAATAGGAAAAGGGTCAAAGAAATTACAAGGAAACCCGAGACCCAAGAATATGATAACCAAGAAGGATCGTTTGGGTCAAGGTTATCAACCAAGTGTCCAACAGAAGAAAGAGGAATATAAGAGGAAGGAGGAGCAAAGAAAAGCCAGATCTAAAGGAGAGGACATTCCGTGGAGGTCGATATCCTTTCCTAGTTTGAAAGCCACTTTCATCTTCGGAGGGTTCTACCAGCCAGGTCAAGATATTGGAGAGGCAATGAAGAAAAATGATGAACTTAACCAGAGGAAATGCTCAAGAAATCATTTGAGGGGATGTACATCAACATGATAGCTGAAAAGGACCAAGGCAAAGAAAATGTTGACCAACATCCGCCCTTGCCATCCCGGGGAAATACTCGATAACTGGAGCTGCATTGATCTACCTGTAGTTTTTAGGAATAGATCAGAGTAATGCTCCGAATCAACCTTTTGTTTTTGCCCATAGACAATGGGGATCTCTTGTATGGGGCACCTATGTTAACTTTTTGATTGAAATGAAAATATCCCCACTTTCTTAAAAATGACCAAAGTCTCATTTATTTCATTCATGCATTCTTCATGTTCATTCCCTTCATGTAAAGCCGTCTCTTTCCCAATACAATTCATTCTCATTTAATACAGGTCGCTCATGATTGACGATATGAATGATACCGGATCCAATCCTGGAGTAAACTTCGAATGCCCTGAGGTCTCAGAAAAAATTGAGGAAGGATATGATGAAATAGAAATTGAGGTTCCGAAAGAGTTAAAGAGAATGGTGGACGACGAAGAAAGGCAGATTATGCCCCACCAAGAAGAAACAGAAATTGTCAACTTGGGGACTGAAGAAGCGAGAAAAGAAATAAAAATAGGAACGACTATTTCCTCAAAAACCAAACATGAACTGATAGCCATACTTCAGGAATTCAAGGATGTCTTCGCCTGGACTTATCAAGATATGCCAGGATTGAATACCGATATAGTGGTGCACAAATTGCCAACCAAATCGGAGAGCAAACCAGTACATCAAAAACTTCGGAGAATGGGGCCAGATATGTTGTTAAAGATCCAAGAAGAAGTGAAAAAGCAATTTGATGCTGGATTCTTGGAGGTAGCCAAATACCCTGAATGGGTTGCAAACATTGTACCAGTACCAAAGAAAGACGGGAAAGTTCGTATGTGTGTAGATTATAGGGATCTGAACCGAGCTAGCCCTAAAGACAACTTCCCTTTGCCACATATTGACACGCTGGTTGACAACACCGCAGGACATTGATGGTTTTCCTTTATGGACGGCTTCTCAGGGTACAACCAGATAAAGATGGATCCTAACGACATGGAGAAAACCACATTCATAACCATGTGGGGCACTTTTTGTTATCAAGTGATGCCGTTTGGGCTAAAGAACGCAGGGGCAACATACCAAAGGGCAATGGTGACTCTTTTCCATGACATGATGCACAAAGAAATAGAAGTATGCATGGATGATATGATTGCCAAATCCCGAACAGGGAAGAGCACCTCTGAGAACTTGAGAAAACTATTCCAAAGACTACGGAAGTACCAACCGAGGCTCAATCCTCGCCAAGTGTACCTTCGCCGTTACTTCGAAAACTCTTAGGGTTCGTAGTAAGCGTAAGAGGGATTGAGATTGATCCGGATAAAGTGAAAGCCATCCAGACCTTCACCACCCCGCACGCAAAAAAAAGTCCGCGGTTTCCTAGGGAGGCTGAATTATATCTCTCGTTTCATTTCCCAATTAACCAATCAATGCGACCCGGTCTTGAGACTTTTAGAAAGAATAATCCCGCGTGTGGGATGAAGAATGTCAAAAAGCCCTAGAAAAGATCAAAAAGTACCCGACAAATGCTCCAATTTTAGTCACATCGGTACCTGGTCGACCACTAATTCTCTACTTAACAGTCTTCGAGAATTCAATGGGATGTGTACTGGGCAACACGATGAGTCAAGAAAAAGGAGCAAGCCATCTATTACCTAAGCAGAAATTCAATGATTGCGAAACAAGGTACCCGCCAAAGGCAGAGCCGTGTTGTGCTCTAGTTTGGGCTACCAAGCGGCTCGACACAGTACATGTTGTACCATACTACCCGGTTGATATCCAAGCTAGACCCATTAAAGTTCTTAATGGAAGCACCAGCACTAACGGGAAGGATGGCTCGATGGCGTATGCTATTATCCGAATTCGACATCGTATATGTTAATCGAAAGTCAGTAAAGGGAGCGCCAGAGCGATTTTTTTAGCTAGTCCTCGCTTCGGATGACTATGAGACATTGAACTTTAGTTTCCCGCACGAAGACTTGATGTGCATTACAACCAAGAAGAGGTTTCGGATGATAAGTCATGGAAACTTTACTTGATGGAGCCTCCAATGCCCTCGGACATGGGATAGGGCAGTGCTAATTTCACCCGAGGACGTCTATTATCCTTTCACCAGCAGATTGGAATTTTTCTGCACAAACAATATAGCTGAATATGAAGCTTGCATCATGGGACTAAACTCAGCCATCGAGAGAAAGGTTAAGAAACTTTGAGTGTTCGGAGATTCGTCCTTAGTCATTTACCAATTGCGCGGGGAGTGGGAAACCAGAGACCCGAAGTTGGTCAAATATCACGAATTGATCCAAGAGCTCATCAAAGGGTTCGAAAAGGTCAGCTTCAATTACCTGCCCCGAGAAGAAAATCAGATGGCAGATGCATTGGCAACCTTGGCATCCATGTTTAAAACAAACACCTGGGCAGAAATAAAACCCATTGAGATGCAGACGTTTGAAAAGCCTGCTCATTGTTGTAATGTACAGGAAGAGATTGACGGAAATCCATGGTACTATGACATCCTGCAATATGTCAAGCTTCGAAAGTATCCAGAAGGGGCAAACGACAATGACAGAAAAACGCTCAGAAAAATGGCAACAAAATATGTCCTAGATGGGGAAATCCTATATAGGAGAAGTCATGATCAAACATTGCTGAGATGTGTGGATGCCCGGGAGGTGAAGGAAATCTTAGCCGAAGTACATGATGGGATCTGTGGAACGCATGCCAACGGGCTGTCTATAGCCCGGAAAATTATGAGATACGGATATTTCTGGTTGACCATGGAGGGAGATTGCATCGATTATGCCAGGAAATGCCACAAATGCCAAATTTACGCTGACAAAATTCATACACCCCCATCGCCTTTACACACCATGAATTCTCCGTGGCCTTTCGCAAAGATGGGGCATGGACGCCATCGGCGCGATCCATCCGAAAGCTTCCAATGGGCATCGTTTCATTTTGGTCGCCATAGACTACTTCACTAAATGGGTAGAGGCAGCGTCTTACGCCAATATCACCAGGACTACAGTTTGTAAGTTCTTAAAGAAGAAAATTATTTGTCGATACGGATTGCCAGAGAGGATCATCACCGACAACGCTTCCAATCTAAACAACAAAATGATGAAGGACGTGTGCACTCAATTCAAAATAATACACCATAATTCCACGGCCTATCATCCTAAAATGAATGGAGCAGTGGAAGCGGCAAACAAAAATATAAAGAAGATCATAGTGAAGACTACGGATACCTACAAGGATTGGCATGAGAAGTTGCCTTTTGCCCTTTTCGCCTATAGGACGTCCATTCGCACATCAACAGGGGCAACACCCTACTCCTTGGTGTATGGTACCGAAGCAGTACTCCCAATTGAAGTAGAGATTCTGTCTCTCTGGGTCTTAAACGAAGTAAAATTAGAAGAAGCCGAATGGGTGCAGGCCAGACTCGACCAACTAAATCTCATTGACGAAAAAAGACTAAAGGCCATTTGTCATGGTCAGATGTACCAAAAGCGGATGGTGCAGGCATATAACAAAAAGGTGCGCCCAAGAGAATTCAAAGAAGGGGATCTGGTACTCAAGAGAATCCTCCCTATCCAGAAAGATTCTCGAGGAAAATGGATGCCCAACTGGGAAGGACCGTACGTCGTAAAAAAGGCCTTCTTAGGAGGAGCCCTGATCCTAATAGAAATGGACGGGGACGAGCTGAAAAATCCCGTAAATTCTGATGCCGTCAAGAAATACTATCTCTAAAAAAAAATTGGAGAGCTCAGGACGAAAACCCGAAACCGGGCGTCTTGAAGCAAAGGAAGGACTCGAGTTGAAAACCCGCGAAGGGCGGCTTGGGTAAATTGAAAAGTTGAATATCCGAAGAAAAGGGTATCCCCATGAACATCATGAAGAGAAGGTTTCAGGCAAGAAATTCTACACCGGTTGATAGGATCATGTATCATTCATATCGAGGATAATGAGAGATTTTGTATCTTCATGTGTGTTATACCTTTCTTTTTAAGATATCCCAAACCCTTAATCATAATAAAACCGTGTTTTGAGCATCCATTCCTAGCCTTCTTGTCAATTTCAGTCAAATAAGATAACATAGGCTTATAATGAAACAAGAGATTTCGAAGCATTACTATGATTTAACCTTGAAAATACAGGTGATCAAAGAAAACGATGTTAACTCCGTCCTCTAGTTCCCTAATGGCTGTCGATAGGGAAGGCGGGAAGCTTCAAACAACCTGGTAGGATAACCAATGGCACATGTCCTATCTATTCAAGAAAGGCGTACGAGATAACAAAAGAGATCTTTTGGGTGAAAACCAGAAGGGCACCCCTCTAAAAAAAATCTCTAAAGTGAAAACCCGAAATGGCACTTTAGAATTCCAAGTCGGAATTGAAAAAAGAGAAAGGTCGAGATGGTTGAACTTGGCAGTGAAGTGGGGTATCGATGCCCGTAAGAAAGGAGAAAGCGAACGTCAAGATCAAATAAGGACCAAAACAAGCCCACCAAGATATTGAATCTCATGCATCATGAATAGTCAGACATCACTAGGATTATGAGCATGTCAATTCATTCATTTGTCATAGCATTTTGTTTTCATCTCAGACAGGTATCTGCAAATCCAAAGAGACATCGAGGGTCATCACGGTGTGAATCCCAAATGAGAAGACAATGTTTTTACATAAAGGCACATGTTTTCAAGCTCTAGAGAGAGGTTCTATATAGGAAGAACCCTCCTCTCCGAGGTTCCAGAAGCTGAAAGTTCTATATAGGAAGGACTGACAGTTCCAGGGTGAAGACTAGCAGTTCTATATAGGAAGGACTCCCGGTCGAAGGAATTCACCCATGACACGCAAGATTATATAGGAAATCCTGCTGTGTCGAAAGCAAAGAGTTCTATATAGGAAGGGCTCCTAGCTTCAATGTCTTAGAGTGAAAGATTCTATATAGGAAGAATCCGTAACTCCAATATTTCAAGACGCCGAAAAGTTCTATATAGGAAGGACCGACGGCTCCAAGGTGAAGACTCGCAGTTCTATATAGGAAGAACTCCCGGTCAAAGAAATTCACCTATGACACAGGGTTATATAGGAAACCTGTTGTGTCGATAGCAAAGAGTCTTATATAGGAAAGGCTCTGAGCTTCATTGTCTTAGGGTGAAAGGTTCTATATAGGAAGAACCTGTAGCTCTGAGATTTCAGACGCCAAAAGTTTTATATAGGAAGGACTGACGGCTCCAGGATTTGAAGACTAGCAGTTCTATATAGGAGGAACTCCCAGTCGGAAGAATCCATCAGTGGCGCAAAAGGTTTTATATAGGAGAAACCAGCGTTGAAAGCAAAGAGTGCTATATAGGAAGGACTCCAAGCTTTATTATCTCAAAGTGAAAGGAATGACTCATAATTCGGGATGTCAGAGCGAAGGGTTCTATATAGGAAGAGCCTGTAGCTCCAAGATCGGAAGGTGACGAAGCTCTATATAGGAAGAACTTACGAGCCTGAAGATTCAGCCAAGGAAGAGTGGAGATGTCCAAAATAATTCATTTTTCCAAGGCTACAAACAGGGAAGTCTGATAAAATGAGTGCTTATGAATCTTTGCTTTGTTTTCCATTCCATGAGAACAAGCAAAGAGGGGCAACTGTAATCACTCATTTTCACTTGTAAATATATTAATATTGCGTGTATATTTATTATATGAATGTTACTAATATAAGGTGATGTGTGCATGTATAAGCTATGTATACGTATTAGGGGTATATGTATGTCGCGTATGTATCTAGAGTATAAGCGTATTTGATTAATATATAGATGTTATGTTAATTATATGTATGATTATACGTATACTAGAATATTATATTAATTAATGATTGTATAATATAAGTATATATTTTCGTATGTATATGTATTGTTGTTATAATTATACTATTATTATTATTGGGCTGACAAAATGAAAGAATTAAATATATTAAACCCAAATAAAAATTTACAGTCCAATTACAAATCCAATTACAAGGCCCGGTTGGCCCAAATCTGAATCTTATCTAATTACAATATGCAGGTAACTGTGGGCCGTTGGATCAAGATCTGATCCAACGGCCACGATGCAATGGAAGTCAAAAATATCTGTCAGGCGCGTGCTCCACACGTATGGACCGCTCGAGTGCCACGCGCGCTTGTGGTCCACGCACGGACGCTTTAACATCCCACGCGCGCGTAAGATCCACGCGTTCTAACTCCTCGACTGCGGAGCTCCACGTGGCAAAATCTGAAGCCGTCTCATCGAATCGAGGCTTCATCCAGGCCGATCGTTCTTCAAGCCATCTCGACCGTTAGATCGATCTGATCTAACGGCCGAGAACGTGTCCGCCACCGGGCAGAGTGTCCACACCGCCATCCACAATGATATTCGAGAATATGCCCCCAAGACAACAAGCAAAAATGTCGGTTCAGATCTGAAAAAAAGATGCAACTTGCAACAAACAGAGTAATATATATGAAACGGGGTTTTTGTAATAGGGGAGGAAAAAAAAAAGAGAGAACGGAGATCTTGTAATACAAAAAATCTCAAAAAGTGTAAACATCCAAGATAATCAAAAGACAAATCCAGTGGTAAATTTTTTTGTCTCTTTTTCTTACTTGTTTTCTTTACATGCATATACGAAATAGAACAAAAAAAATAAAAAAAAAAAAAGGAAGTAGTCTTATCGGCGTTGTCCATGGGTCTTCCTTCCTCGGTGATAAGCCTTTTCGGCTTCTACAAGCCGATCCGTGAACTAAAGGGAGGAGAAGACCCTTTGTAGTTGTGTTTTGGTCTAAAAAAATATTTTTTTGGTTCGTATTTCCTAGATCTAGGCGAATAGAGGTGTATCCCTCCGAATCCAACCTAGGATTCGTATTGAGGACGAAAAGGGGTTGTTTTAGTATATTTTGGAGGCTCACGCCGCGCCGGTTAGCAGCGGCCGACGGCGGAGAATACGGCGGCCGGCCGCCGGATTCTGGGTTTTATAAGAACAGTTGAGAGAATGAAGAACAGAGGATTCTTACAAAAAATGAAACGAATGACAAAAATCTGATTTCGGCCTAAAAATGGGGTTTTTATAGTTGTTTTTATTTTGCTAAATGGGTAAATTACACACTTAATCCCACCGCGTTTTCAATATTTTCATTTTTGTCTTGCCGCATGGTATAATCACAATCCCAGTCCCCCTGATATTTCAAAAGGTTGCAATTTCGTCCCTAAATTACACCGAATCAGTTTCTGAATGGTAAAATTACGTCCTTAACCACCCCGCGTTTTTGGATTTTTCACTTTGAGTCAGCCCCTTGGTCTAATTACAATTATGGTCCTTTTAGGTTTTGTTTGTTTCGAAATTTCGTCCCTAAATTACATATTATTGTTCTTAAACTGCTGCCACTGACTTTCGTTTTTCTTTCATTTCAGTCATGTTTTCTTTGTAAATATTATTGTTCGTATTATAATCGTATATATTGATATTATTTTATTTTATGTCCCTCGTATATGACTCGTATTTCATGTTTATATGTATATATATGTGTTAAGTATGATATTCATGTTTTTTTTATCTGATTATTCGTATTAAAGCATGTTATGTTCTAGTTGATTCGTAAAAAGTATGTTTTGTATTTTTGTACGTATTGCATGTTTCCTTGGCTTTTAGGCTACGTGTTAATGTGCCTTCTTTCATGTATAATATATTGTTCATATATGTTGAAATATGTTTTATTAATAGCAAGTATATTTTTTGAATATTTGTTCGTCTACATATAACGTAATTATTCCTGCATTGTTGTTCTAACTTGTTAAAGTTGTCTTTATTTATCATTTAGAATAATATGTATATATGCATGTTTTAATCTAGTATATCATTTATTAGATTAGTATTTTATTATGTGAATATTTACTGTCTTCAAATTATCTGTTATATTTTATATTTTCGCCACTAAGATTGCATATGATTTATAACTTGTTAATGTGGTGTCCTTTTATCCGAGCGTAAACGGGGACAGTATCAGGCGTAGTGATAGTGGTTGGGCGTTTACTCTCGGATAACGGGGCTCTTAAAATTTATTCGCAATTATGACCGAATTTTAAAATAATCGTCACTCTAATCCGGAAAATCCAATATTAATAAAGCGGTAATTATTAAAGTACCAATCTTGGGCGGTGTGGGGGTGCTAATCCCTCCCCATCCGTAACCGACTCCCGAACCCTGTCTTTTTGAATCTCTGGTTTTATGGTGTCTGGCCTAACTAAGTGGCCGGTGGCGACTCCATTTTTATGAGGTTTTTTGTAAACCCCACGGAATAAATATTTTATATCCAAAAAATCACAAACACCTTTCAAAAATCCTTTGAAAACCCACGTTTTATTTAACGATGAGAAACAAAAGAAGACATCGCTACACCTCCCTTTCATGGGAACATACCAACACACTCGGATGTGGACATGGAGCTTCAGTTTAAGGGTCTAGTGATTGACCATCATATTTTGAATAGGGTTTAGAACAATAGAGATTGAAAGTAAGAAAAATTTGGAAGTCTAGGGGGCAAGCGTTCACCCCAATGCCGAGAATAAAGAAGACTCGTCATGAAGAGTCAATGAAGAGAAAATAACGAAGCCCAAGTTGAGAGGGGCAATGTTTCGAAGGCGGACTCAAGGAAGTGACAGATTTTAGTCAAATTAGTTTTGGCCAACAATATCCTTTCAAGATAAGGTACAAGTCAAGATTTAGTGAAGACAAAGCCCGTGGAAGTTAAGGGTGACCAACCGGAAGGCGAGAATTTCTCCCCGTCATCTCTAAAAAATGACTCCACTCATGCATCACATTTAGTTAAACATCCATAGGATAGGAGCATGCTAACCCATATCATCAAATCATTTTTGATTGTTTTGACAGATTCGAGGAATTGAGAAAATTTTGACCTGAAGCTTCCCATTTTGAAAGGTAGATCTTAGTGGAGATAAACAGTCTCTAATGAAGAGAACGCGCCTAACAAAGATTCAAGGAATTTTTTATGAGAATGATTCACTTAGCAAAGAGAGATAGTTGATCATAATGAAAAAGCTCGCGAAGAACTGTTCAACCATCAAGCTTGATGGAAAAATGAGAACCTCAAGAACTTGTTTGTAGTTGAGAAGAACAACTCCAGACTCTGAATTCTGTTAGAGAATCCAAGAAATTTGTAGTGAGAAAAGCTTTAAGCCTCGTCGACCAATTTGTTTCCCACCAAACTTTTGGGCCAACAGTAAGCCATTCGAGAGTGATGCTAAGCTGTCCACACAACAGAAATCGGGGCATGAAGAAAGAAGAAAAGGGAGAAAAAAAAGAGAAAAGAGAACGAAAAAGAAAAAAAGAAAAAAGAGGAGAAGAAAAGAAAAGAAAAATGAAGGAAAGAAAAGAGAAAAGAGAAAGAAAAAATAAGAGAGAGAAAAAAATGAATGAGAGATAAAAGAGAAAAAGAAAGAAAATGAAGAAAAGAGAGAGAGAAGAGAACGGAAAGAGAAAGAGAAAAGAAAAAAAGAGAAGCAAGTCTAAAGTGAGAACTTGAAAATGATTTCAAAGCCAGGGGTTCTATATAGGAATAACCCGAAGCTCCAGGATTTCAACACCAAAGGTTCTATATAGGAAGAACCCAAAGCTCAAAAATTTCAGGTGAAGGATTTCAAACTCGTCGTGTTAGATTTTCCGAGCGAAGGAGGCAGATACTCATATTCGAAGTTTTTAGAGCAAAGGAGGTAGATACTCAGAGCTCAAAGATTTCAGGCGAATAATTTCAAACTCGCCACACCAAGATTTCAGAGCAAAGGAGGTAGATACTCAATGCTCAAAGATTTTAGGCGAAGGTTTTCAAGCTCGCCGTATTAGTACTACCGAGTGGAGAAGGCATATACTCATAGTTCAGAGTTTTCAGAGCGAAGAAGGCAGATACTCAAAGCTCAAGGATTTTAGGCGAAGGATTTCAAACTCGCCATATTAGAACTTCCGAGCAAAAGAGGCAGATACTCATAGTTCAGAGTTTTCAGAGCGAATGGGGCAGATACCCGTAGCTCAAGAACTGTGGGGCAAAGGAGGCAGATACTCATAGCTCCATGTTGTAGGGAGAGAAAGAGTGAACAGTTCTATATAGGAGGAACTGGAAGCTCGGAATCTCCTAACAGGAAAGTACGAAAAATTAGTTCTTATGGTCTTTTCTTTATTCTTGTTCCACAAGTATAAGCAAAGAGGGGCAGTTGTAGACACTAATTTTGTCCGGTTTAAATTAAATGCTCGAAATAAAATAAATCCACATTACCCTTTTTTTAAATACCCAAAAACCTTACCTTATATCCTAAGCCCAAAATTTCATAGCTCATTATATAATTTTATATAAAAACTATATATATATAAATCCCAACTCCTTACTCACCAAGGCTTGGTTCTCATTGGATGAATCAATGCCTCATTCCCATTGGTTAAAAAAACTACTTGGTGACCAAGGTCTTAATTTTCATTGGTTCTTATTTTAAGGGGATAAACCAAAAATACCATTCATCACTATATAAATATAAATCCCATGAACCCTAAAAAGAGAACTAGCCTAATTTTTCCCCTACATTCGGCAACCCCCCCCCCCCCGTCGTTCTTTTCATTGTTTTAAAGCCCCCCCCGGCCATTTGATTTTTTTTCTTTTTTAGACCATTTGATTCCCTTATCCACTATAATTTTCCATAATCGAAATCATTTTCTACCATTATTAAACCCTTGAATCGAATTTTTCAACCCAAACAACAACATGGGGAATTTGGTTGATCGAGCATAAATATTTGGGTTTTTGGTACATTATTCACTTTTCTTTTTATTTATGTATAATCCTTTTCATAGTTCAATGAAAATATGGATGATTTTATTGGTAACCTTTGTTATTTATTTTAATCACTTTTATGTGTTTTATTTTATTGTATTTTTTTCTTGTGATATGTATGTAATTTTACTTGTTGAATATTGTTTAATTTATTATTAGCTTGTTTACTTTATTATCATAATTTCATATTATCCTTTTTATAATATATTTTCTTGTATATAGTATATAATATATAATTAAGGTATATTTTCTTAAAAGTATATACATGTGGTTTTTCATTTGGGTTTAATTTAGAAGTTTGGGCCTCTTGGTTTTTTGGGCTTTGGGTTGTAAAGTTAGCTTTAGATTAGTTTAGGAATTAATTTAGGTCGTGTGCTCGTCTAATAGGGGCACGACCCTTAAATTAATTAAGTTAATTCTAGGATTAGTTTTAGAGTCGTAGTTAGTCTTAAGGTTCGAATCAGTTTAGTGAATTTAAATTTGCCTTTGGCTTATTGGAGTAAATGTTAAATTCACGAAAATTGGTTGAACACTTCTTAATTATCTTTTAGGATAAAATTGACATGGAAATTAGACTAACATTTTAATTTAAAGCTATGAATAATTAATTTGGCTTATTTTAAATAGTGTTCTTGGCTTATTGGAATACTAGTTTAAAATTAATCGAATTAATTATCATATCACAAGATAACTCATAATTTATAGGGTTCTCTAGCCTTTTTAGGATTAATTAATTTAAGGTTAATACTAGAAGCACCTAATTAGTAACTAGATCACTAATTAAAATTCCATAATGAGGGCCTTTTAGGTTAGGACTTTCGGTGGGCCTTTGTATGTTTGATTTTCAAGTCTTTGATTGACATTAATTTTATTTGTCATCATTTGGCCCATTTAGTTTACACGTTAATTAACCATAAAAGGGAGGTATTCATTAATTCCGATATTTGTGTCGTAACAGTCCGAGCTTAAAGGATGTTGACCAAATATTTGAATTAATCATTACCTACTCAAGGTAAAATTAAAACTTAACCAAATCATTGCATCATGTTTTAATTACTTGCATCATGCATAAAGGTGACATTCAGGATTCAAACCATATATTAACACGGCAGTCGGGCTTATATGATGTCGGTTTAATCTATGGTTCGATGTATCATCAACCTTATTAATTAAATGTCTAATTAATTTGAACCCACCAATTTGATAAAGCCCATTCAATTAAGGTTAATTTTCAATTAAGGTCACTGAATTAAATTCCTTTCAAATTTTGACAATTTCCTTCGATTAAAAGCAACAAATATTTTGGTACCAATTTCTAGGAGTGATGGGGGCGCTAATCCTTCCCCACATGTAACCAACTCTCGAGCCCTTTCAAAATGAATCTCTAGTTTTGTGGTGTCCGGCCTACCTTATCCAAGTGGCCGATGGCGACTCCCAGTTTTCAATCAGTTTTCCAAAGAAAAAGAATTTTCAAAAGAAATCCCTTTAAACCAATATTACAAAGAAAGGATTTTTGGAATAACCCGTAGCACCGAACATATAACTTTTCAAAGGGGATTTTTTCAAAAAAACGTCGTTACAAGACGATACTCAACTCACTACTATATTACTTGGTGACGTGTATACTTGCACGTAAAAGACGTGTTCTTGGCATTATTTACTTACATATTTACACTGAATACTTAATCTTTTGCCACGCAATATTACGTCGACAAGTTTTTGGCACCATTATCGAGGGATTGCAACAAGATTAATTTTTTTTATTTTTACTTGTTTTTTTTTGTTTAATTTATTTCATTTTTTATATGTACAGGAGCATCATCGCGTAGGAAGATTTACAATATACCCAACCCTACGCAGGTTAAGAAGAGAACGCCGAGAAAAAGCTCATAACGGGAATAATGAGCTAGGAAGTGCCTTAAATAATGCCAATAAGTAGGAGAAATCAGCAATACCTATAGTTAAACCACCCACTCATGCTATTGCTACTCAGATACCTAAAGAATGATCTATTAGAGAACACTTAGCACCTACCATAGATGATTTGATGTCAGGACTGATCGGTCCAAAGGTAAATATGGCTAACTTTAAGCTTAAACTAATAATGATTCAAATGCTAATGAATGTAGGTCAATTTGATGGATCACCTACTAGAGACCCAATGCAGCATTTGAAGCAATTTATGGAGGTTTGCCAACTATTCCACTAGCTTGGTATGATTGAAGAGACAATAAAGCTAAAGCTTTTTTATTTTCCTTGCGAGATAGGAAAAATGGTGGCTAAATTCCTTGCCACCAGGTTCAATCACTACATGGGCAAATTTATGCTAGAAAATTCCTGCTGAGATTCCAGCCACCTGCATTAAATGCCAAGTTGCGGATTCAAATCACTACTTTTAGGAAGCTAATGAAGAAACTTTCTACGATAGTTGGGAGCGATTTACGGATATGTTGAGAAGATGTCCCATGTATGGATTCCCTACTTGGACCCAGATAGAGATTTTTTATACTGGACTCAATGCTCATACCAGGACCATCATAGACGCCTTGGCAAATGGTTCGTTGTTGGATAAAAATTATAATGATGCATATGACATCCTAGAAAGGATTACCACCAATGATCTCCAATACCCTAACCACCATATTAGGAGCTAGAACGAGAGTAGCTGGAAAATTGAAGCTTGATGTACATTCATCAATCAATGCTCAAATTGTCAACCTCACTAATTTAGTGAAGACAATGCAAAAGCCTGTTGAAGTTCAAGAAGTGAAGGCAATGAAACCTTTTTACACTATTTCTGGAGATAGCCATATTGCAAAAGAATGCCCAGCAAACCCAGAATCGATATATTTTGTTGGCAATTACAATTATAATATTAACCACACTCTAATACTTATAATGCAGAATGGAAGCAGCATCCAAACTTTTCTTAGGCAAACCAAGGAGGTAACTAATTTAATTCCAAGCGTCCGAACACCAATGCATCTCCAAGTTTCAACCAGAATGCAATGCCACTGAGAGCACACAAAAATTTCCATCCAGGGCAGAGATCTACCCATGGGAACACCTTAACGAAGTATATGGAGCGAAATGATGCAACTGTCCAGAGTTTAGCTGCATCCATGAGGAACTTGGAAGTTTAGATATGACATATTACTAGCGCACTTAATTCCATACTTTTAGGTACTCTACCAAGTAATACAAAGAATGCTCGGCAAAAAGGGAGAGAATAATGCAAAGCTGACACTCTCCTAAGTGGAAAACAAGTCAAGATTTCAATGCGCGAAAAAGAGCCAATTGTTTGCCATGAGAATAAATTAGTGCCAGCAAAAGAAACCAAGGAAGATGAGAAAGGGGAAGCAAGCACCAACAATGCCAGATCACAACCTGATGCCAACCCTATCTTGGTAAAACAAGCAGGTATTACTGTTCAAGTTTTCAAAGCACTTAAGTGTGCATATGAAATTGAAGAATACCATGCAGTTGAACTAATAGAATCCATTTTGGATGAGAACTTGGCATTGAATTTCCATGGAATGAAAGTTGATGCCATATAACATGAGTGTGATGGCAAAACAATTGAGAAACATAGAAGATTGATTCTGATCAAGACGGATATCATGAAGCAAAGTTTGCTCATATGGCTAGTTACAAGAAGGAAAAGTGGATTCTAAATTACTGAGATTGAAGAGCTGAAGCAAAAAAAATTCACCGCAACAAAAATGCCAGAGATGTTGCGGCAAGAAACTGAAGATATAATGAAGATAGCTACAACAATTCTGGAAAAGGATGAGGATACCTATGCCTCGACATCAAAGGAGAAAGGAGAAAAAAATCCTAAGCGCTACTTGGGTGTCGAGTTCGATCAAAGGTTCTCGAGACCTACAACAAAGAGGTACTTCAATTTTTTAAGGTGGTTGATTAAAGCCACCATGGCAAAACATTCTCTTTCATTATGCAATCGGGCGTTTGGAATACTCACAAGAAAGAAATCTTTCAGATTTCTAAATTGGTTATTCAAATAAAAGATTGCCACAGCCTATCATCCACCAGCCAAGGGCCAAAGATTGAAGCACTACTAGGAAGGAAGTTAGATTAATGCCAAGGAGACCATTCTCTTTGAGAACATTTAGTAAATTTTTGCCAACCCGGTCTAATCATTGTAAATATGTTTAGGAGAGTTATTTTCTTTCAGTACTTAGGATATCTCGGTTTTAAATTTTTAGTTTTTCGTTGTATTTCTTTTTTTCTATTTTGAAAGGTTTCTTTGATTCTTAGCACAAGAAATTTTGCCAAGAGACTATGTCGAGTTCTAATGCCAAGACACCCAAGGCTGAATAGACCACTCAATTCCCAGCTAATGTTGTGGCATTACTCTTCTAGATCTATCAACGCCAAGAACTCCTCCTTCAGAAGTTCCAATAGACCAAGGAACTAAACCTAGCACTCTGACAATATATTGGGGATAGAGATCGTGCCTTGAAAAAAACTATTGAAGTAATATCCACCAATCCTTTGCCACCATATCCGAGGTTCCCAATTGAGTTTCATGCACTGGAAAAATGCCAGTCAATCCTCAGCCTGATCATATTCCAGCCCAACAATTTGATGCCACTATACCAGTGGAGTGCCAAAACCATTCCTCAAGAGAGTCCTCATCCCCCTTAACTCCTTACATTCATGTTTGTTTGTTTTAGCATGCATTGCATTTGTATATATGTGTTTTCATGCATTTCATTTTGTGAATATGTGTGTTCATGCATTGAGGACAATGCACACTTTTGGTTTGGAGGTGTGCGTTGCCTCGTATCTTTTGCCATGCATTCATGTTTCATTTTCTGTATAAATTTTGTTGTCATGTAGATTAGGTATAACCGTGCATGCCAAACCACTAAAAAAATTTGCCAAGGCTTAATTGATCTAATAAACATAACTACTAGCATAGTTAGAATATGTACTAGTATACTCTGACATATGATAAAATTAGAATCTTTAGTTTGCATGCGCTAATAGGTTAGTAATGCCAGGACTATTGGGCAATTGATCCCTAGTTTATGTAACTGAAGTCTCACTTAACACATAGTATGCATCTAGTTCACAAAACAAACTTAGGATTCTTGAAACTAAACTCGGAATAAAAAATATAAAATATAAAAAAGAAGAAAAAAATGATGTCAGGGTAAAAAAAAGAATAAGGCAACAATGTTTTTCCAAAGGCAAGAAAAAATAGAACTATCTTCTGCCTTATAAATAATAAGCAGCTTGGGGCTTTGTGGTTTGCTCTCTCTTAGTTCTCAAGTCAAAAACTTTAGGGTATGAGTATGATGAGTAAACCTAGTAATGTCTGGATTAACGTGGGGATTCGTGGTATGCTCCCTCTTATTTCTCACGCCAAACAGTATTGCGAAGTAAGCCTAAAAAAATTGCCAGCAAAAACCCCTGGTAAATAAATAAATAAATGAAAATAAATTTTTGAGTTTGGGTAGTAAAGATTAACTAAGGGAGTTAAAAGGATACTTGATGCATATTGCCTACACTTCATGCACTCTTCATGACCCTAAACTAGAGTTATATTGTTGCACTTGAATTTGCTTATTTGTTGGCATTACTGCTCTGGATATTTGAGGACAGAAATAGGGCCAGATTCTGCTTGCTAGCATGTGTTATCAATCAGGACAATTTTGCCAAGGTACTTCGTTTTATTTTTCTGTTTTCTTAATTTTAGTTGCATTACTTGGGGACAAGAAATGAGCTAGGTTTAAGAGAGTGTTAACTCCTCAAAAGTATTGTTTTTCCTATATATATTGCCATGTTTTTGCTTGCCTTTGAGTATAGGTTTATGCATTTAGTTAGTAAAATCATGCATTTGCATTATGGAGTTAGGAAACGTTTCTTTTGCCATAATAAATATGTATTTCTTTAATTTGGTGTGCAGAAGCATGATGACAGGAGTAGAACATGAGCAGTTGGCAGAGCAGAACCCAAAAACCAGTAGAGAAATGCTAGATCGAGTTGGCAATGTAGGACGAAGATTGCCAGGCTTGGTTGGCAAAAGAAGAATGCCAAGCTCATTGGCAAAAGAATGAAAGCCGGTGACGTCAGACCTAGTCAAAAACTAATTAGTTCAAATTCAAAAGAGGATAAAGAGATAAGCACACTTATCCTATAGCACAATCAGATTTCAAATTTAAACTCACTCTAGGGTTTCTACGCATGCCTATTTAAAGTTTGATGATGAGCCAAGGAAATCAAGAAGAATAGGCAAAAACGGTGGTAAGGGAAAAAGGCGACTTGTGGTTCGACCATGCTAAGATCGAGAGCTTTGGAGCCATTGAAGAGCTGCATCAACGGATCCCCTTCATGCCCATCTCTCTTTATTTTAGATCTGAGTTTTATGATGATGTTGTTGAAAATGATTTGATGTTGATGGTTTCCCCAACCATGAACTAATTTATTTAAGTTGTTTATTAACGCTCGGTTTATGTTTGCTTTTTAATAATTTGAATGCCTTGGGATTATTTTCTATATGGCTAGCACTTCATTTCCCTAAATTCTTTACCATACGACAGTTGGCATTGCTTGCTTATTACGCCTTAATATCTTAACAGACTTGAGGGGTGATGATTAGTTGCCAGGTACTAAGGAGAGAAACTTTGACAGAAAACGTTCAAGTATATGAGCTTACTTCGGAAGTGAATCTACCTCTTAGGAGTATAGATTGAAACTTAATTAACTTAATTAATGAAAAGCTTCATTGTAGACATATGGGGGGTTTAACATGGTTATCTTAGGGTATTGCCATCGACAGAGGCATTGCCACGTTAAAATCTGCTCGGCAATAAAACCAAGGCAGTGCATTATTAACAATTGGCATAGCTATCGTAAAATCCAGTCATCCCTTGCCAACGCTCCTTACCATTTGAATACACTTGTTTGCCAAACTGCTTGAACTTTTACTTTATTTTTCCTTAATTATTTTTCTTAATCTTAAATCCAACTTTCATATCAAAATCATTTGTTTCAAATTACAAGTATTGATCGTGGCAATTAATTCATGGAAAATCCATGTGGAGACGATACTCAACTCACTACTATATTAATTGCTGACTGCGTATACTTGCATGTAAAAGACGTATTCTTGACATTATTTACTTGCATATTTACATTGAATACTTAATATTTTGTCATGCAGTATTACTTCGACAGGATGCTTATGTTTATGATTAGCATGAAGTATAGTAGAGTAGATGTGTACTATTGAGATTTGTCAGCTCAACGCTCGAAATTGTTGTTTCCGTGCGTAGGTTTTTCGTGGGATCGTGGAGCACTTTCAATACGGGATTCCAGCATGTGATGTTTTCCAGAGTACGATACTTGTGTTTAGTGGGTTATGTATTCATAGGACCTTACGTCATGGAGTCTATAATCCTTATCTTTGAAATTGTATTAATCAAATCGAATGTTCAAGTGTTTTAAATTTAAATTGGAGCTCTTTTGTACCGTTTTGATTATTTATCTATATTTTTCAATTGTTGGCTTTAAATTTTTTGAAAAATACCTTGTTGGGTTAAACCCAATTGAGAAATTTTATGATTTTAAATTGGGCTTGAGACCCAAATATGACATTCGGTTCGATGGTGTTACAATAACACGTCATTATTTAATAAGTTACGTGTCAAGAATAGTAACTAGTGGAAAGTGTAATGGACCCGATTTGAACAATACTAATGGTTTGATGAATGGAATAGAATGTTTAAAGTTTAAGGACAAATTTAGAATAAATCATAATTTAGATACCTCTTGTGCAATTAACTCATAAATTAAATGATAGGTCATATGTAATGGTGAATTCGAGGGAGAAGAGAAGCAAACAAGTAATGAACCCAAATTGGACAAGAACCCAAAAGACAACCACGAAGCCGAAGTGGGCTGAGATTTTGGGAGATATTAATGAAAAGTAAAAGCATTGCGACTGAAGATAGAGCAAGCCAGCTTGGACTGTGTGTGGATGAGAGAAATCCAGCTATGACTAACACCTCCACACATAAACCACAATCCCAGATTTTTCAAGAGATAAAAGCAAGGAAAATCTGCAATCAATGGCCCACTTCTAGCACAAACATAATTCTCTTTATCTGATTCATCGATCGACTAATTCGAATTAAATTTTACAAGGTCTAATATGAGAATACCTCAATAACCTCCTAATTCAACATTCGAACTAATAATCGAGACTTAATGCTTCATTCTACTAGAACAACTGGTTTGTTGGTTCAACTCTCCCTTCGAACCATCATGAAAATGATAAAAAAAAATTAAAAAAAAATAGAGTAGTTCAAAAAACACTTCCGCAATCACCAAACACTATTAGCTTATAGCAGCTTATACGTGTTAGAGTTGTACAAGTGAACTGATCTTTTCTCAGAAGAAGAAGATGGCTGCACTTACTTCAATCACCCCAACTTCATCCTCTTCAGTATACCAAAATTTCAGGACCTCCCCATTGACTATCTCTTCCAGAATTACTCCCGGTTGTTCCTGCCTTTTGAGTCTAAGATCAGGTCAGGCATCTCAGCAAAGACTAGCTTCCAAGAATCGGCGGGGCCTAATTATCCGAAGTGCTGCAACCAAGCCTGCAAAGTCTCCAGGTATGACTGTTCTAATACCACCTTAATATATAGGATGGTTGATTAGTCAATAGAACCTCGGGTTTAGCTGCTGACTTCGAATTTCTTGTCTTGTTTTGGAGGGATTAGCTGAAGAAGAATGGAAGGTTAAGAGGGAACTTCTCTTGGAGAAAAGGGTATTCATCTCCCACTCTCTCTCATGCCCAACTGCTCGACTCGAGATCTTAACAAATCAAATTGAGAAAGACTCAACTCGACTTTATAAGTTCTCGAGAAGTTATTAATTTTTTATAATACGTTAATTTGTGTATTTGTGAATTGTTACTTCGGAGTTTAGACAGGTGAATTGCAAGGATGAGAACACAAGCATAAGAAGACTACTCTTTACTAGTTTGGATCATCTGAAACTTACAAGAGATATTTTGTTCCTTGCAGGTAAGAAGTGTGGATGCAAAGGAAGCATTTCGCCTTCAAAAAGAGAATAACTTTGTGATTCTTGATGTACGACCTGAAGCAGAATATAAAGAGGTGAGTCAGTTCATTAGATCTTTGATAAAGCAACCGCAAGCTGAATCATTGGCAAAAGGGTTTATAGCAAAGTGCTGCTTCTAAATTTGATGCCTTCTGATGCAGGGTCATCCGGCCGGTGCCGTTAATGTTCAGATATATCGGCTTATAAAGGAGTGGACGGCATGGGACATTGCTAGGCGTGCAGCATTTGCATTTTTCGGCATCTTTTCCGGCACAGAAGAGAACCCTGAGTTCATTCAAAGTAGTCACATTCCCCGTGTTTCTTCTGTTGTCTACCCCCATTTCCCGAACTAAGTCTTTGGTATTTAAGCAGGTGTGGAATCGAAATTCGACAAGGATGCAAAGATAATAGTGGCATGCACAACTGGGGGTACAATGAAGCCATCCCAAAATCTCCCCGAAGGCCAACAATCAAGGTATTTACAACATTCTGATATTAATTTTACTGTGAAAAGGCATTAGTTATGAAGTGGAAGATGCAAATGCTTGTTTTTGCGAATCCTGGCAGATCACTCATAGCAGCCTACTTGCTGGTGCTGAATGGGTACAAAAATGTTTTCCACTTAGAAGGGGGTCTGTACACATGGTTCAAAGAAGGACTGCCATCGGAATCCAAAGACTGATGTATCGAATGACTAGATGGTGCTTCCATAGAAGCTCAAGTTTTGCCTTTAGGTTTTGATGGTGATTTCTGTTTGACATTTTAATCATACCAAGAACCTTGTATCATCTTAAGTTCTGTGTGTGACATTTTCTTCTGTTGATTTTCAATGTGAAAATCTGAAAGATATTCTCCTCAACAACACATGATTCAGTTACATCCTTGCACCAATTCCAAGTAAAAGCTGCAATCATTCAAAGTCTACACACCAAAAAAAAGAAAAGAAAAAGTATAGCTCTTCAAAAGAAAGATCACTGTGTTCCGGTAGTTTATAACCCTAAGCTTTGAGGCTTTACGGAGGAATGTCAAGTTTACATACATATATATATGATGCATAATCAGGAATCCCGCTGCCTGTATATTGTAATTTCCTGCTGTTTGAAGTATCGCCGATCCTCTTCATCCACCAGAACAAGATTCAAGTAATACTTCACACTGAATTTGTTGTTAATGTTGCGATATGTTGGAGTCAGTTCGTATGGACTAAGAAACAGCCTGATTGGAATTGATTCACCTGCAATACCAAGCATGTGATTGTGAGCACTATGCTTTAGGAAAATGATATGTACTTGTCAGTAGCAATTAAAATATCTGGTGCATCAAAACTAAATGTCTGCCCAAATCACAACATCCTTCTACAAAAATAAACTCGAATCAAGTCTTAAAATATCAAAAAATATGAAGTTACAAGCAAACCTCGGACTGGAGCACCATCCATCAACTCAAACTTAGCTAGCGTCTCTGTCTCAACATGGGTATTTGCTCCCGATCCTGTTGACTCTCGGCGCCTGATCTCAAGATCCATATTCTTAATCTTGATTCTCACAAGAAGAAAATATATTTTCCCAATAATAACATCTTTCATATGATACCTGAGCAATTTGGATTCCAACAATGTCAAGTCAAAAACTACATGACAGAAAGTGGCTGGGAAAAATTCTACTAATAATAGTTTAAGCTAGCAACCTTAAATCCTAAACTTGCACAAAACTAAGCCAGCCTAAGTTGGCAGGTTTAAGCAAAGATCCATAGACGTTCAACTTACTTGCTTTTATTGTACTCAAACTCGATGTGCAGGCAATCTTCGATTCCAACTTCCATCTGCAGATAGGATTGATATTTGTCAAAATCAAATATTACCAACGAATATGCAATGAGCAGCTCATTACAAATTGCAAAATGAACAATGTAATGTTCATAAGAATCAGTTCAGGTAGCAATGAAACCACAGAGCAATCTCCGTATTAATATTAAGACAAGGACACCCACCTTGATGCTATTGTTGATTGATGGAGGTGGAGAATAATTGCGAACCTTATACACATAAACCAAACAAAAGATTAGTTATCTGCACAGTAAGGCAGAATTCAAGTTCTGCCTTCAATGGCACACGTTATATACACTTATCTGCACAATGCAGTTGGTGCGTATGAGAGTGAGGTGCCATAGTGTGAAAGAAAAAGAGAAAGGGATGAAAAGGAGAGAAACCAAAAATTGGAAAGAATTAAAGTGGATGTAGATAAAAATGTGTACCATAAAGTCCACGTATTCCACTATGCTTCCACCATAATTACGACTAACTGTCACTTTCAGGACATATCTGAAAAAAGCAAAAAAAAAAAACTATTACAAAAAAGGTTGTCACAAAATAGCCTCAAATCACCAATCTCAGCCATGGACCAACAAAACTGAAATGCATTTCAAAACTCCACAAGTAGCATCTTTTAATATTACATAAATAAATGATTTCTAAGCTTTATTAAGGAAAGTACTAAATCACGATAATCAACTGGTTTATAAGCCTTAACAACACAAAGAAAACAAACATCTAAAGATCAAGGAAATACTAACTAACCAAAGGATACGTAAATAAAATTTTCTTTTAAAGATTTTATGCAGTTGGTACTGCATACCATACCTGAGCCGCAGATTTGCACCATTATAAGTTTCATATGGCATTTCAACTGTAGAAAACTCAAATGGGTACGTTTTTCTTTCATATATATCCCCAGGAACATCCAATTCACGTACTGTAAATATCAAGAATATAAAAATGGTAAACAGTACAAACCAATCACCAATCCACAAAAATTAGTATAAACCAATTTTTTGTGCACATCTTTTAGCGTCTAAAAGAGAACAGGATATGAATGATCATAAACCGCAAAGCTAGATCAAACTCATAAGTTTTGTTTACCTGCAAGGCAACTATGTCGCATGCATTGAATGAAAATTAATAACTGAAGTTTACTAAAAAGAACATCTAGACAAAGCAAACAGAGTAAAGTCAGAATCTACGCACCAAGGGAGGTAAAATCATAAAAGTTGCCCCTGTCAAAATACATCTCTGAAGAGCAAAAAACAAAGTTAGCATTAACTTCATTTCAACAAAAATTATGAATACACTTATATGTTCAATCTTATTCAGTTACCATGTCAGAATAATATCTAAAGCTTGGACGAACCTATTTGACCAAGGAGCTCAACTTTGACACCAATATGTTCAATTTTCTTTCCTTGAAGTGGTTCTATGGAAACCTGAAGGCAGCGGAAAATAGAAAGTTGTTCAAAAGTTTTAGGGTTGATAAATGCAGCACCAAAGCTATGAATATAAGTCTTCAATGATCTGATCATAATCTGTTAAAATCTTTTAGAAGTTAATATGCGAGTAAATACCTTTCCAGCAATATTTTCTTTACTTTGGAAAAGTGGAACCATAACCGTTTTGCCATTTTCCTTTTTCATCGGGACCTAATCACATCGCAATAATCCAGATTCCACAGCATGAGTCGTGAAAAAGTAACTAATAATCTGAATAAAAATATAATCTAGTTTTAATTTTCTTTTGAAATGATACTAAACCTGAGACGATCAAGAGAAATACCTGCTTCCGAGATTTTCCATCGGAAAATGTGATGGAGATATTACATGCCGGCTTGAAGGCTCCAATCAGGAAATTCTACTTAAAAAGAAAAAAGAGCAATTCCGAATTACATTCAAGAAACAGCATTTTGGAGACCAAGTGGAAATCCAGTCGAATTAACCAAAAAAGACAATTTTTTTTGCAAGCCCGTGAGTCTGAGTGAGACGTTACCATGCTGATACGATTCAATTCTTGCAAGGCCCTGGGGGGAAATGATGAGATCAAAGTGACGAAATTGAAGATGAGTTGAATATTTTCTGAAAGCAAAGATTGAGATCGGAAACCGCTGGAGGAAACGAAAAACCTAGAGAGCGGGAAATGGAATTGGCGATTTGGCAGTTAGGAATCGGAAGCAAAGACTGGGGATGATGTGTACGGTAAGGGTGAGCAAACTCTGCTCTTTGAAAAATTCGAATTTTTTAAATTAACTTGATATAAGAAAAACTCTTCAAGACTTTATTAAAATAATAATTATACAAATTGAACTTAAAAAATCAAGTTATATAAAAAATAATTCAAAATATTTTCAATAAGTAATAAATAGATTTTAAAATCGGCGAGAATCTCTCAATTTTAGCTTATACATATATGACATAAAAATTACAAAAATATATCTCTAAATAACTTAGATTTAAACAAAAAATTCGCGACCGTTATTACAATAATTATGTAAAGATTTTGACATTGTCTGAATTGCGATACTCGTTATTATTATGTTCACAAATGTTAAAATTTACAATTACGATGCCTACAATGACAACAGTAATATGTCTGTCACACTATTTCATAACATCGGAGCTTTATGATAAATTATATTATAAGTCTGGTTCGTCACATTATCCATGTTCCTAACCAATAAAAATCATTCAATTTTTATTTTTTTATATCATCTTTTTACCAAGTGAAGATTCATTTGGTAAAAATTATTTTTAATATAATTTACAGTAAATATGAGTGAATTTACTTGATAAAAAATAATATAAAAAAGCAATACAATAGATGGTATTTATTGACTAATACCTTTGCCCATCCCGATCACCTTCATACACTTCCTTCAGACCATTTTTCATCGTGGTCAACCACCATACCATTTTCAGCACTCATCTCAACATTATTTTCTAAAGCCAGACATTTTTTCAATACAACTTAACTTTTAATCAAACATTCATATTGTTTTCTAGATTTAGACTTTCTCTATATGTAGGGATTTTTTAATCCATTTCCTTTGTAATTCTTTTACAAATGAATGAAATCTTTGCATTTTGCATTTGAAAAAGAAAAAAGTAAACCCTTATTATTACAAAGGATCAGAGAGATTTCAAAATACATAACATCCCAATTAAGGTGAATCAACATGTACTTTATAAATAACACATAACTAAAAGACTTCACTTTCTAACTTCCCCAAGCACCCTTCAATTTTTCTGCACCTAATATTATAGGGCAAAGAATTGGAGTCAATTGGAAAGTTTATACGTAGTGACTAAAACCGTTTCAAAAAGTCATCACAAGCTTCAACCTGATCGTGTAGCAGGTACTCGAGCACGTAACTGAAATTTCAGGTATCCTGGGAATCCGATTGAAGGTTTGGAGAGTTCATTAATTGCAGCTTGAACCTGATAATCATCTGATTCCCTTTGCCTTGACCATCCAGATAATTGTGAACTTAACCTGCTATATTAATTTGCAGCAACTCCGGTCTTCCTTGATGTGGCAAGAACTTTCTCCAAATCATTCTGTGATAATGGACTTGGAGCCTGAAGAACAAACCATGGAAGATGAATAAAACCATCGATACGAATGATAATGTAGCTTAAAGAAATGCTAGAGCTAGAATACCCAAGTTCATCAATTCCACATGCAAACATGTTGTTGGAAACCCGAAGGACCCAACACACCCGCTATAAAGGACCTAAGACTGACTACTAGTACTACACCAACTCTCTGAGACGGTTAACCTTTCTATCTTCTAATTTCTTAGAGCACAACTTAGGCGGTAGTGCCAACCATACACCATTTAAGCGGTATAACCGACCATATACTATTCAGGCGGCAGAGCCGACCATATAGTAACCAATCCAAGTGCACTAAGAAAATACATAAACTTAGGCTTAACCGAAAAGTTTCTAATTACAAGGAAAAATAACACTTTTAATTAATACACAAAAATATTACAAACATACCTTACTACAATATTTCTCTCAACCCTTACCTCCCAAGTACACTTGCCTTACAAGCTTCACTCACTCATCACTCCTCTCTTGTACCTGTGCACTCTTCTTTTTACTTCACACTAACTCTCTTACACTAGCGCATGGCCTATTTATAGCCATGCCTATGTCGGTTAGACATGAGAAAATATCTATTATTATTCTATAGTAATGGAGCTCTCTAGATCATAGGATTTTTATATTATAATATTGACTACTTCTAGAACATTAGAGAGAAGTCGGTGTACTTCCAACACTCCCCCTCAACGACTTTTCTCTTCAATTGGTTTACAGATCATTCTGAGTGCTTGTCTAAACTTCTCAAACTTTGGTTTACTTAAACTCTTCATGAATATGTCTACAACTTGTTCATCTGTCTTTGTTGGCTTCATTTTGATCTCTCCTTCAAGGGTCTTCTCACGAATGTAGTGATAGTGTACTTCTATATGTTTTGTCTTTGCATGAAAAACTAAATTTTCTGCTAGTTGTATGATTGATAGATTATCATCTATTATTATTCTATAGTAATGGAGCTCTCTAGATCATAGGATTTTTATATTATAATATTGACTACTAGAACATTAAAGAGAAGGCGGTGTACTTCCAACACTCCTCAACGACTTTTCTCTTCAGTTGATTTACAGATCATTCCGAGTGCTTGTCTAAACTTCTCAAACTTTGGTTTACTTAGACTCTTCGTGAAGATGTCTGCAACTTGTTCATCTGTCTTTGTTGGCTCCATTTTGATCTCTACTTCAAGGACCTTCTCGCAAGTGTAATGATAATGTACTTCTATATGTTTCGTCCTTGTATGAAAAACTGAATTTTTTGCTAGTCTTATGACTGATAGATTATCGCAGAAAAGTCTTACTTGATAGTTTGTTGGCTGATGAAGATCTTCCATTAATTGTTTTAGCCAAGTATTTTCTTGTGCTGCTAATGTTGTTGATCGA
The DNA here is from genome assembly GCA_019671005.1 of Hibiscus mutabilis. Lineage (NCBI taxonomy): Eukaryota > Viridiplantae > Streptophyta > Magnoliopsida > Malvales > Malvaceae > Hibiscus > Hibiscus mutabilis. The sequence continues at coordinate 2,064,577 of CM033712.1, read as the reverse complement.
TATTCTACTTCGGTGCTTGATAATGATATTGTTGGTTGTCTCTTACTGCACCACGATATTGCTCCTGATCCAAAGCTGAAGGTGTATCAGTTGTAGATCGTCGTGTATTATGGTCTCCAGCATAGTCGGCATCATAATATCTAGTCATCTGACATTCTTTTGCTTTCTTGTATAGGATATCAAGGTTGATGGTACCTTTTACGTACCTCAAAACACGTCTTACTACATCAAAATGAGACTTCTTAAGATTGCTCATGTATCGACTAACCACACCAACTATATAAGTAATGTTTGGTCGGCTTAAAATAAGATAAATAAGGCTTTCAACTAGTTGTCGATATATGGTTGTATCTTCTAAATCTTTTCTTTTATCTACTTGTAGCTTTATATTGAGATCCATATAGGTAGAGATAGACTTGCAGTCAAGCATCCCATACCTCTGTAGAATATCCTTTACATATTTTTGTTGACCCAAAAATATTCATTCCTTCGCGTGCTCCACTTCCAGCCAAAAAAATATTTGAGTTCTCGGAGTTCCTTCATATGAAACCTGATAGACAGGTTTTTCCTTGTTCGTTCAATTTTCTCGTAATATTCTCCTGTGATGATTAAGTCATCTACGTATACTAGCACTATGGCTAGTTTTTCTTGATTTTCTTTCACGAATAAGATGAAATCTGAAGGAGCAACTGTAAAATCACTTTGTATTAAGAACACACTAATCTTTCCATACCATGCTCTTGGAGCTTGCTTCAAGCCGTATAATGCCTTTTTCAATTTACATACTCGGGGTGACTTTTGCTCTCGAAGCCTCTTGGTGGCTCCATATAAATGTCTTTGTCAAGCTCTCCATGTAAGAAAGCATTCTTGACATCCATCTACCACAACTTCCAAGATTTATTGGCTGCCAATGCTAGTAAGACTCGAACAGTCGAGATCTTTACCACCGGACTAAATGTTTTTCCATAATCCAACCCGTATTGTTGAGAGAAACCTCGAGCAACAAGTCGAGCCTTATACCTTTCAATTGAGCCATCGGGTTGAGTCTTTACCTTGAAAACCCATTTGCAAGATATTAACTTCACATCTCTTGGCTTTGGCACTAAATCTCATGTTTGATTTTCATTTAGTGCCTTAATTTCTTCTTTCATAGCTTTCTTCCATTTATGACTATGTGTAGCTTCTTCAAAATTAGATGGTCCAATCGGTATAGACTCATCTACGAGGGCAGTGTTGGCATACCTTGAGTTAGGTTGCCTTCTCCTTGTTGATCTTCGTAATTCTTGTGCAGGCTCGCCGTCTTTCATTTGGCTTGGGCGAAGCTCTTCAGTTGTCGGTTGGTGTACACCTGTCTTCCAAGGACTTTTAGAGGATGAACTTTCTTTTTCTCCACTTGAATCTAATGCTAGCGCTTCACCTTCTTTATTGCCTTTTAAAACCTCTTCTAAGTCATGAGGTTCAAAAGACTCGATCTTTTGCGGTGACCACCATGAAGAAGCTTCATGAAATACCACATTTCCTGAAGTGTGGCACTTGTCAGTGGTTGAATCACAACATTTCCAACCTTTTCGTGCATCATCATAGCCAATGAAGATGCATCAAATTATCTTTGTCAAATTTGCTTCTTAGATGATCTGGCACGAAGACGTAGCATCCACAGCCAAATACCTTGAGATGGCTGACTGTTGACTTAATTTTCCTTAGCTTTTCATGTGGTGAAATAAATCCCAACTTAGCTTGTGGTAGCCTATTAATCACATAGGCTGATGTCCTTATACACTCGGCCCAAAATCTTGCTGGTACATTCTTGGCATGAAGCATGCTTCGACATGTTTCAGCAAGATGACGATTCTTTCGCTCCGTCACTCCATTTTGTTGTGGAGTATTGGAACAAATTAATTGTCGTCTGATCTTATGCTCTTGAAGATAGGTAGTGAACTCTGTAGATAAATATTTTTTCTTATTATCAGTGCGTAGACACTGAATTTTCTCATTGAGTTCACTTTTTATCTTTTCCTTAAACTCCCTGAACTTTGTAGATAAGTAGCGGTGACCACCATGAAGAAGCTTCATGAAATACCACATTTCCTAAAGTGTGGCACTTGTTAGTGGTTGGATCACAACATTTCCAACCTTTTTGTGCATCATCATAGCCAATGAAGATGCATCAAATTATCTTTGTCAAATTTATTTCTTAGATGATCTGGCACAAAGACGTAGCATCCACAGCCAAATAACTTGACTGTTGACTTAATTTTCCTTAGCTTTTCATGTGGTGAAATAAATCTCAACTTAGCTTGTGGTAGCCTATAAATCACATAGGCTGATGTCCTCATACACTCGGCCCAAAATCTTGCTGGTACATTCTTGGCATGAAGCATGATTCGACATGTTTCAGCAAGATGACGATTCTTTCGCTCTGTCACTCCATCTTGTTGTGGAGTATTGGGACAAATTAATTGTCGTGTGATCTTATCCTCTTGAAGATAGGTAGTGAACTCTGTAGATAAATATTCTTTCTTATTATCAGTGCGTAGACACTGAATTTTCTCATTGAGTTCACTTTCTATCTTTTCCTTAAACTCCCTAAACTTTGTAAAAGTCTCTGACTTCTCCTTCATGAAATAGGCTCATACATACCTTTAGAAGTCATCTATAAATGTCATCATGTACTTCATACCTCCAAGTGATGTTTGCTTCACTGGGCCAAATATGTCTGAGTGTATGAGCTCTAATGGTGTCTTGGACTGATGTTCTGACTCTTTAAATTGCAACTGATGAGCTTTATCAAATTGACATCCAACACAAACTATATCTGTCCTAATGTCTGCTTGAGGAAGTCTATTTAAAATTGACTTCTTCATTATTACCTTCAACTTGTTATAGCTTACATGTCCAAAACGCTCATGCCAAAGACCAGTCGTCTCATTCTTCTAGGTCTTGTCAGCATATGTTGACTCCGTAGATAACACATAAATTGATTCTCTTTTTTTCATAATTGAATCGTCAATCACCTTTACATTTTAGAATATAGACACATCTTTAAGTCCAAAGAGCACATAATTTCTTGCTGTTGTCAGTTGAAGCACCGACAATAAATTTTTTTTCAAGCCAGGAACCAGGTAGATCTTCTTAAGTTGAAGCTGCTGAGAGTCGTTCCTTAGAAGTGTTATCTTCCCAATATAAGTAATCGACAACCTTAAATTATTGGTTGTTAACACCACTCTTCTTCCCTTATACTCGTCTATGTCTTGCAGCTTCTTCTCGTCATTGGTCATATAATTAGAACACCCAGAATCAACGATCTAATCCTTATCGTAGTCAATTTTTGACTCTATGATTGTTGCAAAAGATGGTTCTTCTATGTCTTCTTCGAACTCTTCAACATAAAGTCCAGCTTTTGTATCCTATTTTTCCTCATTGATGGAAGCTTCCAACATGACCTCATTCTCCTCTTTTGTGGTGGTCATGTTTTCTTGAAAAGTCCTTTTTTAGAGAATCTGCATTCTCGAGCAAAATGACCCTTCTTTCCATGATTGAAGCATTCACCATTTTTCCTTCTATTATCTTCTTCATTTTGTTGACGATAGTTTCTTCTTTCGTGTCGAGCTCCCCCTAAAGTGTTACTTCTTTCTTTTGAATAATGCTTGCCTTCTTGTGGCCTTTTTTTTCCTTCGTCAATTCTTGTCTGCGTGATGTGCTTTTTCTCTTGCTGGTGAAGAGTGCTTCATCTTCGTCTTTTATGGTTACGTCACTCATCTGTTTGACTAATGCCTCCTGATTAGCCCACAGGTTCTCCAGTTTCACTAAGAATGGTTGAGTAGGCCATCCCCTCACAACGACAATAAATGCATTGTACTCGGGTCTTAGGCCATGGATGATAATTCTCTTCATCCTTGCCTCGCTCACCTTCTCCTCTGGTGCAAATTGAGATATCTCACGACAAATAAATTTAACCTTAGTGAAATACTGAGTAACAGATAGGTTTTCTTGTGAGATGCCCGTGAGCTCATTTTCCAAGAGTTGGAGGCATGCTTCATTCTTCTTTGAAAATAACTTCGCCAAAGTTTCTTAGGCTACCTTTGGCGTCTTGTTATCTTAAATATGCTTCAATAGGTCATCCTCAATTGTGGTCTTCAATATATATATAAAGACTTTTCAGCCTTGATTTTTCATTTTTTCAAGGTTTCGACATTCTCCCTCGGTACAGAAGTTGTGTCGGTGCCTGCGACTATGTCTCACAGATCCTGACCTTGTAGGTAGAACTCTATGCATGTCTCTCAATAACCATATCAATAACCATAGTTGTGGTCATTGAGCTCCGTTGCATGTGCTTCCAAAGTTTGTCATGCTGACTGACGCTCGACGTCCACTAAGCTTGGTTTCAAACCAATAGCTTCAGAGTCCCTAACTGTATTCTAATAGAGTCTCCCCTTAGCACCTTGATGCAACGCCGACCAATGTAAGCGTCCACACTTACCGAAGCTTTCTCCACTGGTAACGGTCCCGGACCGCCTGCTCTGATACCAATTGTTGAAAACCCGACGGACCCAATACACCCACTATGAAGGACCTAAGACTGACTACTAGTACTACACCAACTCCCTGAGTCGGTTAGCTGGAAAGCTTAGGTTTAACCGGGAAGCTTCTAATTACAAGAAAGATTAACACTTTTAATTAATACACAAAAATATTACAAACACACCTTACTACAATATTTCTGTCGACCCTTACCTCCCACGTACACTTGTCTCACAAGCTTCACTCACTCATCACTCCTCTCTTGCACCCGTGCACTCTTCTTTTTACTTCACACTAACTCTCTTACACCGGCGCATGGCCTATTTATAGCCATGCTTATGTCGGTTAAACATGAGAAAATATCTACTATTATTCTATAGTAATGGAGCTCTCTAGATCATAGAATTTTTATATTATAATATTGACTACTTCTAGAATATTAAAGAGAAGTCTGTGTACTTCCAACGCATTTTTTTATCATTGCTTTATGTTTGAGACAACAAAAATGATCTTCCTAGAATCTCTCATTCATACTATAATCATGTACCAAACCATAAGACGATGCGTGAGATAATTTATATATCTATACACACACAAAATATACTTACTCCAGATGGTTTTCCGTTCTCCTCATCTAGCAAGTTCCTAATAGGAAAGTAGGCTGCTTTCTTGCAGAGTTCAAGAAGATCTGAACCTGTGTAACCTTCACACAAACTGGCTATGTAGTCAAAGTCAATGCTTGGTTCAACCCTCTTACCCTTCAAAATCTCAGCCCTCTCTCTGCGGTCAGGTACTCCAATCTCAAAAGCCTGAGGGAGATGCCCGAGTATTGCTTCATCTAGTTCTGATGGACGATTTGTTGCAGCAAGAACCATAACTCGTGCATTCTCTACATAATGTTATATAATCAGTAAATTTTAAATTTAATAATACCTAGAACATTCTTCAGGAAGCCTTTCATAAATAAAAAAAACAAATAGAATACAGTACTTTGTCACTAAATTATATGATAGCCTTTAGATAGAAAAATACTCACGACCAGTGGTAAATCCATCCCATAAAGCCATAAACTCAGTCTTCATGTTTGTCATTGCTTCATGATCTGTATTACGCCGCTGTCCCAAGAAACTGTCGACCTCATCAATAAATATAATAGCAGGCTGGAGTTTATAGGCCAAGCTAAATACAGCAGCCACTGCAAATGTACAAGAGTAAATCAACAATTCAATCCGAGACATGAAATAAACAAACTTGCATGGGGTATTACAGCCATTAGAAAATGTATAAAAAGTAGTTATGACTACAAAACCATTTTTGGGCCTCAGCCAATAGAGATGGTACAAAACCATCTTAGCATGACCTTAGGATGGTCAAATCAGCTAACCTTCTCTAAAAAAGGTTTTTTTTTTACCTAAAAAACAAGGAAAACAGATTGCAGTACAATTGTAATCCTGTATAACCATATACATTCCAGTATAGTCAAAGAATTATAAAACGGTCGCTAACGAGAAGAGATAGGGTAGATGTTACAAGTTACGATGCATACCAAGTTTCTGTGCATCGCCGAACCACTTGCTCATCAGATTTGATATCCTAACTTTAATAAAAACGGCGCCAGACTCCTTTGCAATGGCTTTAGCAAGCATGGTCTTCCCAGTACCTGGGGGTCCATATAATAAAACCCCTTTTTGAGGACCAAGAAGCTTTCCATGCGAAAACTGCTCCGGTCGCCGCAATGGAAGAATCACTAGTTCATAAAGAGCCTGCTTGATGGCTTCCAACCCTCCAATAGATTTAAATTCAACATCAGTGTGATCAGGGTTTATCACATCACAAGCTATTACATCCTGATAGAATGAAATATAATTATGAGCAGGGATTCAAATAGCAGACCGCCATATAGCAGCCGCTATATAGCGGTAACGGCACCATCGAACTAAATAATCATTAGAATACTAGGGAAACTAATCGCTCTTACAGCAAAACTGGAATTTGACCTAAATAAGCTTTGACTTCTAAAAGGAATATATATTTATCCAAAAAAAAGCTTATTTTTTTGTTTCAATTCCCAAATAAATGTACCTCATATGGATTGGTATGAATTAGAGGACGACCCAATCGCTTGGAAATTTCCTTCTTGTGCTCCTATGCTTTTTTAGAAGCTTCTCTGTTCGGGTCGAGGTGTCGAGCCCCGCGAAGAGGACCAAACAGCTGAGGGCGGCGCTGGCGGCGTATAAAATCAGTTCTTGCAGGAACTTTGTCTCCGACGAAGATGAACCCATCTTTCGCGTATAATTTATGTATTTCTAAAAGCTTAGGAATAATAGAAATTAGGGTTTTTGCAGATAAATAATTTCGTATCGAATGTTGATTTTGAGAATGAAGAAAAGGATAGAGATAGATCCTTCCAGACGAAGGAAGAAGAAGAATAATAGGTTTTATCCCGGGTAAAGTACAGGTTACTTAACTATTAGTAAAGTATATTTGAGTTACTTAATTATTAAAATAAAATATATTTAAGTTATTTGATTATTAAAAGATTATAATTGAGTTGTTTAATTAAAATTTTAAATATGATTAGATCATTTAATTAAAGTGCTAGTTATAATCGGGTCATTCTTCTGTTAAAATATAAATGTATTATATGCTACATTCTGATAGTATCTGTAACAGATAACTTGAAATTGTTAATATTCTACTATTAGAATTGGTCAAAAAGATTCATAGATGTAATTTTTTAGTTTGACAATTTAATTGATTTAATTTCTTAATTCAGTGATTTAAAAGTTATAAAAAGCAATTTAAAAGTTCAATTAATTTTCCTTAAAATTGTAAGGATTCTTTAATCCTTTTAAATAATTTTAATATTTTTTAACGATAATATAAGTTTTCGAACATTAAAAATTTTAATTAAATCTTCAAACTTTCTAAAAAAATTAATTAAGTTGTATTGCCATGCAATGATTCACATATGAACCAATTTGTTAACACTATGAACTGGATTGTAATAGTTAACAATAGTTTATATAGATCGAAATGTCACGTTAATTAATTTTCTAAATTTGATAATTTAGTTTGAGTACAAAAAATATTAAAAATTAAATTGATTTATTTTTAAAAAAAGAATACATGGAATGTAATAATATTTATGTTTTAACTTATATTTTGAGCGTGCACAACATAAGTAAATATTTAACTCACAAGAAAAATAATTTTAAATTTAAATAAATTAATTAACAGACTCTAAATCAGGTGGTTAAAATCTCTTAATTGACACTTTCGCTTCTTTTCTAGTACCATTAACTTATTTGATGTGAACCGATCTGAAATTCATTCGACTACTCGAATTTACATCCCTAAAAATTTTAATTCTCTCATTGTGAATGAAACAAATTAAATTAGGCTCCAATAATAAATTTTTACAGTACCTGATTTAGATTAATTAACTAATAAATTAAATACCGATATTTAAACCAAAAATGATGACTCATTGGTCTATGTTATATTTTACTTGATTGTCTTGTAAACTTTCTTTCTCTAAAATAAATCATACAGTATGCAGTTGTCAATTTGCTACGGTTGGTATCTTTTTCATTCTACTGTCCATTTTGTTCATCTTTTTTCTCCTCTTTCCTCTCTTTTTGTTTTGGTTTTCTTCTTTTTTTATTGTAATGTTCCGTGCATCCTTTGACCAATTTGTTTGGGACCTTTTCTAACGATGACCGTGACTCTGTTCAGGCTCCTTTTACGATGAGGATGTGTAGTTGATGGACGAGAGAGTTTCTTCACTTTCACCTTCATTGCTATTCTTACCGAGTTCTTCTCTATGAATGACTTTTTGTTGTAGGATCACTCTGTTTGCAGACATTTCAACCCTTCTTTACGGTTAATTTGAACTTATATCTTCTCTTTCGATGACTTTATCTTTCAACGTTATTTCTCCATTTTATAACTTCCTCAGTGGTCTCTTGCTCTACCAACATCTATCATTTTGAACCCAATGTTGTCGATCTCTGTTATTCTCGTCAACCGGATCCCCCAAATTACAGGCTAGGTTCTTTCAACCGCTAAGGTCTTTTCGTTCGATGGACCATTGTTTTAGTCTAGACGTTCAGCTCTGCTTGCTGCTGCTACGGGCCGTCACCACCTGCTCTCATAGTTTTCATGCAAAGGTTCAAAGACCGCTATAGTCTTTGAACTTTTTATCTTTGTTTTAGGCAAGAACAATGGGATTCCACCAAAACAAAAGCACAGACACATGGAAAAGGCAAGCGAACAAACATCCGACACCAGAGAAAAACTACCGAATATCTAGAGAAAATCACGGGCAACAAGCACAAAGGGGAGATAATTCTTAATTCTGAAGTTAATTAAAACAGGAGTAAAATTAACAAATTATGAAGGTTGGAGTTAAATGTAAGATAATTCTTAATTCTTTTTCATGCGTGCTCATCACGCACTAATAAGATGTATATACTTTTATTTAAGCAATTTTTTGAAAGATTGGATCCTTATTTAACTGTTTTAATAGCTTGGACTCTAATATAAATAACCCTAAAAGCTCAAACCCTTATTTGAACCTTTAACCTAAATTACATAATAAGCTTGACTGCCTCCTCCCCCTTTCTCCTCTTCTATATTTGACAAAATCATGGAAATCTGCAATCTCACATGTTTTCATCTTGTCAATTGACAATGGCTTCTGATGGCAACTTCGAGTTCGAACTGAATTATTCAACTCTGGAATTGTCAACATAAAGTTTACTCTACACTAGCATTTTCAACTATAGTCATTGTAGACATAGACTTGAGGTTCAGCATTTGACAAAAGAATAAGTGAACACATAAAAATCGAGGATAAACATTACGTTGAGAGATCAAAAGGACGACTCGATCTTGTCATGAAGAGTTACCACCAAGTCATGAGCGTCGTTCAGGAGTTTCCATATATCAAGTTGCCCGGCCATACCGTTGCACTCCCTTAAAATCTCATCCATGCTGCTGTACTTCTCGATGATTGATTTCCTCCTCTGTAACACTGAAGCTGCAATTGCATAAAGCAATAAATCATCGGTTGGAGGTGCCTTCTGCCTCATCCTGCTCCACGCAGACTTTGAAATCCCAGCTCTAATGGCTGCCTGATCTGCCCACATTACCTCCCAAAGGCACATTGTTTGTTCGAATGTCAATTCCCTCCTAAAAAGGACCACCACCATCCTATAAACAAAAAAGCAATCCTCCGCCTGCATCTTCTCCAAATGTCTGTAAAGGTGAGAGTCCTTGCATTTGATTATCTTGGAAACAATATTAAGCTGCCTTCTGATTCCCACCTCATCGAGCCTAAAATTATGTCGAGCTTTCTTCATGAAACCTACAAAACACCAGAAAGCCTCATAATCCTCGGGGATGACTGAAACTATAGGAGAAAGGAGATCACTCATGCCCTGGCAGTAGCCGGTTTCAGGGTCGTAAAGTGCATAAGCTTCAAGGATAGCAACCAAACGCGCAGCGTGGAAAATCCTGCAGGGCTCTAGGTGATCATAATCCTTTAACCCAACAGCCTCAGCTGAACGGCGTGCCCTTCCATCTGACACTGAAGCCTGAGAAGGAGAGTATTGCATCCAGTCAGCATTGGCACGAACAGCATCTAGACGAATGATTCGCTGCCAGGTGGAAAAATCTTCAGTTGCACGCAGCTTTGATATCCCTTCAGTGCTAGAGGGAGGAACATTCCTTTCTGAAGCAACGTCAGGATCATTCTCCTCTCTTTCATCTAAAGAGTGGGAACCCTGAGTCACTTCGGGGTCTTCTGAAGAGTCAGAGTCTGATGAATCACTGTTCAGTTCTGACACATCAGCATTTTCCAGTCTTCTAGAACTGTCATCTCCTTCCAACAATGTACTGGATGGTTCATCTGAGAACTCAGCATCAGGGCTCCTTTCCTCACTAGAGAGAGATTCTCTGGCACTAACAACATCTTCAGAGCTAGATGTGTCTATCTCCTGAATAAGACTTCCACTTTCTCCATTTTGACAAGTTCCACCAGTTTCAGATAACTTAAAACTCCCACTGCCATGTTTTAGGAGCTGCCAGCACTTTCTGCGGAGTTTTTCATACTCTTTCCTTCATCAAAAGGTTTAAAAAAGGTGAAGAAACAAACCAAAGAGGTAATTCATAGTGGCATTTGACTGGTATAGCTAGAAGGAATAACAAAGTAAAAAAGTACACTTAGAGAAAGAAAAGCTAACCTTTTCTGAATTCTTACAGCATCTCTTTCTTCTTTGGAACTGTTTAAGTCATAGCTGTTGCCGAGAGAAAGAACAAAAGAAATGTAAACCACGGCTTGAGACTAGGCTTGATATGTGATGTTGGTTCAAGGAAGTAAAAGAACAGCAAGCAGTAGCAACAACAAGGGTAACAAGGGTTCAGTGAACTTACACTCCAAGGAGGAAGGGCCAGACCTCTGCCCTAATACTTGGATCAACACCCTGCATCAATGGTGTACAAGATCAAGCATTTCAATTACAAAATAGCAAATAGAAGAGAAAATCAATAGGCTAGTTGTAGCATTAACTCACTCTACATCGAACTTTCTTCAAGAAAGTGACTCCACCATCCAGGAGTCGACCATCAGGTGTAAACAAACTTCTCCATTGCTGAGGCGAGAGAGCATGTTTCTTTCTACGGCGATACCAGGGTGATCTGAGCCGACCACTGAAAAAAGGTCAAATTACAAATAGATAATGAGAACTTAATAATAATATGACAAGAAAATGTGATTGACAATAAAATAAGGAAACAAAATTGCGTAACTATAGACACTAATCCTCTCATCTGAGTTTCACATACAAGGTTCATGGAAATAAAAATCATCACTAGATTTGCTAGAAAGGGTGATTTGAGTTATTTCAGCACCATCTTAATACCAATATGTTGTCTACTCTTCTCTCATCAAGCATTACCCCAAATACCACTCTCATGAGCAAAGAATACTGGCTTGCACCAATGAAGATCCATCAGAAGGAAAAGATTTACATTTCAGTTCTATTTTTCTTGGGAGGGGAAAAAGAGGGGGAAACCCGTTCTAAGTTAGGACTGACTCTTGGTCTCCCTCTAGTTTTCCAAATTTATCTAGCTGCTGATTGAAAAAAGAGGGAAACAATCTGATTTCTTGTCAATAAATCGAGTTTTTTTTTTTCCTTTCAAAATATATCGGTTTCATTTGATAATAAGTGTTAATATTCAAATATTGCAACATTAAAGACATAGATCGAAGCAATCTAAAGACAGTAATAATAAGAAGTTGCCAAGTCGCATTAACACATATCAAAATAATATTAATAATATAAGTGAATCAAAGAAAATATTAAAGTTTGAAATAAACAAGCAATCAATGAAGCAATAATAACTGAAAATACTAAGAAAGAAGCTTGAACCTAATAACGCAAAAAGAAGTTTGAGGGAATAAGAATCTAAATGAAGAAAAAAAACGAAGAAAGAGGAAACAAGTAGTTTCGGACTTAAACAAAGGATATCGGGATCTAAATCGAAAATCTAACAAGAGTAATGAAAACAAACAAGTGTTTGAGGGTAAAGAGGACACGACTCACCGATCAGAGGAAGAACAAGAAACTGGTGAAGAAGAAGTAACAACGAATAGAACCGAACGCAAATGAGTCCACGAAGATGAGGACGACGAAGAAGAAGAAGGTGAAGGTGAGTTTGGAGATGAAGATGAAGTCTGACTTCGCCTAAGAGCTCTCATCTATTCGAATTTGATTCTTATCAACTAGTCGTATTACGTACCGTTACTAGGGTTTCGGAGATTACTTTTTACTGTTAAGCATTGAATGATGGATCAGTTTTTTTTTCTTTCAGAAAATTTTCTTTTTACCTAGTTGTAGAGAAGAAAACGGCAGCAAAGAGAGCGAGGCCGACGACGGCGGTGACAGCGACTGTAGTTTTTGAGGACGGCGCCGATAGAGACAACCAGAATCCGCCGCCGCCACCGAAGTGGGGGATTCCGGTAGGGCTGTTGTTGGCCGAAGGGAACATCGAGGGTTTGAGATGGCCGACCTACCCCTTTTTAACTTGTGCTTCGTCTGAGTTTTTCTTTTTCTTTCTTTTTTTTTTAGCTTTAGCGGTGTGTTTGGGTTGGGTTCTAACTTCCAACTAATCAATCTATTAAATTTGTCTCTCTCTCTAGACTCCTACTCTATAGCTTTCTCCAGCTGAGGGATTTCAGATTGATTCCACTACCTATTTCTCTTTCCCTTTTTTTAAAAAAATTAAAACCATATTTATCTCATCCATATTAAGAGGTTGTTTTGTTTGACTTCGGTTTAATTTTTTGTTCAGGTTTAATTTTAGATTTTTTTATTTTCGGGTTAGGCTGGTTATCGGGTTAAATTAATATTGAATCGATTAAATTTTGAGTCAAGTTAATATCGGATTAGATCAATTTTTAATTCTGATCAATATTAGATAGGTTAATTTTCACTTTTAGTCAATCTTCTAATTCGAGTTGAGTTTGGTATATATTCAATTGAGTATATGTAAAATTAAATAAGCGTAAAAAATTTATTTTGTGTCAATCTTATTATTTAGGCTCAATTTCAACTCTTGACCCTTCAATGTCTCGAATTAATCTATCATTAAGAGATTATCATCTTATACAAACTCAACCTATAAGGGTTGTTAAAATTTAAAACTTGAATTTTGAATTGCGTTCATTATCGAGTTTCAATTGATTGTTTTATATTTTTTAAAAGTTTTGCATAATCTTTAAGACGAAAAATTTGATTATTTGAAAATTATTTAATAAAATATAATTTATCATATTTATTTATGGATTAAAATCAATTTAGGTATATTTTAATTGTTTGAGATTTAATTGAATATTTAAATGTTTGATTTGGATATTAAATTAATATTATAAATTAAATAAAATATTAAACCAAATAAATAATTAAAATTAAAAAATAAAATTATACATATATGTGAAAGTTGGAGTGAAATACAATAATTTTATTTTACAATCACTCATATCAAATATTTTTTTTAAATGAAAATTATCGAATCACATACGATGATTTGAAAAAATATAATGGATCATCAAATTTTTACTAAAGTTGGTTGTTAATCAGTAATATAATAAAAAGTATATATATTTACTATTTATTGTACTACTAAAAATAACATATTCGTTCATTTGGGCTCAATTATCTAATCATAATCAGGTCGATGTTTGGTTTGGATCGGATTTGGGCAAATTAAGTTAGGGTTATTTTTGGTTCGGATTGATTTCAGTTCAGTAAATTTTGAGCCGGTTTTGATTCTGTTTGGGTCAAGTTTAGACCGCAATGTTCGGGTCTATATCGAGTCTCGGGTCAAGTTTGCCGGATCTATCCATATTCGAGTGAATAAATAGTTTGAGGGACCTAATTACAATTTTAATAATTTTAAAAGTTCAATAGAAATTTTTAAAAACTTTAAGGGACTTAATAGTAATTTTACTTTTTTAAATATGAGAGTCTACTTAAATTTTTTATTTTTTTAAAGTTTAATAAAAATTTAACAATTTTAAGAGATAATTAAAATATTTAAAAATTATAAAATTTTATATAAAAAAATATAAATTTTGAAGGGATCTAATTAAAATATTAAAATATTCCTATGATATAATATAATCCAAATCTTTGGGGGTGTCAAGGTGCCATCGGACTCCATTGGTTATCTGCTCGTGATTCAGATTAATTTAAATAGTTAAGAATGATTTCTTATTTAATTTAGCTTAATTTATTTACATATTAAGATTAAATCTTTATTTTTTCTTTAAAAAAATAGCGTCACCAACTGATAATTGTGATCATCTCTTCTGTATCTATTGGTATTTGGTTGGTTGATCAAATTGTATATTTTTATTTTCTTATATTTTTTTAAGTCGTGAGTTATAGACTTAGTAAGAACACCATTTTTCTCTTTTTAGAGTTTTTCTTTTCTCTTTTCTCCCCTTTAAGTATGATTACTAAATTTTTTTAAGTCATGTGATTATCTCATATTTTTTTAAGTCATGAGTTCTAGACTTAGTAAGAATTAAATGTGATTTTAGGGGATTCGAACATGACACACTTATGATGCATAAAAACATCTAACCTAAAATTTTATAAACCCTAAAAATTTTATAGACCCTAAAATCTAAAAAAATATGAACCATAAACCCTAAAAATTTTGTAAACCCTAAAAACTATAGTTAATGCATGATTTTAAAAAATCTCTAAACCTTAATCCCTAAAAAATATAGTTAGTGCACAATTTAAGAAATTTATAAACCCTAAAAATTTTATAAACCATAAACCCTAAAAATTATTAATTAAGTTGAAAATCATAAATCGTGCACTAACTATAATTTATATGGTTTAGGATTTAGGGTTCATAAAATTTTTAGAGTTTAGGGTTTATAATTTTTTAAATCATGCACTAGCTATAATTTTTAGGGTATATGGTTTAGGCCTATAAAAAGTTAAATCATGCGCTAACTATATTTTTTAGAGTTTAGAGTTTACATATTTTTAGGGTTTAGGAGTTTATGGTTTATATATTTTTAGGGTTTATGGTTTATAAATTTTTAGGGTTTAGGGTTTATAAATTTTTTAAATTATGTACTAACTATAATTTATAGGGTTTAGAGTTGAGAGATTTTTTAAATTATGCATTAACTATAATTTTTAGGGTTTAGAGTTTATACATTTTTAGGTCCTATAGTGTATAATTTTTAGGGTTTAGGGGTTTAGATTTTTTGGGTTTATAAATTTTTTAGGGTTTATGGTTTATAAATTTTAGGGTTTAGGGTTTATAATTTTTTTAAATCGTGCATTAACTATATTTTTTAGGGTTTATGGCTTAGAGATTTTTTTAAATTATGCACTAACTATAGTTTTTAGGGTTTGTGGTTTATAAAATTTTTAGGGTTTAGGGTTCATAATTTTTTTAGGTTTTAGGGTCTATAAAATTTTTAGGTTTAGGGTTATAAAATTGTGGGTTAAATGTTTTTATGCATCATAAGTGTGTCATGTTTGAATCCCCTAAAATCACATTTAATTCTTTTTTCATGGCATTAACAATCATATAACTCATATATTAAATTTTTTGTTTCATGTTATAAATATGAGTCTAGCCCAGTGGTAGAGGCTTCACCCTACACCCAAGGGATTGTGAGTTTGATTCCCCCAACTACATTTGTGCAATGCTTTGATTTTTCTCTCCAATAAGGTGGTGACACGTGTTACCCCCTTAATTGAATAATTAATTTATTTTATTAAATTGAAACTAGGAGTAAATTGATTAAATGTGAAAATCGCGAGGACTAAATGTGTAATTATACAAGTTTTTGTTAACTGTCACGTCAACCTCTCCGTTAGGTTTTAACAGATGGTGGCTATATTAGAACCATATCAATAGTTGAGTGGTCATTTTGACAAAATTAAAAGATCGGTGGTCATTTCGACACCAACCCCAAAGATCGATGGTCTCCCATATAGTTTATATTTTTTTACTAGATTGTATAATTTTTTTAAACTAATTTATTTATGAATTTACCTTCCATTATCTCTGTTTGTGACGTTTTCAACAATAACGTCCGCATGTGACGGTACACCTCGTATCGTAACATGTTGTTATGGGTATCCATTGTTTATATATCATGTTAGCAATGTGCATAGATGCGTAAAACATTTAAATATTGTCTACCTTAGGGAACATAAGCAATTCAGTAAGTGCAGAATTGTCGAAGTTTCATTCGGATACTTGAAATTTGGAAACATTTAACTACATTATACTTGGTGTCATTCTTTTAAAATTTTAAAATATTTTAATGATTTTCTTTTGATTAAAACATATTTTCAAAACCTGGTTTGAAATCAAATAATTCAAGTGTCTAATCCAAGACTTCATAACTTGATTCCATGTTGTAATATGAGCTTAATAATCATTTTAAACTTGTAGAAATTGCCAAGTGGCAATTTATTTATGGAAATTTTTTGTAAACCAAATTCTCACCTGAACTTGATGCTCATAACTATTAACCTGCTTTTAGGGTATGACACAATTGTAATAGAAGTGGTTCACAAGATGTTGGAGACCATGTTGAGAGCCATAGGACTTTATCGAGGGAAATTAGACGGTAGATGAGTTTCAATGCTATATCCTTAAGTATAAGGGACACTTGTGATGGCACGTGTGTAGTTGCATGGTCGTTGAATGAGACGTGATGTTGCTTGTAATTTTGTCTATTCACCACTGATTGCGAAGGGTATCGCACAGTTCGCAGGTGATTTCATGCATCGTGGTCCTCGTGCATTGTCACGTTGATCGCTGAATATCCTTCGTGTTACGCTGTCCGCAGTCTTGTTTATTGTGGTCTCAACACGTGGTTGTAGGTATTTATAGGTACTAATAAAGTTTTACAAACAAAACTAAAAAAATATAATTATTCATCTAATTTATAAAAGGATGTTTAGTCATTTGAATTTATTTGATTTAAATTAATTAATAAAATTTTGAATTCGATCAACCTAAATGACAAAAATATTTTATTCAAGCACAACTTTCTCGAGAAAATTGTGTTGTTGTTGAAGCCCTGAGGCTCCATTTTTCCTCTAAATGGAAAGATTGATGATATCAAAAACTGATTGCTTCTCAGTAGACAAAACCCTCCAAATCAAATATGATTCAGACATTGAAAATGATTTTGTCCTAATTGTGGAAGACAATCAACACCATAAATAACTCAAAAAAGATTAAAAAAAGGCTTTTGGATTCATCAAGCAAAGTGGCTCAAACTTCAAACAATAGTGAACCCAGTGGGGACTCAAAGCAGCCTGAAATGACTAGGACCACCCAGGATAAGATAGGGTAAAGCCACTGATTTGGGTACTTGAAATCATTAAAGCACAAAAGGCAAAAGATAGGGTTATTTAAATTGTAAGGCTGAAAAATTAAATTGTCAATAAAAATGTAAGAAAATATTTAAAATATAAGGAAATTTAAAATTTTAAGGGTAATCGGCCTTTTCAGCATATTTGATCTATCTCTGATTTTTATATTAAAGCAGCTGATGTATATTTCACAATTCATCGTAAATCATGGGTAAGATATTAATATTAGTTAACAATCTCTGAAGTAAGTAATTAATATTTTTTTATTTTAAGTTATAAGTTCATGATCCAATAAAAATAATTTTTTTTCTCTCCTACGGTAAAACTTGTTCAAAAAAATCAACACTGTTTTGGTCAAAAAATTGGGGCTATAGTGTTTTCCTACGCATGGTAAAAAGATAAAAGAGGGGGAAGAAAGAAAGAGATGTGCTTAGAGAAAAAGAAAAGTAAACAAATGTAGCAACCAAAGTGGAGGACCATACCCTAAAGAGATATTTTACATGGGTACCCTGCCTTCTGTTTTCTAGCATAAGATCAAAGTGGATAGAATATCAATATTTCGTGAGGTCATTTCCGACCTACAATTGGAAACTTCCTATACAATTTGTGAAGATGACTTTGTATTTTATCTCGATTTTTTATATTTTCAAATGTTTAGGTTGAATTTTATTATAAAATAATATATATTTATGAATATATTGAAGTGATTATAAAATAATATAAGTTTATTAATTTTAATTATTTAATAACGTACACACATCAAATAGACAGATTATTTGAACTTGAGTCTTCTAGAGACAACATCCTTATTTTCATTGAAACCATTTGTTGGGTTTTTATAAACTTAAATCTAAGTTCGAAATTTCACTATATGTGAATCATATTATAATATATTTGATTCAATGTATTATAATAATTAATTTTAATTGTAATTACATAGTAATGTATAGCTTGTAAGTATAAATTAAAAAATTATATTTTTAAAAAATAAATAAAAAGCGAGCATGCTTAAAAATACCCACCCCTACTCTAATAAACGTAGCAATTAACATTCGAGAGTGATCGAAACTAAAACTTTAACTAAACAAGTTGATGTTTAGTTTGTACTAAGAGATTTTGAGAATTATAATTATGAGTCTCTGATTTAGTAACGATAGTGTTGGTGAAAGCTTCACTGTTTACTTAGTGACGGATTTGATTTGTTAGAAGGGTGAGTTTTGAACGCGTGGCTTTAGGTGATCTCATTATAAGGGTGGGTTTTGCTGTATGTGGTATGATGGTTGTTTTATTGTAATTTCATCACTGATTATATTATATTATATTATATTCTTTTATTTTATTTTAAGATTTAAAAGATTTTTAATTAGGTATATAATTTAAATTTAAGACGTATATGATTTACCCCTTAATAAAATTATAATTGTCGAAAACAAAAAAATTAATGTTTGAGATTAGAATTTTACTATCTGCTACACATTCTTTTACGACGCAGTGCATGCTTAATAATCATAGATATTTTTTTTAGAGAAAATATATGAGCATCCATTGCTTCAAAGCCAAGACACTTTCCTGAGGACTCGATTGCAAGCTTGAGAACCCCAAAACCAAACTCAATTTGCAAGAAAAGGAAAGATACCGAACCACCTACAAATACCATCATTTGACTACTTGTAGCGTCAACATCAAATCTCTTGCTACTTACTTATGGCAAATTGGCAAGTGACAAAGTTTAATAATTTAAAATTGTTGTTGCATGCTTTAGGAGGATCAATAAATAACATTATATATCGTCACCGATTCATTACTCTATTTTAAAATATATGTCTAATAAGATGTACAATGTCACAATATTTATATTTTAAGATTTTTTTGTCGTATATTAATGTCTCTGTCTTTCTAGGATGTTTTCTCGTCCCCACCTTGAGTCATTCATCATCGTGAATGGTGATTATTACAATTGTCCACCATGCCTACCTTATCCCTTGCGCGTTCGATGTGAAACAGAATAGTCAAATAATCGTTCTGATATCATTTGTCACATGACTATTAATTTCTTCCCAAAAAACGTATTATAAAATGTGTATCGTTACCGCATTTATATCTCAAAATCTTATATTTTTTCAATGTAAAATTATATTTCCCTTGCTTCTTTAGGACATGATACTTTCTCTATTCCACCCATGAAACTAGGACAACGTTTGAAATTTTTTGTTGAGGATCGAACTTGAATTCTAAGTTTTTATTACGGTCAAAATATAATTTTCTTATTTATTGATGTTTAACTTTATAATTCTAAAATAATTAAAATACTACTGTTAAAAAATACAATTTTACGGTATAGTAATCTAATTTTAAATTATTTGTGCATAATTTTATTTTAATCTTTTGTACTCTTCATCTGTTTGTGCTGTTTTTTTTACAATGACAATTAAATTTTATTAATAATTATAAAAATTATCTTAAATATAACACATCTAGAAGGAAGAATAATATAATTCACCAAAATATTATAATGATAAAATTTAAAAATCTTTCTGAATCTTCTTGTTTGTGCAAAAAATGTAAATACTTCTTCAAATATTAGCATACTGACAAAATTTAAAAATCTTTCTGAATCTCTTTGTTTGTGCAAAAAAAATGCTTTCATAAATATTAGCATACTGATAAAATTTAAAAATCTTTCTGAATCTCCTTGTTTCTATCAAAACGAGATGCTTTATCGGGTGAGAAAAGAGTTGTGAGCGAACTAAACTATCAGGCAAATTGTTCCGCTACTCAAGTCTGATTATATCAACAAACAACCATCAACTGAGTGGTGATCTATCTTTCTATGACCACCGACAAAATAAAATTAAAAAATTAGAACCGTAAAAATCTCTGTATGAACACCAAACGATCGTTAAAGTATGCTGAAATCATGTCAAAACAACAGATAAAATGAATCACAAAAATTAAAAACGTACTATAAAGACAGAGAAAACATATACTACAAAAACATAAAATCTTATTAAAAATACAAAAAATATAAAAATAATAAACCCCGATTATCGACGATTAACACTAAAATTAATCATCTGCCACCAACTAAAAACACAAATATGACAGAGGCTACCGCGCTGGGCAGAGACAACTTAAGAGAAAAACCAAGGCTAG
The DNA here is from genome assembly GCA_019671005.1 of Hibiscus mutabilis. Lineage (NCBI taxonomy): Eukaryota > Viridiplantae > Streptophyta > Magnoliopsida > Malvales > Malvaceae > Hibiscus > Hibiscus mutabilis. Next base: position 2,043,968 of record CM033712.1, on the reverse strand, counting down.
GTTTTGTCTAGGCTGTCTCTTAATATTAAATGTATTTTAATAACATCATTATTACATGTTTTGTTGCAATGGAATGATTCTCATAATTCAACCTTATGTTTTGTCTCTTTTAAGTGAAGTGGTGTCGAAATTTGTGCTAAAATGCTAACATCATAATACTTCTATATAGAATTTACACGATATTTTCAAAAAAAAAAAAAATACACGATAAATAATTAGATAGGGCTTCCTTGTAACATCAACAGTAATTCTATTTAATCATATAAATTCACGTAAGATTATTTTTCATGTTAACTTTTATGAAAAATTATTAAATCAATCTCATTTATCAAGTTATTTATAATTTCAGTCAATAAAATTTATTGATTTATTTTTTAAAGTAAATTATTACTTTTTTTCTACATTTTAATAGAAAATAAGTAGTTGTTTTAGTAATTATTAAATAATAATTTTAAAATAGATGAATTTTATTGACTAGAACCACGAATAACGTGTTGAGCTGGGTCATCTAATAATTTCTCCAACTTTTTTACTAATAAATTTTCCCAAAAATTTGTCAATTTTTTTATGTTTTCAGTCATATTCCTATAAACCTCCTCATTTTCCTCCATCTAATAATTTCTCTTCCACCATGCTACAGTGCATGCTGCTGTTGCTGGTTTAGTACCAATATAAACGGTTCGAAGGTTTACGAAGTCTTGATAATTTATTAAAATAATATCCTTTAATTTATAATTTTATAGATATATAAGTTTTTTAAACATATATTTTTATTTTAGTAAAAAATATATATTACGAGGCTGTTTTAAAGTTATTTTTTCTTGTATTTTATTAAACCAACATCTTTTATTTTCCCTATAAACATTTAATTCAATTCATTTTAGATCATTCTTTTCTTGGGGGCCTTATATGATCGCTCACTTTGCATATGTTCAAAACTCCGACTGAGTGCAAAAAACTATTTGGCCCATCTGATAAATTAAAAGCCTAATGCTAATCTATGGCATTAATAATATAGATAGATTTATGACAATCAGACAAGTTTAAATTGATAATTAAAATTATTCATTTTTTAATAAAATTATACTCATTCTTAACTTCTTTTTTTAATCTTAATTATCAATTTACACTCTTCAAAAAATTTAAAATCAATATAAAAAAAATTATACTGTGTAATTAGATACTATCTAAATCATATTCAATAGAAGATGAGTTGACCAAGGAATGTATTGGTTGTGAGTGTCCTCTGTTTTAGGTCAATGGTTGTTCTTAAAGCATGATAATTTTTTTGGTTAGCATATGGTCAAATTGAACCATTTTTAGAACTCAAACTTACTAAAAAAATCAATTAAGTTTTATTTGTCAATTATTTGCAGTGAATTGTCATGCTTGTACCGTTTATCACCATATTAAAATTATCATGTTAATATTGTGAATCGTCATATTGAAATTATTTATTACATTAACACTGTAATAATAATGACAGTTTTCGTCAATTAAATGAACACATTAAATTTTTTTCTTAAAACTTTTAATACATAAAGAAATTTTACACATAATACTGGATTTAACATAATCGTACTCAAAATATTTCATGCACTAATAAATTGAGCATGAAATGGTAGGGGAAATTGCTGCATATTGCAGCTGGAAAAAAAATAAGGGAACATCGAGGGTTTGAGATGACCGACCTACCCCTTCTTTTTAACTTGTACTTCCTCCGAGTTATTCTTTTTTCTTTTTTTAGCTTTAGCGGTGTGCTTGGGTTGGGTTATAACTAATCAATCAATTTTATTCGTCTCTCTATAGCTTTCTCCAGCTTAGAGATTTCAGATTGATTCCGCTACTTATTTATCTTTTCTTTTCTTTTCTTATATTAGAATCACACTTAGATTAATTTAATCATCAAGAACGAGAATCAACAAGTATTTTAATAGAAAAACGAATAATATATATTTGAAGAAATACGAGTTTAAATTATTTTGTTTATATAGTCTATGTCTATTATCAAAGTGTTTAGAATATCTATGAACGGATATTATCTTGTAATCACTTTCAGACTATTAAAATATCGTTAAAAATAATTTTTTTTATTTAATTTATCTACATTATTAAAAATTTAAGTAAAATACACAAATGATCATTAAACTGCCCCAAAAAAATTAGTCAATGTAGTTTATTATACAGTCAACTACTTTTTTATATTTTTGAAATTTAAGCTGTGTTTGATTAATGTAATTGTAATTTTGGAATTTAATTTTTTTTATATTTTCGGTATTTTGTAAGTTGTAACGCCTCACAAAGTAAGATAATTTGATTGGAATTGAGTAGAAGAAAAATAAAACGAGAATTGATGCCAATGGTTTCGAACTAGTGCCCTTCGGCTTGGTGAGCTCCGGTTTTAGCCATCAGGGCTAAGGCAACCCGGCCTACACCAAAATAATTATAACAAAAATTGGAATAATCTGAACCAAAAATAATTAATATACCCAACTTCCCGCTTAATTGCTATCTGCTTCGGCTTTGATAGAAGAGTCTAGAGAAATTCTCAAAGCTTTCCCCAACCCCCACCGTCCTCTTTGTCCGATCTCCGTCACCGCCCCGCCGTGGCAGTCACCGCCAGCGCCGGTATGACCGCTGCCTCACCCCGACTCCAGCCCTAGCCGCCGCTCGCGCGATAGCGCTACCGTTTGACGTGAAAGTCGGTTTGAAGAATCGTCAAATCCCAAAGGTCTGACCATTCTGTTTTTCACGATTTCCGTCGCCGTACGACGTCGGTGAGAGTCACCGTCGCTGCCTTCGTTCTCCTCGTGCCGCGGCGAGCAAAACCCAGCTCCCCGATCGCCGGTCCGTCGTTGTTTGGGGGTCGTCGGAGGAATTGAGAAAACCCTTCGATTTCCCCCCTTTTCCGTCGTTTTCAGCCGTCATCCGCCGTGGCAAGCTTCAATAAACTCTTCCTTTTAAGTTTCTGCGTCTTCCACTTGCTATTACAAGTGTCCCTTATGCTTGGGATATATCATTGAATGTCTATTTTCCTTCGATGAAGTCTTATGGCTCTCAACATAGTCTCCAAAATCATGTGAACCACTTCTATTACTATTGTGTCATACCCTAAAAACAGGTTAATAGTAATGAGTATCAAGTTCGGGTGAGAATTTGGTTTACTAAAAGTTTCGATAGATAAATTGCTACTTGGCAATTTCTTCAAAGTTTAAATGATTATTAAGCTCCTATCACAGCATGGAATCGAGTTATGGAGTCTTGGATTAGACACTTGAATTATTTGATTTCCAACCAGGTTTTGATTTCCAACCAAGTATAAATGTAGTTAAAGAAAATGGAAAATGTTTCCAAATTTCAAGTATCCGAAAGAAACCCAGACAATTCTTTACTTACTAAGGCTGTGTTTGATTCATGTAATTGTAATTCTGGAATTCAATTTTTATATTTTCCGGTGTTTGGTTCATGTAAAACAATTCAGTCAACGTAGTTTGTTTTACGGTCCATTATATTTCTCTTTCAACTAAAAAAGAGTTCATTCAATTTTTATATACTAATATTCTTTCTTCCCTCTATAGCATATTTGTACTCGTTAATATTACTATCCTTGCTTATCTTGGTTTTTCTAGTCGTTGCCTTCAAATGTTCTGTCATGGGTTGTATTGATGGTCTGACAAGTTAGTTTATTTTTTCCTTGATAAAAAATTTGATTGTAGAGTTGAAGTTTCCAACTTAGGTTCTTCTCAACTGCATGGTGTGCATGATGGAACAATCTCAATCATATTGCAAGGGAGCTGAAGTGTTATTAAATCTCCAGCCCACCTCCTCAGTTACCATTCAATATCATCCGCACTTTGGTCCTCATGATGATTTAATTCTACTTGAGCTTGATGATAAATTTCTTCCCGATGTCCTCTACCAAAGGTAAGGTGTAATTTTTGTTCAGCATGTACACTTTCTAATGTAATCTTTGGAAGGATCCAATTTATCTGTTTTCTTTGACCATCTCTTCTAGGGTAACCTTGAGAGGACAGCCTGATGAAGATGCAGTTCTTTGCACCAAGTCAAAAACTTACTCTGTTAAGTTTGTTGGGACCTCAAACTCTGTGTTCCTTGTACCGCCTGCAGGTTATTCAACATCGCATGAAAACCAGCAAGATTGTGATGGGGAAAATTACAAGCAAAAAGTTGCTGCATCAGTCATCAAAGTTGCACCTGGTAACATGGAGCTTGTTGAGGTTGCTCCCAGACTTGATAAGCTCAAATCGATTCTCTCTGAGAATCTTTATGTGTCTGATGAGGCACTGGCAATGGACGATTTGGAATTTCTGGAAACAAGTACGAAAAAATTGTATAAATGGGATGATCTCATAAACAAGGTTCAGGCTAGTGACGATGAATTGAAGACTGGATTGCAGGCCCTTTCAGCTGTGGAGATTGATGGGTATTGGAGAATTGTGGATGAGAAATACATGGACATGATTCTTGGGATGCTTTTGCAGAATTCTGTGTTGAATGACTGGTCACTGAACGCTCTTATTGAAGAAAAAGTCGTGAGTGTATTGGAATCAGATGGATTTCCATGTAAACTTGCATACCATTGTTTGAATGTCTATGGTAGTAGGGTGGAGGAGGCCATGGATGGAGGTGTCTGGAGGCTGGATGCAAGAAGAGTATGTGTGCATTTTGCGAGGAGGATCTTGAGAGAAGGAAAGCGGAAGTTGGAGAGTTTCATGGAAGAGTGGTTGCGGATGATTCCTGAAGAGATGCAGCCCAGTTTTGATATGTTGGAAGGCGAAGTGTTGACTGAGAAGCTTGGCGTAGAGACATGGGTTCATGCCCTGAGTGTTTCCTCGTTGCCCTCAACTCCTACAGAACGTTTTGCCATCCTCTTCAAAGAGCGATCAAAATGGGAATGGAAAGATTTAGAGCCCTACATCAGGTCCAATTTTTTTATGTTCAAACTTGTATCATACATTAATATCATCTAACTCCGCTTCGTTTTTTCAGGGATCTAAATGTACCGGGGCTTTCATCGGAAGCTTTGCTTATGAAGTACACTCGAAGATCTCAACCAAGCATTGACGCGGAACCTGTTTTTAGTGCTAGATAATAGGTGTAAAGTGCCATTATTGTGATTTCATGCGAATTCAGTGATTTAGTATTAGAGTAAAGCTGTTTACTGTCATTTTTATTAATGTTAATGTTATGATTAACGAACTACACTATAATACTATTTCGCGGTTCTTGTTCCTGAATATACATTTATTGGACTAGTACGAAACATGAAATACCAGGATTTTAGTTAGATAGGCATTAGTTTTGCGTGATCAAGACTATGGACTCTCCTGCATGTTTCAGTTTCGGTATCCAATGATAATAATTTTAAGGGTATATCACTTAATTTTGTTTTCAGATTTATTTTGGTTATTATATTTTAAAAACGATAAATTTACTTTTAAAATTTTACTTTTTGATTTATTGTAGTCATTTTAAATTATTTTATTAATATTTGAGTATAATTTAAAATATTTTATTATTATTAAATATAAAAGTTAATTTAAAATAAGAACAAATATTTTATTATTATTAAAAAAATAAAATAAAAACCCCAAATCTCCCAACAATCAAAACCTCAAACCACTTTCATCTTCACCGGTCACCTACCCTTTCGCGGGCGTTATCTTCACCGGCCACCCACCTTTCGCCAGCGTTACTCTCACCGGCCCCTTACTCATTCGCCGGCTTGCCTTCTCTCCATAATCTCCATGCCTGCAGCAAAGTTCAAACCTTTTTAAGCATTTTTGAGTGAAAAAGCATAAATGATAATCTGTTGACATCCATCTTCTTCCACTTTTTCTCTTCAAACCTTTCCGCGTCGTTTCTACTGCCACTCTCCCTATTTGCATCTCAGGTAAAAGTGATGGGAGCATCAACACATTTAGGGAAAAACTCTTTTCGCCTTCGCCGGCAATTGCGGACGATAATAACCAAACCCAATTACGAAAAGCACTTTGCAATCAGCTTATAAGTTTAGGTGTATAAACGAAATTGAAATTTAAATTTGAATTGATTTTTGAGTCTGAATTATGAACGACGATTGATGTGGAAGGGGATCGGTGCCGAAACCATGAAGCAAGTGTGATTTGATGAGAAGTTAGAGGTGCCGATAAGGGGTTGAGAGGAGATTTGGGGTGAAAATTTTTATTGGGATTTATGGAGGGATGACACTGGAAAATGGGTGGTTGACGCCGGCGAGAGGATGGGTGGTCGGTGAAAGTAACGCCGACAAAAGTGTGGGACGCCGGTGAGTGTTGAAGGGATTTGGGGATTTTATTTTAAATTTTTTATTTAATAATAAAAAATATAATTTTTTATTTTAAATTATTTTTATATTAAATAATAATAAAATATGTCAAGTCATACTCAAATATTAATAAAATAATTTAAAGTGACCAAAATAGGTCAAAAAGTAAAATTTAATGAGTAAATTGATAGTTTTTAAAGTTCAATGATAAAAATGAGTTTGAGAGTAAAATTAAGTGATGATTTAGATATTTTATCGTAATTTTAATCTTAATCATATCAAACACAACCGGAGGCTAGCTCATAGAAAACCCTTAAATTTTTACACCATGTCAACACATCCTAATCCAAAAAAACGTGTAAGGTATATTGTTTTGAGAGAATTTAGGTTTAAAATTTTTGAATATATATCATAAAATGAATATAAATTATATTAAAAATAATATATATTTATATATAAAAAATGCTTTGATATACAAGTTTAGGGGTATAAATGAATCGAGCTTGAACGAACAAGACTGCGTACGTGTTTGTTTGTTTATTTTTAAAGGTGTTCATATTCGGTTCGTATTTGTTTAAATTTTTAATATTGTTTGTGTTCATTTATTTATTTTTAAAGGTGTTTATGTGCGTTTGTTTAGTGTTCATAAGCGTTGTAACGACCGAAATTTTAGGCTTTGTAAAATTTAAGTCTCGGACTCAATTTATTTGGGCCTTATGTTTGGAAGTCTAAATCAAGGATAATTGGATTTGAGCTTTGTGATAAATTAAAAGAAATAATGTGTCGAGTTAATTTAAAAAGAAAAGAAAAAAATGGAGAGGTTTTATAAAATAAATAAAAAGTAGTTGATGATGTGATGGGGAGAAAAAAATATTTTAAGAAAGAGAAAAAAAGAGAAAAAGAGAAAAAAATAAGAAGAAGAAATTTTGAGCCTCGATTTACAACTGCCGGTGCCGCCGTGCACGCTTTCGTCTGAGCTACCGTTCGTCAGAGTAGAGAAAAAGAAAAATTAGAAAAGCTGGTTTGACATGTTTTAACTGTCATCGCCGTAAACGAAGGCCACAATCGAAACCAGCGGTCGAAAAACAACGAGACTGGAGTTCGTCGTTACCGTCCGGCCACCAGAGGACGGCTTACACGCCGCCCATGCGAGTGGGCGTGTGCTAGCCCAGGCGGGTGCACCATGCTTCAGTGCACTGCGCCACACCAGAATCCGCTCAGCTGGGTGCACGTGAGATTGTCTGCACCGGATAACGCCCCGCTGGTGCACCCAGCCTCCCATGCACTCGCCCGCATCTGATCTCGCTCTTAGGGTACACCCAGCTTGCTGTGCACCGCGCCGCACCAGATCATTTGGACAGTTGACCAGCCAGATTCGGTAGAAAATGTCGATATAAACGTTTTAGTTTTCTCACTTTCAATCTCTTTTTCATGGATTTTAGAGCATTTTTCTGTAAAATAAAAGCCGGATTCGGACTCAAGGGAGTGAGACGAAGTGACCGGTGAAATATGAGATCGAACGACCACCATCTATAGCCATCGGCGATGGCGGCGAATGGTGGTTGGCAGAAAATTTGGTTTTCCTTTTTCTTTTTTATTTTAAATTATTTTTATTTTAAATAATAATAAAAAATGTCATATCATGCTTAAATAATAATAAAATATTTGTGAGTGGCCAAAAACATTCAATATATAAAGTTCAGTTATTAAATAAAAAATTTTAAAGTTGAGTGACAAAAATAGGAGTGAGAAAATTATTGAGTGATGAATGGTATAATTTAACCTTTATTATTATTATTTTTATTGTTGTCACGATTTTTACAAATGTGTGTACATTTGACGATTATTATTATTATTATTATTATTATTATTATTATTATTATTATTATTAACTTAGTTTATCGGTCAAATCATGATATTTGTATAACCATACCTATCGTAAAAAAACCCTAGTGTTTCCGGAAACCCTAGCAACCCTGTGAACTATCCTATTCCCAATACCGACCAATCTCTGAATGGCAATGTCGTGGTGGCCACGGCCATGTCTGAGGGCGTGTCATCGCCTGCTATCTCTGGGAAAGTGACTCGTTTTGAGTTCCCTCGTATCCTTGAGTGACCAGGGTCGCCTGTCCCTTTGGAGGATCAGCATGCTATTAAAAAAGTTAAAAATAAAGACGAAATCCCTTGCATGGATGCTGCAGATCCTATGCATTTGGTGGGCTCATCACCGGGTACCCTGGATATGTCTACCATGTCGATGGAAACAGATGAGCAACAAAAGACACAAGGTAAGTTGGGCGAAAAGGTGGCTATACTTGAAACCAATGTGACGACTTCATATGCGACTGCCTTGAACGGGGTTACCCTAATCCATCGGCCACATCCCCTCCCTTAAGAGAGCAAGATATTGGTTCAATGCAGAGGATGTTATAATTGATCATAGTGGTTTAGTTCCCTCCATCCATTTCTCAGAAAGGGTGCATGCGCTAATTGATGATAGAATGAAAACAATGGTTATCGTTAGACTCTTAGGGAAGACAATTGGCTATGGGCTCTACATGCGAGGATCTCTGTGTTATGGTCTCCCGTTAGCAATTTTTAATTGATTGACCTGGATAATGACTCTTTTTGGTCAAATTTGAACAGACTGAGGACTACTTGAAAATTCTCAGTGGACTATCTTTGGGAGCTATCTGACGGTCCAAACATGGAGTAGATCTTTCTCAATGTCAGAGAAACATCCATCACAGGTAATTGCCTGGGTTAGGCTGCAAGTTTGCCTTTCTGATACTATACTAAGGCATTATTCAGGTGGATTGGTAACTTGATAGGTAAAGCGAAAGGTGGATTACAACACAAATGCAGGTGAAAGGGGACGGTTTGCTAGACTTGCTGTCATCGTGGACCTCAAAAAGCCATTGTTGCACTAAAATATATCACATATACAATATATAACATACACTAAAATATATCATATATTAGTATATAGAAATAGTATCATATATTAGTATATACAAATAGTATCATATAAAAAACCATATATTATGTAGGTATTATAAGCATATATTATACATATTATATGTAATATTTATAACCATATATTATATACTTAAAAGATATACCATATAGAATATTATATATATAAACTATTATTATAATAAAAAACTATACATTATACATGAAAACTATATATTATATTATACTATATATTATATATTTATGAGCCACATATTATATAACATATATTATATACATTTAAACTATATATTATATATAACATAAAAGAAGGCGAGTTAAAATAAATACGGAAATAAAAAACAAGCAAATAGATAACTGTGGAAATTTAAAGGCACCGAGCATGTGACCGGATTTGAGCGAGAAAAGAGTAAAACGATAAACGCAATAAATATCCGAAAAGGATTGGATCGAACATAAGGGTAAAGTGCAAGAAAAATAAATATCCGAAAAGGACTGGATGGAACGAAAATAAAGTAAAGTGCAAGGAAAATAAATATTCGAAAAGGACCAGATCGAGCAAACGAAAAGCGTAAAATAAAATGCGAGAAATTAGAGGCGGAAATTAAGTTATCTGGAAAAAGTACCGGATCGAACGTAAATAAAATGAGGTACAAGAAACTAAAAGTTAAAATTAAATGTTAGTGTTAGATATTAATATCCATATAATATAGATAATACAATATAAATAATAAAAATAATAATAATAATAATAATAATAATAATGATAATGATAATAAGATAATACATATATACGTATAATACTAGACATATATTTTGCTTGTATATCATATAATAAGAAAAGATTACCAATAAACTTACAAATATTTCCATTTTTTATCACATGGAATAAAGTAACAAGTTCATTAATTAAAGGCATAAATTATATAAAAGTCTAAGAAAAGAATGTACCCAAAATCCTAATAGATTGGATTAAAAGTTGAAATGGATCCCCAAATATGTTGATGCTCTTGCTGGGCCACGTGGGGTGCTAAATTCCACTCCCTTTTCTTTCCTTTTTGTCTTTTGCAACCAGGCCTAGAGTGTAGCTTGTTGGACCCGGGTCACTCCTTGGTCTAATGAACCGGTTTAGTTCAGGCCGAAAGGGTTAAACCCTCTTTTTTCATCATCGTTGTTCCGATGGCCATTCTGGCGAGCCAAGACTGTCTCAACAAAGCCGTCGCTCCCCCCTTCCCTTGTTCGGTTTACTTTTTCGAAAGAGGGCCAAATACCATGAACAAAGGGTCTTTAAACTTTTGGCTCTCTACCGTCGGATCTGCTCCGACCACCATTAGATCACCACCGAATCAAGATATGTTGCTCCTTTCACCGTCTGGAACATCCTCACCGTTGAGATTCAGACGGCGACACTCTAAACGCCGGTGACGAGCCTCGTCAGAAACGTAAACCGTTTTTGTTCTCTTTTTCAGTTTTAATTTTTTTTAGGTTTGCTCTAATTTTCCTTACTTTCGTTTTTGGGACATATTACTTGTTGATAGTGTGGTGTGAAGGATATAATTTAGTGGTAAGGTTTGAACCGGGAAGGATGGAAGATAAAGGGATTTTGGCAGTGGATATGGGTTAAGGGTATATGACAATGGTGAATTGGTGGTTTGGGAATTGATTTGGTGACGAACTGGAAATGGTGGTCGGCCCCTCAATGGCCGGTGAGTGTGCGAGTGTATATGTTGAGGGCTATGTAGTGGGCTCGGGCATGGAAAAAATGGATCTTTTTCTTTTTCAGGGTTCAAGGGGTTTATATATATATATATATAGTGATGAGGGGTATTTTTGGTTTATCTCCTTAAAATGAGAATCAAGGCTTAGTGAGATATTTTCATTTTAGTATTTTTGTCCTCGTGTAAGAACCAAATGTAATGGGCCATGTAGTTTTGGGCTTAGGGTATAAGGTTTTGGGTATTGAAAAGGGTAATGTGGATTGATTTTATTTCGAGCATTTAATTTAACCCAAAAATTGGGTGTCTACAGCTGCCCCTCTTTGCTTATTACTGTGAAAAAGGAATAGAGCAAAGACGGAGGGACACAAATTTTGTCCCACTTCCCTGTCTATATATTCGGAGCTATGGGTTCTTCCCTGTCTATATATTCGGAGCTACGGGTTATTCCTATATAAAACTGTTCACCCTTCCTCTTCCTAAAATCTGGAGCTATGAGTATCTTCCTCCTTCACTCCGAAGTCTTTAAGCTTATGAGTATCCCCCCATTCGCTTTGAAATCTCTAAGCTATGAGTATCTGCCTCATTCGCTCTGAAATCCTGATGCGGTGAGTTTGAAATCCTTCGGCTGAAATTCCTGAGCTTTGAGTATCTACCTCCTTCTCTCTAATGTGGCGAGTTTGAAATCCTTCGTCTGATGTCCTTGAGCTTTGAGTATTTGCCTCCTTCACTCTAATGGGGCGAGTTTGAAATCCTTCGCCTGAAATCCTTTCTGGGTTTTTTTGCTCTCTATTTCTTCTCATGTGGTACCAACTTTATCTTTCAAATATTTTTGAACTTTCTCGGACAGTTCCTCTTCTTGGTCCCCTAACTTTGATCTTTTCTTGCTTTCTTCTTCTCTTCTTGGTAATGGTTGTGCCCCACCTCTCACCCGGGTTCACCTTTTATGCCCCCTAAATCTTTTTCTCTATAGTGCCTAAATTAAAAGGTTTTTAGAAAAAACATCATTGTGATGGGGCTAAATTAGGAAATTCTTGTTTTAAGAAAAACAAGTCCTTATAAAAGGAAATAATTTGAACTATCCTTGTGAAAGGATCTTATCAGCAGCTACTTCTTTGTTGTTGTTTTTTTCAAATATCTTTATGGAAGGATCGAGATAAAAGAATCTTTTCTTCGTTTAAGAAAAACATCTTTATGAAAAGAGAGAATTGAGAAATTCTTTGTTTAAGAAAAACTTTATTAAGAAATGATTGAATTAAGAAATTCGAATTTTAAGGAAAACATCCTTATGGAGGGATTAAAATTGAGAAATTTGAATTTTGAGGAAACATTCTTTTGGAAGGATAAAATTAAGAAATTTGGATTTTTAAGAAAAATGTCCTTTTGGAATGATAAAATTGAGAAATTTGGATTTTGAGGAAAACAACCTTTTGGAAAGATAAAATTAAGAAATTTAAATTTTAGGAAAACAACTTTGAGGAGGATTAAGATCGAGGATTGGAAGACCTTTAGAAATCCTAATTACACAAGTCAAATTACTCTTGATTCTTTCGAGATCCATTTCTCCTTTAGTAGAGCAGTAGATCCACCCGTTTATCAATCTTCAACTGTCTGTTTAAAGTAAACAAAATGTTATGATGGTATGAGTTAGCATGCTCCTAACATAGGGGTATCTAACTGTCAATGATGCATGAGCGTGTTTCATGATGAGAATGCAAAGATGCATGAATTTAGCTTGTGTCTGTTCTCTAGAGTTGATGGTTGTCATCTTGGGACTACAACCACTCATCAATCTTATGTCCTGACAAAATTTGCCCCAAAACTTGTGTTGCTCATTCTCTATTCAAATCGTTGAGTCAAGTGACATCGGTCGTAATCATAATCATTAATCAAGTTCTTTTATGCTTTGCGCTACCTCTCATCAATTTCGATTTGAACTCTCATGTGCAAAAAGCTTTTGTTGTCTCACAAACAATAATTGTCACGACCGTTTTTTAGTCCGGGGTGTGTAAAATAGCCTGGCGAAATATTTTTTGGAAATCGGGGTTTTATTCATTTTAATTTATTAAATCTAGAGAATTAGGGTTTTTTCATATTAAAACCTTAGTTTAATTTTGAAAATCAATTTGGAGTCGCCACCGGTCACTTTGGTAGACCAGACACGTAAAAAACAACTAGAGATTCGTTTCTTAGGGTTCAGGAGTCGGTTACATGCGGGGAAGGATTAGCACCCCCACAAACGCCCATTATCGATACCTTATTAATTTCACGTGGCATTTTGGCATTTCGAGTAATCATACGAATTTAATTAGATCTTTAATTGTTAATTGAGTTTCATTTTGAATGGGAGTATCCTTTTGTAAGAAAATATATTTTTATACGAATATGTGTTTTGAAATATCTAGTTACATTAGGATACTTCAATTCATATTCAAAAATGTATTTCAACACAAAAAGTTTAAATGCATGTCAACTTATTTTCTTGTCACTTTTAAGTTCAACCCTAATTAAGGCTCTAATTAATTAACTGATTAAAATCTATGAATATTATCAAGTTTAGGGTTTATGAAATAACACCCAAATGATTGGGCACAACCCATATTAGGCCCTAAATTAATAATATTCCTAATTATTAGTAATTCTAATTATTTACGTCTAATTCCAATTTAATTACATTAAACTATCTGTGTGATTTCCATTTTCTAGGTTCAAATGAGATATTGAATCTTCTACTAAAATGTCCCCTTGATTAACATCACATTGCAATGTGACACTAATAAACTTAGAACAGTGAAGTTTCTATTCAATATTAATTTATTTTTTTACAATGATTTCACTTATCAAATTAATTAAATTTAATTTTAGCACTTATACTTAATAGGCTCTAATTAATTACACTAAGTGACTTAAATCTCCTAAACAAATATTACATGCTTATTTAAAATCATGCAATACAAATTAAATAAATACATTAAGGATAATAAACTGAAATCAGGACCAAATTGAATTATTATTAAAATTGGGAGCCCAATTTACAAGCTTTAAATGACCAAATTAAAACAAAGTGAAAACCAAAGAGTCTAATTCAAATTTCCTTAAAACTTTGACCCAAATCCATTTATGTTCAGCCCAACATCCAACCTAAACCCTAGGGACCGCGCTGGAGTGCGGACCCGAATCCAGACTCGCGCAAAAATGCGCAGATCCTCACTCGACTCGGCTCCCAAAATAGTACCGTTCTCGTTCACGTATAAAAAGGGGTTCATCGGGCCAACTCGATCATTTTACCAGGCCACACTCTCTCTCTTCCCCACCCTCTCTCTAAAATTCTCTTAACACCATTTCCCAGAAAATCAAGCCCAATATCGATCAAAACCCATCTTTTCCACCGAGTTCTTCATATGTTCTTCCATTTTCCTCATTTCGATCCAAATAAACACAAAACACTCCCACCTTTCTGTTTTTAAAGATCAAACTCCACTTTTCCTTAAGAACTCAACCCATATTCACCATCTCTCCTTCATTCAATGTATCGTCGCCCTCAATTCCCAACCCCAGCCTGTTCGTCGGCCGTCAGAGGCGACGTCGACCATCAGTCGTCATCTTCGGTCGTCTTCTCCGACCTACCTCACCCTTCGATCATCCATTTCCTAACCCTGGCCACCGTCTGGTTCTTCTCCAGCGACCGGTCCCGCCGCGAGGTAATTTTCGGACCCCGCTTAAAAACTTTAAAATTCTCGATTTTCACCAATATTTTGTACTAAACCCTAATCTAAGCTCGAATTCAATAGAATCTGCCCATCTCTACCTAATCCTAAGCCTAAACTACCCGAAGCGAACCTATTTACCCTCTTCAACTTCGCCTTTGCCTTTAAACCGATTGGCGACCAAAATCCTTTCCGATCAACTCAAGATAAGCCTCAAAACCCTATTGTGATTTGTGTTTACCTTTTAGATCTAGGTTTTAATTTTGATTATTGTTTTTATGCTTTTTAGGCTTCAATATAACCTATTTTGTGCATTTTTGTAGGTAAATGAAGAATAGAGAAGAAGATATACTCTCAAAAACTCTCATTGTGCATTTTTTCCAAACCTTGTAGCAAGAGCCGATTGGGGACCATATCAGTTATGTGCTTGTATTGATCCATGAAAGCTTTGACCAAATCTTTCCAAGACTTTATTTGGGCACGAGTTAACTGATTGTACCACCTCATAGCGAGCCCCGCCAGACTATCTTAAAAGTAGTGAATTAAAAGCTTCTCGTTCTTGATGAACCCAACCATCTTTTGGCAAAACATAGTTATATGCGTAGTAGGGCAAGTCCTCCCATCAAGCTTCTCGAGTTCCGGGGTCTTGAACTTGTACAGTATTTCTACATCTGGGACCATACTGAGCTCTCTGGCATTCAGTCCATAAGAACCTTCTTCATCTTCCATTACCTGAAATTTTTCCTCGAGATTCTTTCGGGTATCTTCCAATTGCTTTGAGAATTTTGCCTTCACTTGGTTCAGTTTTCCAACTCATCAAGATTTGGGATACTATCCCCAACCTCATCGATGTTTCCGAAGGTCATGCCCGGTTGAGCTTGGGAAGAGGCACCGGTCTGATGAGCAGAAGATGCCCCTTGTAGAGGATTCGGTGAATGGTTGATAACAAGAGGGTTCTTAAAGATTTGGGCACCCAAACAGTCTCCCAAATCTTGAGTAGGATTCTCGACAACACTCTTTCCTCTTATACTGGATTGCATCATCTGAGATATCTCTTTCATCATATCTTGTTAGGATTTAACGATGGTGTCCCTTAATTCTTTCTGAGTTCGCTCTAACTGACCTCTCAAATCGACTTCTAACTTAGCAAAACTTTCCTCCATTTTCTTCTTTTGGTGCCGGGTAAAGTGTGGATGCAGAATCTTTGATTACTAAGAAAACTGCCACAAACCCCCCAACAATTAAATTTATTTGTTTTATGTATGAAATGCCTGTAATGCGTCGTATGCATAACAGAGATAGATGATTAAAGGTAATTAATTAAAAATGTACAATTGAATGCAAAGAAGCATTGATTCGGCGAACATTCTCATTAAACAACTTATCATAATGAAGATCAAGTCCCATTACAACGAGAAAAGAACATAGCTACCACATAGGGCACAACTTAAACCTAAGTTCATTCTCCACCAATAACTGGTTGGCCTTTGCTCCTCTTGTGATCGATCTTAAACTTCGAGATTCTTTAACTCGTTATTACAGACTCTTTCTCCCGTTATGATAGCCTTAAATTTATAGCGTTAACGAATCAACACTTCATGTGAAAATATCATGAATATGCAACAGGTAAATAGAAAAAGACAAGAGAATAACTGGGTTAGCAATAGATATAATGAATAACGAATATGAGGCAAATAAAACAAACCAAAGCAGATTCCTAATAACATGGGTTCTAGTTTGTTATGGTTATCTGTATGGCTCTAATAGGGGTGGGCTTCCTAAATTCTCACGCATGGGTTTGGTTCTAGACAAGGGTACCCGAACCTATCTTATCACCTACTAAGGCAACAAGAACCCCAATTCTGGCCAATTACAAGCTTGTGAATTGGATTCGGTTCGAGGGAAAGCACGACCTAGTGATGTGGAGGGCTGCTCACGTGTCAAAAGCGTGGATTCCGAAAGTGAATTACCGACCTGTGAAGGGCTACTCACGTGGGTATGTGGCGTTTCACTCCCACTTGAGGGACATAGCTCAAGTGTAGAGCTCGATGATCATGATGCAACTTATGTCGGTGATTCCTTAGAAATTAAATAAGCAATTAATTCGAAAACCACCAATTATCAAAGCACGTACAATCAAGGTCACATCTTAAAAAAAGAACAAAATGGTTAAAGTCAATTAAAATTTCAACAATTTTCATCATTAAAAGCAACAAATATTTCTTGGCTTAACTCTTTTTTTTTGTTTTGTAAAAACAAAAATTTTCCCCAACGGAGTCGCTATGCTTAGCGATGTTTTTTCTTATAAAGTTCGAAGCTACGGGTTATCCCCATATTTTTCTGAAAATTGGTTTAAAGGGGATTTCTTCTTGAAAATTCGTGTTTTTGAAAACAATGAAGATTTGGAGTCGCCACCGGTCACTTGGATAAGGTAGGACAGACACCATAAGCCAGAGATTTATTTTGAAATGGTTCGAGAGTTGGTTACGTGTGGGGAAGGATTAGCATCCCCACAACGCCCGAAATCGGTACCAAAATATTTGTTGCTTTTAATCAATGAAAACGTATAAAATTCAAATTAATGTTAATTAAAAGTCCGCAATTGAGTATGAGCTTAGTCAAATTGGTGGGTCTGAATTAATTAAACGTTTAATTAATAAGGGTGGTGATACAATGAACCATAAACTAAACCAACATAGAATAAGGCTGAATGTCGTGTTAGTTCATGGTTCAAATTCCATACATCTCCTTTATGCATGATGCAAACATTTAAATATGATGGCATGATCTATCGACTTTTAATTGATGTTTACCTTCGGATGGTAGGAACTAATTCGAATATTTGATCAACATCCATTGAGCCAGGACTGTTATGACACAAATATCAGAATTAATAAATACCTCCTTTTAGGGCCTAAATTAGTTAGCTTCCATGTCCAGTTGTAGAATTAAAGGTCATTAGAATGACAATTAGAAATGCATGGCAAGGAAAGGCTTTTAAAAGAAACCCTAGGCCCACTAAATTCCTAGCCTAAGAGGCCCAAGTTATGGAAGTTTAATTAGCGATCTAATTATTTGCCAGGTTAGTTTAATATTAACCCTAAATTAATTACCCCTAAAAAGAACTCCTAATGATTTACACATTCTTGAGGGATAATTAACTTGACTAACTTTCAACTAGTATCCCAATAAGTCAATGATTCTATTTAAAGTGAGTCAAATTAATTAAATCGTGATTTGGATTAAGTGTCTACCTAGGCTTTGTCAATTTTACCCTAAGGAGTAACTAAGAAGTGTTTGACTAATTTAATGAGTTTAACATTTATCCCAATAAGCCAATGATAAATTTAAACATATTAAACTAATCCGGACCTTAAATCTAACTACGGCTCTAGATACTTGCCCTAGACCTAATTTAATTTAATTAAATTAAACATACACCCCATTAAGCTAAGGTTGTAATTTAAATTAATTAAACTAAATATTAAGCTAAGCAAAAACTAACCTAAAAGAATTCAAGCAGACCGAAAACGAGAACAAATCACATATGGAAAAGACAGGAAAAATATATCTAACATATACAATATATAACATACACTAAAATATAACATACAATAGTATATACAAATAGTATCATATAAAAAACCATATATTACGTAGGTATTATAAGCATATATTATACATATTATATGTTATATTTATAACCATATATTATATACTTAAAACATATATCATATAGAGTATTATATATATATATATATACTATACTTATAATAAAAACGCTATACATTATATTATATTATACTATATATTATATATTTATGAGCCTCATATTATATAACATATATTATATACATGTAAACTATATATTATATATAACATAAACGAAGGCGAGTTAAAATAAATACGGAAATAAAGAACAAGCAAATAGATAACAACGGAAATTTAAAGGCACCGTGCATGGGACCGGATATGAGCGAGAAAAGAGAAAAATGATATACGTAATAAATATCCAGAAAGGATCAGATCGAACATAAAGGTAAAGTACAAGAAAAATAAATATTCGAAAAGGATCAGATCGAACGAACATAAAGTAAAGTGCAAGGAAAATAATATCCGAAAAGGAATGGATCGAGCAAACGAAAAGCGTAAAATAAAATGCGGGAAATTAGAGGCAAAAATTAAGTTATTCAAAAAAAGGACCGGATCGAACGTAAATAAAATAAGATACAAGAAACTAAAAGTTAAAATTAAATGTTAGGGTTAGATATTAGTATTCATATAATATAGATAATATATTATAAATAATAGTAATGATAATAATAATAAGATAAAACATATATGCATATATACGTATAATGGAGAAGAGATCTAGACTTGGCAGAGTCTCATTCTTGATTGTGTAATTATTTCGAAGCTCTGAATTCAGATGAGATTACTATTTAGCGTACGGGGAAAAGCGAGAAAACGAGAGAATTGTCATCTGTAAAGGTCGTTTTATTTATATTTTATGGCGATGAACTTGAGTTCATAAATATGAAAATAAATAAAGCAAGATTTACTATCATTTACCTGTCCTTGAGAAAATTAGCTAAAAAGAAAACTCTTTTTCAGGTCTTTATAATATATAATTTTAGGTGAAGATTGAGTGGGAAAAGAATCAGTATTATGATAAGCATAATAGTTTTATTCAGAAATGATTGACTTCTGAAGAACTTGAAATAAGCAGTTCATCATTCTAAAGAACAACACAAGTTAACCTAGATGGTTTTCAAAGATTGAATTAACAGAAATAAATGCAGAAAATATGTAAGCCAAAAAAGAAAAAAAAACAATCAATTAACTCGAAGAATTCATTTTGAAAAAGGGGTTCTTTTTGAAACAAACCGTAGCCGCTGTCGCAACCACCCCACCGTCGTTGTTTCGATGGCGAGCCAAGAATGTCTCAATAAAGCCGTCACTCCCTCCGGTTCACTTTTTCGAAAAAGGGCCAAATACCATGAACAAAGGGTCTTTAAACTTTTGGCTCTCTACCGTCAGATCTGTTTCGACCACCGTTAGATCATCTCCGAATCAAGATATACTGCTCCTCCCACCACCTGGAACATCCTTACCGTTGAGATTCAAACAAGGACACTCTGAACGCCGGCGATGAGCCCCGGCAGAAACGTAAAACTTTTTTTTTCTCTTTGTTAGTTTTATTTTTTTTAGGTTTGCTCTAATTTTCCTTTCTTTCGTTTTGGGGACAGATTATTTGTTGATAGTGTGATTTGAAGGATATAATTTAGTGGTAAGGTTTGAACCTGGAAGGATGGAAGCTAAAGGGATTTTGGCAGTGGATATGGGTTAAGGGTATTTGACAATGGTGAATTGGTGGTTTGGGAATTGATTTGGTGACGAACCGAAAATGGTGGCCGTCCCCTCAATGGCGGGTGAGTGTGCGAGTGTATATGGTGAGGGGTATGGAGTGGACTCGGGCATGGCAAAAAAATGGATCCTCTCTTTTTCAGGGTTCAAGGGGTTTATATATATATATATATATATATATATATATAGTGATGAGAGGTGTTTTTGATTTATCTCCTTACAATGAGAATCAAGGCTTAGTGAGATATTTTTATTTTAGTATTTTTGTCCTCATGTAAGAATCAAATATAACGGATTATGTAATTTTGAGCTTAGGGTATAAGGTTTTAGGTATTGAAAGGGGTAATGTGGATTGATTTTATTTTGATCATTTAATTTAACCCGGACAAAATTCGGTATATACAGGACCGAATAAGTCAGACTCATTCATCTCAACCTAGGCCTCAACATACAACACCGACCGTCAACAATCGGAAAAAGGCTATGGCATAGGGTAAGGAAGTGATACATGTAAATTCGCAAAATAATTCTTCTCATAACACACTGAACGTAGGGCAGAAGATATCCCCTGGGGCTGGTACGAGCAAAATGACACCAGTAGTTGTACCTCAAGCAAGTCATGAGTCGATGGTTGATAATACAATAGTTAAAGAGGTAGAGGTGAGAATAGTTGAAAAGGGAGGGAATCATATGGCAACACTGATTTTGGAGAATGGCCAGAGGCTTCTAGATTAAATGGTGGTACGGGATTGAACAAGGGTCAGAGTAAACAACGTGGCAGGAAGGAAAAAGCCAATAAAGGACTTAAAATCCAGAAAGGATCTGATTTCAAACTACCTTCCAAGTCGCATTCTTGTGGAACCTCCTATTAGTGGACTGAAAACGGATACAGTTTTACTCAAATTGAGTTTCCTGAATTTTTATAAGGTTGAGGCGCATAGTTTTAGTGGCAGTATTTGGCTTATGTGAAAAGATTCTTTTTTTGTCCAAGTTGATTGTATGGCTAATCAATTTATCCATTGTCGTTTCCATATTCATGGTTCAAACAATTAGTTTGTTTTTACTGCGATTTATGCTAGCTCGAAGGCTACTATCCGACGTCATCTTTGGAATCAACTTGAGAAATTAAACCCAGGGAATGATGTTGTATGATTTTAGGTGGAGATCTTAATGCAACCTTAAGTGTTGATGATAGAAGTGGAGGAGCTTGGCTCGGGTCTGGTGTGAACGCCTTGTTTGCTGATTTTGTTTTTTTCTCAAGGGCTACTTGACGCGGGCTTCTCAGGGCCCCGGTTTACATGGAGTCGTGGGAATGTGTCTAAACGCCTGGATAGATATCTCGTCAATGAAGCCTGGCTTACGTCTTATCCGACTTGCTTTGTATTAAAACTGGATTGTCTCGGGTCTGATTATAGACTTATTTTTATGCGCTCGACTCTGATCAATAACGTCCTTGGGCAACGCCGTTCCGCTACCTTGCGAGTTGGCAGGAACATCCTGATTTTACTACATTCTTGTCGTCCTATTGGAAGAGTGACCGCCCTATTGAGCTTAATATTTAGGATTTTAAAGACAAAATAGGGGACTAGAACCGTTTAGTCTTTGGGCACATAGTTCATGGGAAAAAAACTGTTCATGGCTCGCATCCAAGGGATCGACCGTAAGTTGGAATTATGCATCTCGGATTCTCCAAATCAACTGCGATGTGAGTTAGTTGAGGAGTTGGACATGATGTTAGAACAAAAGGAAATTCTATGGTTTCAAAGAGCGAGATCACAATGGATTACATATAGTGATCGTAACACTAAATTTTTTTCATGTGTGCATGCGAAGTCGATGGAAAAAAATTATATTGCTGCACTTAAACACAATTATGGAGAGTGGTGCTCCGATCAGATTGAATTGAGCAATATGGCAGTGAAATTTTTTAGGGACCTTTTTACTTCATTGAATGTACAGCTACCACCCTTCCCTATCTCTAGACGCTTTAGTCGTTTAGCCGAGCAAAAAAGTGAGCGGTTGTCCGAACAAGTTTTGGATCAGGAAATTATGGAGGCGGTGTTTTCGATGGGACCACTTAAAGCCGTGAGAATTGATGGGTTGCATGCTGCATCCTTTCAGAGGAATTAGGGGACATTGGGAGATGGGGTATGCTCTTTTGTAAGACATGTTTTTGCTTCAGGCTTTGTACCTCTGTCACTGAATCAAACTTTATTGGTTCTCATTCTAAAAATTAATAACTCAGAATTAATATCGCAGTTTAGACCAATAAGTCTATGCAGTGTACTCTATAAGATAATAACGAAGATGATTGTTAATCGTTTGAAACCCTTCTTATTGATATAAATCTCAGAGAACCAAACCAGTTTTGTCTCCGGCCGCCTTATAACGGACAACATTATTCTTGCACAAAAAATTATTCACTCCATAAGGCGCAAGAAATGAAAGGTAGGATGGATGACATTGAAAATTGATTTAGAAAAAGCCTATGACAGACTTGAGAGGAGCTTCATTAGTGATGCTCTTGTAGATCTTGAAATTTCGGCTGATCCTTGTCGCTTAATTATGAGTTGTGTTTCATCAGTGACGACGCAAATTATATGGAACGGTTCAGTTTCACCTCCATTTTCGCCATCCAGGGTATTAGACAAGGTGATCTTTTATCACTATATTTATTTGTGTTGTGCATGGAATGTTTAACGCAAACTATTCAGGATGAAATTGATACAGGCTTCTGGCATCAGATTAAGCTTGCCCAGAAAGGACTTAGTTTATCTCACCTTTTCTTCGCGAATAATTTGGTTCTTTTTGCTAAAATATTTTTAGACCAAATTGCAGTTGTTCAGAGAGTGTTGAATAATTTTTATGCTAGCTCTCGACATAAAGTAAGTGCTTCCAAAACTCAAATATACTTTTTGGATAATGTATCTAGTGATGTTCGATAGATGTAACTCGCATGCTTGGATATGTTGCAGTGAAAGACCTCGTCATGTATCTAGGGGTTCTTCTTTTGCACACCAAAGTTACGAAAGCTACGTATGGCTATATAGTTCAAAAAATCCGCGACCGGCTGACAAGATGAAAAGGCGTGGAGTTTATCTTTAGCAGGCCGTATAATACCTGTTAAATCTGTATTGGCGGCTATTCCTTATTACACTATGTAATCGGTTCTTCTTCCTAAAGGTGTTTATGATGAGATTAAGAGAATAATTCGTAAGTTCATATGGGGTGGTTCGAATAATAAAGGGGGCATTGCTTTGGTAAAGTGAGAGGAGGTATGCAAACCCGTTTCAGAGGGAGATCTTGGTATAAGGAAGGTGGTACTTTAAAACGAAGCATTCTTTATGAAGGTTGCCTTTACGATTCTTACTCTACCGGATAAGCTGTGGGTTCGAGTCCTTCGAACAAAGCATAAGTTGGAGTTGGGTGTGCCTATTTCAATACACCGGAATGGATGCTCTCGCTTATGGCAAGGATTATCGAAAATTTGGGAAGATGTGTGACAAGGCGTATCATGGAATATAGGGAATGGCTCGAATGTAAAGTTTTGGTCTGGCCCGTGGATTGGTGATCAGGGGCCTCTAATCGATTTTGTTATTGATATGAACTTGGTAATTGAACCCCATGCATCAGTAGCTGATATGGTTAGTATGAATGGGTAGTGGAATTGGAATAGGTTCGTCTCCATACTTCCTGCTACCATTTTGTTAAGAATTGTTGCCATTAAACCACCTCTCTCTGCGACAATTGACGGTGTTCTTGGTTGGAAGCATGACTCATTGTAAGGCTTTTCAGTTCGCTCGGCATACTTCTCCCTTTTGAGCCCTTTGCATAACAGTGAAGATAAAGGTTGGTCGCTTATTTTGAAATTCAAAGGTTCACCTCGTGTGAGAGTTTTCTTATGGCTTGCATATAGGGACAGAATCCTTACGAACAATGATAGGGTGCGTCGACATTTGACCGATGATGCAAGCTGTTCTTTTTGTGGAGTAGCGGTGGAAGATACGAAACATGTTATTCGAGACTGTCCGGCGGCTATAGCAGTCTGGTCCATGCTCATTAAACCAGAATGCTTGGATGAGTTTTGTGCATTATAATTGCAGGAGTGGATTGTGGTAAACTTACGGAAAAGTCATCAGTTTACACTATTTCCAGTACATTGGAACTAATGTTTGGCTATATATTTTGATGATTTGGTCCCTATGGCTGCAAAGAAACTCAAGAATCTTTGATTCAGGAAATATCACCAGCGATCGGGGTGATATTGGTAATAGGGGCAGATTGAATCAATGGTCTCCTTCACCAGAAGGCTGGGTTAAATGCAATGTAGATGGATCCTATCGTGCTACTTCTGGAGGGTTGACGTGTGGTGAGTACTTAGGAACCATAATGGTGAGTGGATTGTAGGCTTTGCTAAAAGTATAGGTTTATGCTCAGCTATGGAGGCGGAACTTGGGGTATTTATGAGGGCCTTCGTCAAGCATGGGATATTAGTATTGGCCATCTATGGGTCGAGCCGGATTGTAGTAATGCAGTAGATGTTATTAATGATCGGGAAAATTCGTTTTGTCGTCCATCCTTGCTTCATCACATATGAGACTTAATGGATAGGCAATGGAAAGTTCATATATCGGTTATATCCCGTGAAGGGAATAAGGTAGTGGATGCTCTCTCCCACCTTGCATGGGCACTCCCTTTTGATCTTCGTGAGTTTTTTGAGCCTCCTGATACTACGCTAGATTTCTTTCAGTTGGATACACCAGGTTAAATACTGATAGTTTTCTGTTTTGGTTTTTCCGGTTACTTTGTCAAGCTTGTCTTGTTTGTTTGCTTGTAAATGTAAACATGAGCACTCTTTTTCCTTCATTTAAGATTAAAGAAATTTTTTAACGAGGCTCATGATAATATTTTTTTCCTTTTAATCAAAAACTTAGTGTATCGGTCGTAACTAATATTATTTGTCGCAATTTTTCACTACATGAAAATTAAAACAATCGTTATAAATATTATGCACATATATAAAACTTTGAATGTGCGAGCTAATAATTCTAAATTGGCGAGCTAAAGAACAGAAATTATTTAAATAATTTACAACATATCGAAAAGATTTTAGGGTTAAGTCAAAATTTTAAAGCATTTAAATGTTAATAGAAATATATAACTGATATAAATATCAAATATAAGAAAACATATTTTGGTACTCTTCAAATTTTTAGCTTTATTGAATAAAAATAAGCACGCTAGATTTGTTATAATAATTAATATTTTTTGGTATAATCATAGGTAACTGATTTATTGGTCAATTAATTTAGATCATATATTGTAAATGCATATTATGGAGACGGCCTTTTTAAACCAGCTTACTTAATTCGCAACGTCATGACTCAACCATAGATGTTATTTAAGGAATTTCATGTTGTATCCCACCAAGGATTGATAATTAATAAAAAAATATAACTCATACTAACAAATGTGATATATAAAATTAAGATCTGATTACACTTTTTATCAAATTAAACGTTCTAAAAATTAAAATTTACACTTCATGTAATTGTTGAGGGGAATGTTTTCCATGTCAAATTAAGATCTAATTATACTTTTAACCTTTATTTTTTTCTTTTAACTAGTGTTGCTTGTTTCTTCTTTTTAGTTTGATCGACAATACCAGTTTAAGTATTGTTGGTCGGAGTTCATTATTTCTCTTGTTTTTATTTATCATCTTTTAATTTTTTTTTCGAGTTTTCCTTTATTTTAATAAAAAATTTTACTCTTGTGGTATGTTTTTTCTTTGCCTTTGTGACAAGTTTTCTTTTATTTTCGTGATACACTTCCTCTGTGATTTGGCACAGTTTCGCAAATTTTTACAGTCGTTTGTTGCTTATACAAAGACCCTCACGAATTTTATTTTTTTATTTAATTTTTTCGGTGATTATAAAAAGCTTAATCTCTTTTAATGGTTGTTTGCTAATATAATCAAATTCGGGGAACGAAATAATCTGCCTAATAATAAAGTTAATCCTTATTTTTCTCTTTTATTTGGGTGCTTTGTATTTATAATACGTTCTTTTATTTCTCAGCTGCATAAACTTTAGTGAACCAAGAGCCCACTATTACATAATAATTAAGAAGACAATAATGACCAAATCCAAACGGCAATGTTTTACAGGATTCTGTCATCTGTCTGTGCTTATACATTCATTAGGGTTTATAGAAGAATATATATTTTAAGCCTATCAAACAAAAAAGCTGAGTCCAGTCCAACCAACAGATACCCTCTCACTTTCACCGCCTTTACTTTCTCTCCAAAAACCAAATGATTATGTTCATTAGCATCACACAAAACCCGCCAAAGAGTGCTTATATTTCAAGGCAAAACAAAGGAGCAAAACATCAACAAGTTAAGAGCCTTTTTGCAGCAGATACAGAAAATAATGTTGCCGATAAGTACGGGAAGCTTTTCTTGTTGAGGGGAATGTTATCTGGTTCAAGACCATCCCTTTTCCGACCATTTTTGTCTGTGTTCTTGGACCAGGCTTCATTCCCCTTAATTACTGCTTCCACTTACTGCTCGATCTTCTTAGATTTCATAATCCATCAACAGTATAATTAAAGTTGTTGATGGCGTCGCCGGACGGAGATCTTGGATGGAGGAGATGGGCGGTTCCGGTGGTGGTCCGGGCGTGCTGTTGGTAGCTGCAATTAGGGGGTTAGGAGATGAGGATCGGGGTCCCCGTTCTCTTGAGGAGTATGATCCTTTGTAAGGATTAGAAGGGTTTGGAAGGGGTGAGAGGGAAAAGACATGTGTCCTTAGTAAATCGTCGTGGTTTAACTATCGATATGAACCACATGCGTTGATACTTGGTAGCGTTCGTATATTGAGTTCACGAAAGGTTATAAGTGTTCGCGCGCTTAGAGATTGGCGGTTCGCAGGTACTCACGCAAGTATTTAACAGATCGGTAAGTAATCGTTTATTTGTTCTTTAAGCTGTGATGACATGGGTTTTTGGTTCATATGAATTGATTAAGGTTGTTGTAATTACATGCAGATTGGTGTAATGATGAGGAGTTTTGACTCTGTGGGTTGTTTCTGCCTGAACAGACAACAGTTAATTATCATCATTATTGTTCTTTTTATACGATTATTGAATGTTTTCTTTCAACTCTCCGGTTATAATGATGACTAGTTGTGTTTTTTGTCAGTCTTTCCAACCCGTTTTTCTTTTTGCATCATGTGATGAATGTTTAACATGATCTTTTTTATGTCTTTTAGGTATGTATTAACTTCCTCTCTGTGTCAGTTTCCTGTCTCTTATTGGGTTGAAGAACTGATCATAGCCTCAGAAGTCTAACATAATTCACCTTTTTAATTAGGGTTTAAGTTCTCATCATTCAATAACAGAGGGGATTATTTATGGGTAATGGTAGGGATTTTTATTTTATAAAATGGGGTGACTGAATTTTTATTTCATGAAATGAGGTTGTTCGAACAATGTATAGGAAAAGTAACGAATTTAGGTTTTTTAGATATTTGCCTGAAATAGTCGAAAAAGTGAAGACGACTTTTCTTTCCTTGCATGCATACATCTGGTTTTGTGACAAAAGATGATATGAAGTTGATGTACTTTTCATACGACTTTTAGAAGTCGGTGTAAAGACATACCGATTTCTAACTTCATTGTAACAATCACCTTAGATTCAGAGACGAAGTCAGAATTTAAAGTTGAAAGACAAAACATAAATGTTTAAAAGTGAAAGATAAATTCATAAATAAATTAATTTTTTTTAAAAATATTAAATAAGATGACAAAGGTGAAATTTTTTCTCGCCCACACCTCTATATATCCGTCTCTGCTTAGATCGTAAAATAAAAAAATTTAAATCATAAAATAAAAATCGCAACAGCATTATTGTCGCAAAAAACCATCTATTCTCTTTGACAAAGTGAAAAAGAAGAAGGAAGAACTAATATTAGCTGACAAGTTTCCATATTGCTACCATATTATATTGAAAACAAAAAGGATTTTCTGCACGGGTAGAAAGTGGGTTTGAAGTTGCAGTATCATCTTCATATTATATACATACACTATTATATATAAACCATATAGACAGTACCGTATGTGTTGGCAAGCATTCACATTTGAAGTGCACTTCTTTTTAGGATTTAGTGGAGGAACATAAGATCTGAAGCTTCAAGAGGAGATATATTCTCCAGAATAGATTCCATTTCAGCTGTTGCTTTTCTTTAATGTTAAAAGAGAGGTATTTTAGTGGAAAACTGGATAATATTTATCCTTGGGTTCGAATCGTTCTGTCTACAAAGTGAATGTACATTGTCAAAAGGTTAAAAATATGCATGAACAGATACTACCTTATAACTATTTTTAGACTATTCAAAAAAAGAGAGGTATCTTTTATATTTGTTCCTTCTTATCTTTTACAACTATTTTTCATAGCCTTTATCTTGTTGATGAAATTAATATATTCGGGTCATTCTTATCAAGAAATTTAAGAGGTAAGTTCCATTTACTAGGCTTAGGGTTGTGTGAGATTAGATCTCGAGTTAAAAGGACTTGTACAAGTTGAGTATGTAGAGAATTTAGGTTTTAGTATTGATTCCATTGATTTGTACAAGTGTCTACAATTAGTGGATTTCTCTCTAAAAAGACTCTACGGAGACAAGATCGTTTCGTGATATGAACTGCGTAAACATCTTCTTGTGTTATTTACTTTTTGCACTTTTATGCTTTCTTTCTAGTTGTATTTTCATAATTTGTTACTATTTTACTAACCACTCCTAACAAAACTATACCTACAAGTAGTATTAGAGCCTAATTTAAAATGCAATTGGAGTCGGTCCTGTAATAGTTTTGCAACAATAGAGGGCAATCAACTTCTAGGCCTCTTTGGATTTACCCGTATTGAATGGTAAACTTATATTGGATGAGAAGGTTTTTATGGGTTTATAATTTTGGCTTTGGGTGTTCATAGTTAGCTAAAATACTACAACAGTTACATATAAGTTCATTTTTAAGGTAATTAGAATATATTATCTTTATTCTTTAGATCTTACATAAATCTAATTACACTGAGAATACAACTTACAGGTTGACCGTGATAATATTTTAATTAACCATAATATCCCTAATTTTGGCCAAACAGAAGACATTAATCAAAGAAAGAGTCCTCCACCAATACCAACCATTGCCAACCTTAATTTTGGTTTTATTAATCCATACCTACAAAGCATATTATTTTTATGTTCACAAATATTTAATTCATTTGTCGAATCGAATATTAATATATTACTATTTGTACCTCATAAATGAATTTTTATATGAAAAGAGTGTAAAATCTAATGGTATTATAATTTTTTAAAAAAAAACTAACTGTTATTGCATAAAAGAAATGTCAACAATTATACAAATAATAGTAGATGTAGTTAAAGCTCTCAGTTGAGATCATCCTCACTTTTTTAAGTTGTGAATTCAAAATTCATTAAGAACAAATTTCCCCTACCCTCCCTTAAGTAGAAATTGTTAAAAAAAATTAGTACATGTATTTATATAAACCCAGATACTCCGGCATGTCCTTGAACAACTAAGATCAGCTGCGTCAAGAAACATGAAAGAATAATATGTATGTTAGGATCGAGTCTTCGATCGAGTCAAGTAAAAAAAATTCAGTTAGTCGAGTTGACGAGTCATATTTTATTACTCAAATTTTATTTAAAGTTTTATCAAGTCGAGTCAAGGTTATAAAATTCGAGTCGAGTTGAATTGTTCAAATTTAAATATAAACATTTATAATGTTATGATACTAATTAGTTTCAATTTAAACAACTTTCTATAATTATATACAATACACATATATTTCTTCATATGTAATATATATCGGGTAGAATTAAGGGATTCTACTCGAACTTGAAAACTGATCAACTAATTACTAAAAATTTTGAGTTATTCGAATTTCCATTTTATAACTCCAACTATATTTCAAATTTTTTTGAGTTGAGGAAAGTTTATAAAATTATGGAGATTTTTCCGTGTCAAATTCATTCGAAAATTCAATATTTTTAGTCGAGTCGAGTTTTGCTCCGCGTGTGTATGTATAAATAAGAACAAAAATTCTCTTGTCTTTTTCGGTACTACTTTCTATGCCTCAACATTAAAAAAATTAAATTGTATACCATAACCCTAAATTGTAAATCCTAACTCTAAAAATACAATATACTCTCAATACCTTAAACCCTAATCATAAACCCTAAACCTTAATCATAAAACATAAACTTATTACAGACAGGTTTGTTCAAACGTTAAAACATATGGAAACCAATCGTATATATCCGTGAGAATTCCTATAAAATTGTCCCAACCGGCGACAGTTTTTTCTAATTTATTTGTTTGTTTAAGAAAGATAAGAAGCTAAATCGTATAGCTTAAATAACCCTGAAATGGAGTCCACGCCCCAAAAATAACTGCACCCACCAGAAAAGAGCCGAAATTAAAGCAGCCATTGCATTTCACCACAAAAAAAACCTGTCAATTCCTCTTATGATCCGACAAACCCAAAAAACATCTTATCAAGTTGAGCTCGCCGGCTTGTTCCCCCGCCGGTTGGGAAAAGGGGAGAGAAATCAACCCTTATTCTCTCCCCCAACAACGCTTCCGACCACCCAATTATGCCTTGGGTTTTTCCACTCTCTTCCAACTTTTATGACCGCCACCACCGCCGCACCGTTCCCCGCCATTGTCATATCTTATAGTCACGTACGGGTGTGCCATGATATTTTTTTCACCCCTACCATTCCTCAAATCCGCCATCGAACTCTTCTTCATCGCCTCCATTGCTGCTCTCCTCGGCTTCTCTCTTTTCTCTATCTGTTTCATATTACTCATCCGTTTTAAATCCAGAAGCTCCCGTCATTTGCAGAATTTCAACTCACTTTGGACCGTCCGATTCCTTTTCGTCGTCTTCATCGCGTGTTGGGCGTTAACCGAAGTCATCCGCCTCCCCTTGTTTCCGCACATATATCTACACCCTCTCTTCCCGAAGCTAACGCCGCCGCAGCAGGCCAACTTTTGCAAACTCCACCTTGTCCTCTCTTTAGGGTTCTTCGAGCCTGGTTTTCACGTTATCCTTCTTTTCTTGCTCGATGTTTCCGTCAAGCAAACAACCCCAAAGAGTTTCTTGAGCGTTTTCTACGTCTTCGCCTCCTGTGTCCCTCTTTTCCTTCTACAAGTTTACTTCGTCTACCTCGATGGTTCGCAGGTCCGTTTGCCGGAAATTCTTAGCAGGAGTTGGTTCCGTTTCGAGACCGACCAGAATCATGATACAACAACTTTGTGTGCGTACCCTTTCATGAGCACTGTTTTATTTGGCATTTTTGGAGTTATTTTTATACTGTCCTTCATGTTATCGTTCTGGAAAGTTGTGTCCCACGTAATCAACAAGGCCCTAAAGGTTCGAATCTTTGCCCTTGCTTTCACAATCCTCATTTTCTTGCCGCTGCAAATTCTGCTCATGGGGTTGTCTGCTTTTTGGACACCGGACAAAACCGCCCACGATGGATTTGCTATAGCTGTGTTCCTTACAACATTCGCCTGCGCGGTGGTCGGCGAGGGCATTTTGGTCATCAAACCGATCGCCGACTCCTTGAACGCCATATGTGGAAGAGCAGAACAACCTCTCACGGAGAATTGTCAAGTTGAAAGCTCGTCGGCACCGCCGCCTGCAGAGGATGGGGTCGGTGCTGTTACTGTATAAACAGGGAACATAGCTGTGGATTTCAATGGTTGTGTAAAATTACTCACTTATTATTATAATGACGATGATGATGATTTTGAGTATTATTATTATTTTGTTGTTTAAAGTTTTGTTTTTGTTTGTTTTCCGGTCACAGAGCAAAATATTGTTTTTCCACATAAAATGAGGGGGGGGGGGGTAAATAATGGCTTGTTAGTTAGCTAGCTAGCTAGCTAAGTGAAAAGATTATGTATGATGTATCTTCGTACATAAATTTATTACTGTTATTGAATCACATGAAATCAATAACATAAAAATATTTTTATTCGAAAAAAACAAGTGAAATATATTTTAATTTATTAATAGCTTAAAATTAAATTTATATCTAAATTGGACCCCAACAAACGGTTCTAGTAAAAAAAAATTGTGTTTATTTAAAGAGTTCTGAGTTCAATAAATTTTGTCTATAAAGTGTACATTATCAAGTGTAAAAAAAAAATAACAAATGCTATCATTTAATTAACTTAAATTTATTTAAAAAAATAATATATTAACTAATCATATTCTCCTAAATTGATACTTACATGATTTAAGCTCCTAAGTTTTGTTAAACTTTAATTCTATATATCAATATAGTATTTTTCATTATAAAAATGCCAAGTATAAGACACATTACAATGTTTTATCGTGACACATTATCATCTTAAAATTTGAGGGTGAACTATACTCAAGGTCACCTAATTATAAGTTTTATAATAAATATATATATATTTTTTATAAAAGTTACAAGCATGTCACACAATTAATATATTATTATAAACAACTCATTCAGTTAAATATTTTTACATGCAATTCATTCAATTTACATGTTGTAACCAAAAAAATTACTACACTTACAAATGTTACTTTTCTTCGGTATAAAAATATTTTTAGTCCCAAAAATTTATACATTCTATTAATTGTCCTAAAAAATTAATTTTTTATATTTAAAAATTTCATCAATTCAAAGTAAGCAAACTCATCAGATCAAATCAGTAATTCGATAACTACATTATATCATAAAGTAATAACAAGTTACTGTTAAACTGTTATTATACAAGGAAAGTAATATAATATTTTTAGAATAAGGACAAACAATTTAGGAGAAGAATAAAGATAAAAGTGATAAATTTTTAAGCATCAAGAGTTTAATTTATTATATTTCTTTCGAATTAGGATTAAATTAGGGTGTGAATAAATTTTTTAACCGGGTGTGAAAATAGCCTGGCGATTGATTCTTTAAAAATTAGGATTTTGACCCTTTTATTCATTTTATCTTGCGAATTAAGTTTTCTTATTAAATCGGGTTTTTTCATTTAATTAACCATAAAATTAAGTGATTAATCTTTAAAATTATATTTTCCTTTTATTTGACTTCCAAAATCAATTTGGAGTCGCCATCGGTCACTTTGGTAGACCGTACACCATAAAAACAACCAGAAATTCATTTTTTTAAAAATTGGGTTCGGGAGTCGGTTACGTGCGGAGAATGATTAGCATCCCACGAACACCCGTTATCGGTACCTTAATTTTACGTGGCATTTTGAGAATAGTAAATCGAATTTAATTTAACCCTTAATTATTAGATGGATATAATTTCAAATGGAGATATCCTTTTATAAGAAAATATATTTTGTAACAAATATGAAATTGAAAGCGTCTAGTTACTTTAGGGCACTTCGATTCATATTCAAAAATATATCCCAACTTAAAAGGTTTTAATCCATGACCGGTTAATTTCTTGTTAATCTTAAGTTCTAACTTAAAAAAGGCTTAAAAGGCTCTAATTAATTGAATTGTTTTAAGATTATGAATATTGCTAAATTTAGGGTGTTTATGAAATAACACCCAATTGCTTGAGCACTATTCATATTTAAAACCCTAAATTGAATAATATTCCTAATTTAATTAATAAATCTAATTATTTAAGTACTAGCCCTAATTAAGACTTTAATCTAATTAACTAAGTTAATTATCATATTCTAGGTTTAAATGAGTATCAAATATTCTACTTAAAATCCCCCTTGGGTAACATCTCATTGCAATGAGACATTATCCAACTTAGAACTTCAAAGCTTCCCATTTAATACTCATTTATTTTCTACAACCATCTCTGATAGGGAATCGCAGAAGCTTGGATCGAATATCCTTTTAATAAAGATCTGAAAAAGAAAGCAAGAGTTAAAATCTAATTTTCCCAAACGACTCAATAAAAAAGGCACGAAATTAAAGGAACGCTTAAAAAAACTTATATATATATAAGAGAACAATGAAAGTAAATAGGATATGACAACACCCCCTTCTAAGATCTTGTCTTAGACAAACGTGCGTCTGAAATTGGTAATGCCTAACCCTTTAAGGATCATGCCCTTAGCAACCTAGACGATGGAGAAGAACGTCAAATACTCTATGCTGCGCAATTGGACACTCGTACTCCGAAACAATAATAAGATAAAAATCTTGAACAGAAAAAAAAAAGAACTCAGAATAAAACTTTAAAAGAAATAACTATATTGGTCTCTGAATTGAATGAATTGTACAAAGTGAATAAGCCTATTTATAGGCTAGTAAAACCCTAATTACAAAGGAAAAAGAGTTTAATTTAATCTAAAAGTCTAACTAGATAAATAATAATTGATAAAATAGAATATTATCTTAATTAAAAGAGGAATAGGTTTGTACAAGGCCCTTTATATCACTACCCATTGCAAAAGACATGTGTTGCCAAGGGTCCTTATAGACAATGTTTCAGCCTTGAATGTCTTGCCTATGACCACGTTGAAGAAACTGCCGATAGACGAGTCCCACATAAAGACTTACTGGAATGCGGTTCGAGCTTTTGACGAAACACAAAGAGATATGTTAGAAAAGATAGAGGTTCCCCTACATATTGGACCATCTACCTTTGAGGTTGGTTGCGTTGTACTGGATATTTGACCCATTTACAGTTGCCTTCTAAGGCATTCATGGATTCATACAGCCGGTGCAGTCCCATCTACGCTACACCAAAAGTTGAAATTCATGATTGACAGACAACTTGTGACCGTCGGCGTAGAAGAGGATATTATCGCCTCAGTAACGACTGATGCTCCCTATATTGAGATTGACGCTGGGGCATTAGAATGTTCTTTCAGGTCGTTGGATCTGGTAAGCGCAACCTTTATTTTTGAAGGAAGAAAGATACGAAGGCAATGCCTGTCTAAATGCGCAAAGATGCGGGTAAAGGAAACCTTCGACAGAGGTGCTAAGGCAAGAAAGGGATTTGGAAAACGTCACCAAGGTAGGCTATACCCGGTAACCATTGCTGGAAAAAAAAGATAGATTTAGGTTAGGATTCAAGCCCAACGCAGTACAGAGAAGGGCCACCATGATAAAAAGCCAAGAGAGAAGAAAAAGTAGACTCAAAAGGGAGGAGGTTGAATGGGACTCAATGACATTTCCACCCCTTAAATTCACTTTTACTTCAGGGGGATTTGTGAACCCCAGTATGACCTAGGACGAGAAAAAAGAGAATGAGATTGCCGAAATGTTTGGCAATTTGAGCATTAACGCGGTGCTGGAAGAGGAAGAAGAGGGTGGATATCTACATATGATCCGTCCATGTGATGAGCTTAATAATTGGACTGTAGAAGAACTTCTTGTAGTTTTTAAATCTCTTTTAGAGTAATTCTCAAAACTAACCCTCTGTTTTTAGCCCCAAAATTCAGTTTTAAACCCATTACACATGTATTCCTGCCCAATTACAATTGTTTACAACCCATTTACAGCCCAACAAACACAAACTTTCAGATAAAATCCAATTTCCCGCCGTAAAAAATGACATGTAAATTCTTTGTTGGTCCAAGCAAAGTCATGCAAATCATGGTTTTGTTATCAATAGCTATCTGGACGTCATCCGTATGACATCAACATGATGTCATATTACACCAGCCCCTATAAATATAGAGAGAGAAAATTCAATTAATTAATTACACCATAATTATGTAATCATTAAGGAAAGAAGCATACCTAAAGGTGAAGAGTCACCGGGGAGACTAGGGAACATCAGAGACGACGACTGTAACAACGAGACCATCACCGAAAGGTATAATCCTACTTCCTCTTTTACTTTCTTAAGATCAAAACATAGGAAATGTCATTTTAAGGGTCTAAATATATATAAAACAGTAACTAAAATGAAAATGGAAGCTTATATAGTGGTTGTCGGAAATTTAAAATAGAGCGGTCAGAGTTCCTTTTGGTTGCCGTAATAGATTTTAGGCTTTGAAGAAGTTGAAAATGAGCTGTTATGGGTAGATCTAGGGGAAGTTGGGAGGTTCTACCGGATTGGGTAGTTTTAAAGTGATCGGAGTAAAAATTAGAGGTTTTTAAGTAATTTTGGATTTTTGGCACGGTGGCCAAAAATCGCCCGACGGCAGAGGGCAGTAGCCGGAGAAGGGTTAGGGGTGATCAGAAAGTTTTAGACAGTGGCCGAAAGGATTATGAGTGGTTAGAAAGTTCATTCTGGTGATCGGAGTAAGGTAGGAGATGATCGGAGACGGTGGCCGATGGTGGCCAGCACCGCCTCTAGCGACCAACGAACATGGTGAATTTATGGTGGTGGTTATGGATCGGAAAGGGAATAGGTGAAGAACATTGGTTGAGTTTTTAGAAATGCGAGTGTTTGATCTTTGAAAAACACAAAATCGATGGGTTTTGGTGTTTGTGTTGGATCAAATGAAGGGAAAATGAAGAACGGGTGATGAACTTGTGATGAACGGATGGTTTTAATATGTTTTAAAGGCTATTTCCTGGGAATTTTTTATTAGAGTTGAGAGAATTTTAGAGAGGGGGTTGAGTTATCTGAAGAGATAGAAGGTGGGCGAGTTTGACTCGGTTAAGGGCTTTAAATAGCTGAGTCAAAATGGTGCCTTTTTGGCACCGGGTTTTAGTGAGTCCGCACGGTCCACGGGTCGGGTCACACAGAGCCTGCGTCCTACTTCTTGTGTTTCAAAGTTTTGGCCTTTGTTTTGTAATATTTTCAATCTGGTCATTAATCCAATAAATTCAGCTTTTAAACTTTTTTTCAATTTAATCCTAAATTCATGTATTAATTTAATTTTTAATTCCCTTAAGTTATATGATTGAGTGCATGTTTAAAATAAAGCATATATTATTTTTTAGAAAATTTAATCATTTAGTAATTGATTATTAGAGCCATACGCCTTAGGTTCCTTAATTAAGTTTTAAATAATTAGGAGAGATTACTATAGCAAATTAGTGTATACTAAATTAAAACTTTGGGTTTCAAAGTCGGATGGTGTTTTACTTGCTTGTAATGGGATGTTATCACAAATTGGCCTTAAAGAGATACATTTAATATACATTACCACTTAGAATTAAATAAATTTATCTAGTTAATTTAAATAGAACCTTAATTAGGTCATTACTTTAATTAATTAGAATGACATTTAATTAAGGGATATTCTTTGAAATTTAGGAGTTTTGAGATGGACGGTATGCAAGCAATTCGTACTTGTCTCATAATGGTCTTTAAATTAATAATATTCATAGTCTAATCAACTTAATTAAATAGAGCCTAATTAAGTTGGTACTTAAAATGAACAAGACAATAATAAATCATGCATAAAAAACCTTTCATGTTTAAAATACATTTCTATGGATATGAATGAGGGTGCTTCTTAACAGGGCGCTTTTAATCTAATATTCGGTTTAAAAATATATTTTCTTATAAAAGGATATCTCTATTCAGAATTTAAATCCAGTTCATAATTATGGTTAAATTAAATTTAGAATTGTTATTCGAAATGCCAAAATACCACGTAAGATTAAAAGGTACCGATAACGGGCGTTTGTGGGGTACTAATCCTTCCCCACACGTAACCGATTCCTGAACACAAATTTTAAAGAAATGAATCTTTGGTTGTTTTATGGTGTTCGGTCTACCTTGAAATGATCGGTGGCGAATCTAAATTGTTTTTCAAGATTAAATAAAGGAAAATCAAATTTAATACAAAAAACCTTAATTTTCAAGATTAAATTAAAGTGGACAAAAACCCTAATTTCCAAAACGTTAATTGTCGAACTATTTTCACACCCGATTAAAAAATGGTCACGAAAAAATTAAAAGGGTTTACAAAGTTTGGGCCAAAACTAAAAGGATCTGGATAAAAAGGTACGGGTCAAAAACACGGCCCATGCTACACTTACGGGTCGACCAGACCCGACACCAAAACAGTGTCATTCCTTCATGCCTTTAAAAGGCTCTCATCGGGTCAAATTTTGGCCTTTTATCATTTTCTCTCTCCCTCCTCAAACTGACCTAACCCTCTCTCTCCAAACTCCCTCAAATAAACACTCTATTTCCCATATCACTCAACCCAAATGAATCAAAATCCTTTAAATTTGCTTAGTGTTCATCTCAGTTCATAACAAACTTGATGAACACCAAGCTTTCCGATAAAAATCCACCACACAGTCCGCCCTCAGATCTTCATCCGCCCAATTTCGACCATCTCCGGCCGTTAGTCGACCACTGCCTATAGTCTCGATCGTCCTTTATTCTACTATGGTGGTCGTGAAGTAATTTTTGGCCACCGTCGAACGATTTTTTACCATCATCGATTCAAACTAAAATAACCCTAAAAACTCTATTTGAAGCCCTAAAATCCTAGATCTAACACCGGTTCATCAGAACCACCCTTCTTTCCTGATCTAAACCTAGATCCAACTACCCGAACCACTTTCCTCTTCGTCTCTACTGTGAATCAAACTCCGGCCACCAGATAAGCACCTTAACCAAAACTCCAGATCTGATTTTAAAAGCTTATATTGTTTTGGTTTTTTATATAAACTCTAATATTGTTGTTTCTTTGCAGGTAATGAATAAATGAAGGAGAAAATACCCTCGCGACTGTTGCTATGACGATTTTGACATCTTCTTCGGTGAATTCTTGATGACCGATGAATTATTATTATTATTTAAGTATGTTATTAATGGTTAACTCTTGACTGACACACTCTCTCTTTAGTATTTATAGTATGGTGGAGTATGATGCAATGACTGATGTCACGGAGCTGATGTCAGCGAAGAAGAAAATTATTATCCATGTGAATGTCTCTGAACCAACAGGATGCCACCACGTGTTCTCTGAATCTCAAATTTAGGCGAAAAACTTGAAATTCTAATGGTTTTGTGTTTGTTTGGGATGTTAACTATTGGATATAACTGTAAAAAGATAAGGATTTGGGCCTTGAAAATCTAAAGTGGGCTTTGTGTATATTGAACATTATATTTATGGACATCTGGAATTTTTGGACTGTTATTTATTTATTATTGGGCTTTATATTATTTATTGACTTTATTTTTTAAACAAATATAATATATACACGTACCCGAGTAAAATTAAGATATTACATATACTATACTGCTTTAGGAGAAAAATAACATGTTTATAAATATTGATTAAGTAACATGCTTATAACATTTTTTAATTAAATAACTCGTTTATAACTTTTAGAAGAAAATTTCCTTTGTTCGTTCCTAAACATAGGTAAATTGATTATTATTACATCTTTTATATGCCTAAAATTGATAAACTAATTATACTTGCGCGGATATGTATTGATGTTTGATTAAAGAAAATACATACGTATATATAAGCACGTTTGACTAGAAAACTTTAGGGTAAACAATATTATTGGTCACTAAATTATTCTCACTTTCTTGTTTTGGTTCCTAAACTATTATTTTTGACAAAATCATCATTAATGTTACATTTTTCTTATTTCACTCACCCGCCGTTAAAAAAATCACAGGAAAACAATAGTCTGTGACCAAAACAGGAAAGAAGCAGTATATTGATAGCCAAAATGGGAAGAAGAAAAAATAACATTAGTGACCAAATTAAGAGAAAAAAATGTAATATTAGTGATAGTTTTACCCAGAATAATAGTTTAGTGACCAAAATAGAAAAATTAAAATAGTTTAGTAACCAATAGTGTTGTTTAGCCAAAAATTTATTCCAGCTGTGATATGAAGATAAAGTTAGAAACTAGATATAGCTTAGTATGGATGGCCAAGAGACACAGTCATTTGGGAAAAATTATTAGATG
Organism: Hibiscus mutabilis; assembly: GCA_019671005.1. Taxonomy (NCBI): domain Eukaryota; kingdom Viridiplantae; phylum Streptophyta; class Magnoliopsida; order Malvales; family Malvaceae; genus Hibiscus; species Hibiscus mutabilis. Next base: position 2,004,000 of record CM033712.1, on the reverse strand, counting down.
GACATGACTTACCACGTCATTTATGGTCTTATTTAATACTAATTTTTCATCTTATTTTTTTTAAGGTGAATTTTTACTTTTTTCCTGCATGTCATTAAAGAATGGATAATTACTTAGAAGTTGTGCTGAAATGAATGAATCTCATTAGATAGACTATAAATAAATAAAGCAAGTTCATCAAATAATTTCTCGTCATTTTGCCATCTCGTTGTCCTGGTCAAATCTGAAACTTTCTCATCCCAATCCCAATCCCAATCCCAAGGGCCATGGCCAAACCCTAAACCCTTGTGTAAAAGCTAAGCAAAAGCAAACCCCTTTGGGTATAAATACACATATCTACTCATCCACAATCTCTCACTTCTCCTTTTTCTTGTATGATTGTGGGTTTATGATGAGCAACGTTCCCAGGTCTTCCACAGACGCCCTTTTTACCCTTTCCGAGCTTACCACATCCGATCCTTGGCCTTTCTCTTTCGTTTTCTTATAACCCAAACCACATATATTTCTTTTGGGGTTTTCTGGAGATACAAAAAAATGGGGATTGTTGGAGAGGAACAGCACGTGAATTTCCACCTTCATCTTCATGGGTTTCATGAAGACAAGGAGCTGAAAGATATTCCCAAGGGTAGTCTGGCAATCCTGGTGGGTCAAGGGGAGGAGCAACAGAGGTTTGTGATCCCGGTTCTGTATATAACCCACCCTCTGTTCATGCAGCTCTTGAAGGAAGCCGAGGAAGAGTACGGGTTCGACCACGACGGCCCCATCACCATCCCTTGCCATGTCGACGAGTTCCGCAGTGTTCAAGGTCTGATCGATAAGGACCACCACCACCATGTCTGGTGTTTTAGGGGCTGATTTGTTTTATGTTTTCCGGTCTTTGCTTTTCATGGCGACGAAGAAAAATGAATGACTGGATTATGATTTACGTGTAGAATTCATTTGTTTCTCCATTCCAACTTTCTTGTTAATGTGAAACGTATTGAAAAAGCATTGAATAATTGTTTGCTCATCTCCAAGAAATGAATGAATGCGGTTCCTTGATCATTCACATTACACGCCATGATTTTAGATACGTTTTTATTAAATAATTAGTTAAAAGTATTAAATTTATGAGCTAATAATGAAATATATATTTGTAGGAAATTAAAAAATAATTTTATCATTAACTTAGTTTAGTATTTTTTTAATTTTTAGAAATTTTAGGAGTCATGACCAAGGACGGAGACACGATTTCATATAATCAGGAAGCTATATTAGAAATATAGCGAGTGCAAAATTACAAAATTTTAGGTGTGTAGAATTCGATTATCAATAAAAAATATTAAAAAAAAACTTAAAATTTTCAATGAATGTGATTGCCTCCCAGTACCTTTTGTGTCCGTCCATGGTCATGACTCTGTTACGTCTATCTTTAAGTTTAGTTATAATCTTTTTAATATTTGTACCTTTGGTTATGTCAATCAAACTAAATACAATCCATAAAACTTTTACATACTGCAGGGATGAATAAAATATAATATGAATAATTATTTGATACACTAGTAGTGAAAAAAATTCACAAACAGATTAATTTAAGGTTTAATGTTTTAGTTTATGCTTTAAAGTTTAGGGTTCAATGATTTAGAAATTAAGAGTCGGGGTAGAATTTAGGGTTTGTTGTTATAACAAAGGATTTAAGGTTAAAGTATTAATTTTCTAACTTTATTGTCATAGGCCTTAAACTCTAAACCATAAACTAAAACTCAAAATTAATCAATTTATATTTCTTTCCACCATTAATGTATTAAATAATTAAAAATTTTTGTCACGCTCGATGAGCACTGATGAACACCACTATCGACGAGCACCGACGAGCACCATTAATTTAATTTATAAAAATTTAAAATCTAAAAATTTTACCGTATAATTATAAATTATTTAAAAATAAAAAATAAATTAATTAAAATATATTATTTTATCTTTAATTTTTTAAACATAATTAAATCAAAATATCTATTCTTAAATTATAAAACCCTAATATTTTTTTGAAATTTCCGCCGCCGGCCATTTATTCGCCGCCCTGCCGCTGCCCCTGCATGGCCGCCGTTCCCCACCGTCCAGATTAAACACAGAACATCTGAAAATAATTTAGGGAACCTTGATACAGGAAACGGTGCAGATGTAGTTAATTTTTATCGTTAATTTCAATTTGATTTAAAGTCGATTGTACTTATAGGATTTTGTAAGTGGCCGTCGTGCAGATGTAGTTATAGGAAACCTTGATACAGGCAGGTGCGGCGAGTAAGTGGCGGTCGGCAAGCTACGGCGGCGGCAATTTCAAAGGAAAAAAATTAGAGTTTTGTAATTTAGGGATAAGTATTTTAATTTAATTATGTTTAAAAAATTAAATTAAAATAATATATTTTAATTAGAGTTTTGTAATTTAGGGATAAATATTTTAATTTAATTTCAAAGGAAAAAAATTAGAGTTTTGTAATTTAGGGATAAGTATTTTAATTTAATTATGTTTAAAAAATTAAATTAAAATAATATATTTTAATTAATTTATCTTTTAATTTTTAAATAATTTATAATTATACGGTAAATTTTTTAATTTTTAATTTTTATAAATAAAATTAATAGTATTCATCGATATTCATTGTTAATAATACTCGTCGAACGTGGCAATTTTATCTTAAATAATTTCACATGATATACTTATAGTTCTGAACCGGAGATAACTGATTGGTTCACACGTGCTTACCCGGTTACCCCTGGTCATGTCGGCAAGTTCTTGAAGCAGCCAGCCAAGCCGCCCACGTGGCATTTTGAGGTATTTTTAAAAGCATATTATACATGTATTCGCAATTTGAATGAATAGCTTATTTGCTAATCCACACAACCCATAATTCTAAACCAACCCAAAATCTTGTACCCGTATCAAATTAGTATCTGATTTATTGGCCGAATAATTTAGAATTAAATTAAATTTTGTAAATGTTTGTTTATTATAAGATGAATTTTTAATTTAATTTTTTATTTATAACATTAAAATTTAAAAATTTAATATTATTTAAATAATTTGGTGTTTTACCTCGCTAGTCCAAATGATTGTAAGTATACTCGATCACCATTAGGGACAAGTATAGAATATTCTTTATCTGTTGCGGCGCAATTGTGTTTCATAAAGAAATGGTGGATGTGCTTCTCCATCTTTTGATGCGGTGAATGCGTGCAATCAAAGACCAAAGTGATTTCCAGCTAATTTGTGGTATCCTTTGACAATCTTTTCATATGTTTTGTCGGTTTTTTTGAATAGTTTAAAAATAATTAAAATATAATATTTATTTATATATATATATATTTAATTTTTTAATAATGAGCACACGTCTTATAAATATTACAATTAAACTCGAATTTTTTAAAATAAACATTATTTATTTTTCTATTAAGATCACTTATTAAGTTCATATATTTGTCGTTTCCAAACTAATTTATCTTCATGTTATTTAATAAGTGGCTTAAAAATCAATGTGACACTATTCTCTTATTGGCTCTTCAATTTGACTTTGATATCCACTTGTTTTTTTAAATGTTTAGCCCCCTTTTCCTGTTTCCTTTTTTTTTATAAATCACGAGACAAGGATGATACTTTGCTACAAGAAACCAAATACAAATTAAATATCATTAACAAAAACAATATTTATATTCATATTTCAGTTATTTATATATTAACACTTTTTAATAGTATTTTATATTAACAGCTTGTTTGTACATTGATTAAAAGAGCAATCGGATAACTGTATATTTGGTACGTTTTCTGTTTTGGTACTTCACCTATTTTTTAGTAAAATGGTACCTAAGTTACTTTTTGTTTTTATTTTGGTACCTCGAAGTTTAAAAATTAACAACATGTTGTCTAAAAGAGAAAAATATGTTGCATGCTGACAAGAAAAGAGAAAATTACATGTGGCAAGCTGCCACATTATTTCCTCTCTCCTATTCAACATGTCACGTGTGCTTTTTTTATGATTTTAGTCGACATGGCATGCTGGCTAGGAGATAAACAATGACGTGGCAGTCTGCCACGTGTGATTCTCTCTCCTAGTCAGCCTACTGTTAATTTTTTAACGGCGTAGTACTAAAATATAAATAAAACGTAACGTTGGGTACTATTTTGTCAAAAAAGTGGGTACCAAAACAAAAAAAACGAGGAAAAGTGGGTACCAAATATGTAATTTTCCCAAATTAATGTACTTGCAATTTGAATGAATAATTTGTTTGTACATTACCTCACAGGTCACTAGGATACACACCAAACCAATACACAGATCTATTATTTGAAATAATAAAATTATATTAAAATAATGTATTCAAAGAGCTCAATTCACACATCCATTATTATATCAGTTTAGAATTCTAATGAATTATACAATTAATCTGATAAATTATATATTTAGTCTAATGAATTCTATAATTAATCGTCTAACTACAAACATAATCTAATAAATTATATATTCAATTTCAATAGGTCTAAGTAGAATTGTGATGAAATGGAATATACAATTAATCATACAATTTAAACAAGTATTGAATCTAGACTTCAATTTATCTAGATACAAACGAAACCTAATGAATTAAATATTTTTAACCACCGCTATCTAGTTTATTGGCTGGTTAATTCGGATCAGATACTGTAAAGGCTCATTATAGGACAACCCTCTCAACTCAATTTGCTCCATTCACAATATTAAAATTTGAACCCTAATCTTGCTTAAAAGATATAGTGTCTCGTCCCACAATCAATTAGTTATTAATTAATGAATTATGCATATATTTTTGTTACCCACTTATTTTTTTGATGTGATTTAGAATTTAAATTAATAAATTTTTATTTAAAAGTAAAATAATAAAAAATATATTGTAAAGTAAAAGAAAATTTATTGGTTGTATTTTTTTTTATAAAAACGTGAATGTTAGAAATCAAACCCATTACGACCAAAAATTATATCATGGGTCTAGCTTACTATATTAGTCATGGTTCCAACCAATGAAAATTAACCACTATACCATTTTTTATCCATGTCATTGTTCTATTATATAATAACTTTTAAAAATCTGCTTTTTAAAAGACATGTAAAAGATATTAGTGAAAATTCACTAATTGAAAAAAATGACATGAAAAAAAGTGATATAGTGAGTAGTTTTCATTAGTTGGGACCATAGCTGATGTGGTAAGTCAAGCTCAAGCCATTAATATAATAATGTGATGACATCTTTAGAATCCATCCCTTATTTTTTTATTTACTTAAAATTTAATGTGATTGGTTCTTTCAAACGTGATGTTATTAAATAATTTAAATAAAATATTAACTATAAAGTATTCATTTTAAGTTTTATATTGATGAAATCTTTAAATTTCACCACATATTATTATTTGTTTTAAAATTAATGTGGTTGTGTCTTAAAATATAATATTATACTAACATTTTATAATTTACTTAAAATATTAGTAATAGAAAACTCTTTTTTGAGGGTACATTTAATCAACGAAAATGAAAAATATATACATGAGGACTATTATTGAAGGAAAATATAAACAAAGAAAAGAAGCTTAAAATATAAGGTAAAATACACTCCATATCCATATCACTCAATTATATGTGTTCATTTATAAATGGTCGTTTTTAAAATATATATATAATTTAGTCACTCAATTAAGAGTTTGTTATAAACAAGTCACTCGATATGATATAATACTTAACAATTTTAATTCACAAAATTTATGCACTCTATCAATTTGGTCTTAATTAATAATAATTCAATAAATTTAATCATTCATATTTAAACATTTCAGCTTTGCATCCTCCTAACTCACCCTTAGACCACTTGTCGCACTCCTTGTTATTGTACATCATCTCGATAACGAACAAATGAGATAGCTCAAGAAACATTGTCATTTCACTATTGGACAATTGATACACCAATAGAACATATCCATTATGACCCTATCGTTGTCTCCTAGTAGACACAATCACTCCACTAATTGATTTTTTAAATAAGAATGATTATATTTTTGAATTGTTTCGAATTATGGTCAAATTGATAGAATGTATAAATTTTGAGGGACTAAAATTGTTACACCAAGCCATGTTAGATGTCCGTTTTAATTTTAACGGCGGAATTACTTGTTTGTAACAAACTTTTTAACCGAGTGATTAAATTATAACTTTTAAAAGAAAAAAATTGCCTATTTATAACCAAACATGTTGAGATAATCAATCAATGGTTGAAGGCCAAGAGGGGGTGAATTGAGAATTAAAAAATTGAATGGAAGCAAATGGAGAATGAAAAAATGATGACACAAAGATTTATAATGGTTCAAGATTCTAACAAGCTCTACATCCACTACTTAGCTCCCCGCTAAGGATTTCAACCAATTCATTAATGAATTCTCCCCCTTTCTAGGCTAAGGAGACAACCGTTACAAATCGATCAAAGCTTTCTACCCAAAGCTTGATCAAGGTTCACTCTTTTTACAAGAAGTGGAATGGCAAAAGAAAATTTCTCTCAAAGGTAGTATTTTTCTCCAATACAAGTTTTCAAAACTAAACTTGAACAAAGAATTACAATGAATCACGCTCAAGTGAGTTACAATAAAATTTGACTCTAAAAGCTCTTGGATGGTTGGATTTTTGCTTGATTGCTTTAAACTTGTTCAATTGTTGTTGTAGCTTTGGAGACTTGATTTTATACTCCCTCATTGATTTCTAACCGTTTGGGTGGTTGAGGTCATCAATAGAGCCGTTGGGGACCATTTTCCCGCAATAAATGTTGTTTGGTGACCAACCGTATCGGTACACAAAGAGCCGTATTGGTACCTGTCAAAAGAAGAAAGAGCCGGTATGCAATAGCGTATCGATACGCTTTAAGGCATATCGAAACGGATAAAGAGTACAATCAGGGGCATATTGATACGATATAGCTATATCGGTACGGTTTTAACTCACTAGAATCTGAGGAAAAAGTCTTGTGAAAAATGTATCGATACGCCTAGGTGCGTATCGATACGGGTTAACCAATTTTCAAAATTTGCTGATTCCCCATAACTGACAAGGCAACGGTCATATTTTAAATGTAAAGATTTTGAAGATCTTAACACCCCGTGTCGATACGGTGAAGACTGTATTAATAACTTAACCAATAATACAAACCCAGATGAATGTCGTATTGATACGAGGACAATCGTATCGGTATGTTTTTACGATTAAAATTTCAGTAGTGAAAATTCGTATCAATAAGCAAGAGCCGTATAGATACGCCTGAGCGTATATGGTTAATTTGAGTATCCAAACACTTAGAAACTTGCGGGGTTTTAAGTTTTTAACTTAGAAACAAATTTAGGTTCAAATCCTTGTCGTTTTGTGAGACTTTTAAGCACTTAAAAATTTATTTACTTTTGTAATTTGATCCTTAAACAATTTGTTATATCAAAATCAAATTTAAATTTTACAAAACATATAATTAAATGACTTGTGTAAATTTTAAAAAGAGAGAAAAGCATGTATACGTGAAAGGAAAAAAAACAGGTTTATATTACAAATAAGTATTTAAAGTATACTAATTTTTTTTATTTAAGACTAATATAAATTTTAGTTAAAATAAGTAACTAAAGTGTATATATATATATATCACATTGAGATCAGAGGAAAGGAGAAGAATAAATCATTATTAATTACTATCATTTTTCTACAAAATATACTAGTTTGATATTGACGTGGAATGATCAAAAGTGAAAGAAAACTTCAATTTTTGCCATCTTAATCTAAGGGATGTCAGCCACTTAAAAAAATCGATAAAATCGGGATTAAGAAGGTAGTCTTAATAGTAGATCTTTATAAAACTCGATTTAAATTAATCGATAATAAATCAAATACCGATAATTATATTAAAAATATTCATCATACGAAAACACTACTTTTCTTCATTTTTCCCGAAATTGCTGGAATTTTTTCATGAGGTTTTTCTTTGTTGTTTGGTTGTCGAGAAAATGACACTTTAAGTAAAACTTCAAATGTTTGACAAAATCGAAGCTGACAAACTACAAACATTTTACCCGCTACAAATGAAAAGGACACTCAAAAGACCTTTGAAATAAAATTAACCAAAACAGTATGCGATCCAAATTGTCAGGTCTGCATGATTTTCTGCCTAAACATTCACCTATACTCTGTTCAAAATGAAAAGAATACTCAGTAATTCTTTTGTTTAAATTTTACTAAAAATGAAAAAAAAAATCTTAAAAATGCTATCGACGCCTTGTATTAGAAGCTCGAATCGTCACTCCATGTAAAAATTTCGTATACCCAAGGAAGCTCAGTCTTCCGTCCGAATCTCTTATCCAATCTCTAAGCAAAGAATGAGCTGATGCAGCCAGATTTAGCTCCTGCAAGAGAAACAAACACCGATAACAACAAAATTCGAGGTCGGGAGCTTGACAGATAGGGATACCACAGTTTTATAGGAAAACATATGACGGCATACCAGTGCCAATTCCTCCACGGAAATGACCTTGTTTCCTTCTTGTTCGAAATACTCAAAGGCTTTGCTTGCAATACTCTCCCATTCTTCAAGTGCTTCAAGCTGATATGCACTGATTGCCGCGGCACAGAACTCTTCAAAGTCCATCTTTTTGTAATACAGTGGTTCCATCTTAAAAATAAAAATAAAAATTCTCAGTATTATGCTACATGATAAAGTTATAAGAAAAAGGATTTCTAGGAATCGATTATTATACGTGCGCAGCGTTGCTATCGGTGCTCCAAAACAAATAAAAAGGATTTCCTCGAGCTTCATCTTAAAATAGCTAATGAGAAATCATGTATCAAAATCAAAATCCTCTTACTCTTGGATCACACAAAAACTTGTGTGCCGTGATTGCACTACAAATCTTTAACGATGGAAAACAAACATCGCTAGAACGACGCTACATTCTTTAAAATAAGCAGGGAGCTATTCACTCTACAATAAATAAAAACTACGAGCCACTGGACAGGAAAAAAAAAAAGACATCTCACCACATTTATAATGTTAAAAACTCTCGACTCCTGCATGGCATTAGTTTTATTCCTCATTAGAGCCTGCAATTTTTCAGGATGACGATCGTAAGAAATTACAGCGAAGAGTAGATGACACATACTAAAACAAGTGGAGGATGGACACATCAAACTGAAAGGAATAGGTTTAAAACTAGTCTGCAGCTACAGAAAGTCTGAAAGTAACCAAATATCTCCTCAGAAAAGTTGGAAAGAAGTAAATTAATAAAACCAAGAACTTACAGTTTTAAAATTACTGAGGAACACGTATCCGTCTTTTGGTTCTAAAAGCCTAAATTGTGTCCTAAGATACACAAGTGCGTCATCTGGTAAAGCTTTCGAAAGTGCCTGCAACCAACAAAATGAAGCCATAACAAAACATTAGAAAGAACTCTAGTATCAAACACCTGCCTACATAAAACAAGCATTAGCCCTTTTGCCGATTCAAACTTTTTTCTTTTCAGATGCTATATTATTTTCCGATAATTTATCCCATTATTGGTTAAGGAACCAGTAAAGTACCTTTTGTGCTGCTCGTTTGAAAGGGGTGGCACGGATATATGAATTGACTAACTTGTAGATAAAAATATCCAAAGGCACGACACAATTTTCATCTTGTAACCATGGATGAGCTGACAATACAGAGCCCTTATTAGTTTCCAAGATTATATATAATTTCATTAGCAACTTCAAACAGAAGTTGCAAACATTTTATAGCATGAGAGGGGTAGGGAGCATAGATTCTAAACACTGTTTAGATGAAGTCATAACCTAAATATAGCATTTTGAAATATGACTTACCTAATGCTTGGGCAGCAGTCATTCTTTTCCTGTGATCCTTGTTCAGAAGCCTTTTCACAAAATCTTTGGCTTCTAATGATACGGAAGGCCAAGGTGAATCATCAAAGTTAGGATCAGCTCTGAGCACAGAACGAAAAATTCCTGATTCAGTTCTAGCCCAGAAAGGTCTGCTTCCACACAACAATATATAAGTTATGACACCAATACTCCACATATCAGCCTCAACACTGTAAGATCTATGTAGTACTTCCGGTGCAACATAGTATGCACTGCCAACAATATCATTGAGACGTTGATCTGCAAATGAATGAAAACTGATGGCTTTGTGTACAAAAATGTTGTTGATAAATATATGATTTGGAGGGGAGGAGGAGAGTTGTATATCATATGAATCAGACAATTATGCCATCGTGAGACCGAAAGCACATTTGATGAACGGAACACAAAAATTTATGCAAATATAGCAAAAGGAAATTAGCTCTTACCTGGCCTAATAAAATCAGATAAGCCAAAATCAATAATTTTCATTGGAGCATCCTCATCTCTTGTGGTAAAAAGAAAATTCTGCAAAAGAGACCACATTAAAGTAAACAATTGGTTAATCACTAGAACTGGATCCAACAAGAAATATTGTGCCACATTAACAATAAAATGCAGCATGGAACTAAATTAAAATTTAATTATCATATTCCTCTATGCCATACCTCTGGCTTCAGATCACGGTGTACAACCCCTTGAAGGTGGCAAAAGGCAACTACACTTAAAATTTGCACAATTATTTTTTTAGCATCCCCTTCGGTGTATCTACCACCTCTGCAACATAGGAACAATATAAAAAACATGATTTTAACGATGGGTTTAAGAATTGGCTTAAGACAGTACAAGAGAATAAGGCAGTCATTCAATACCTAGATAAAATTCTGTCGAGTAGTTCTCCACCTTCGCATAATCTGCCAACAAAAGAATATTTTACAGTAATTAAGTGTAGGAAGCATGCCTAGACCAATTGCAAATTAGCTTAAAGATATTTTCATATGAAATGCTTCATTTCAATCAATTCATCAACTATGAAAAGGTATCAGACATGCGTGATTGGCGAAACCCGAAAAGATTAAACTTAGATATTGAGGAAGGACTAGTACAAATAACAAGAGATCTTAAAATAAAGTATAGTAAGAACAAACATACTCCATGACAATATAGACATTATTAGCATCCTCAAAAGCATCATGGAATTTGATCATGTGTTTATGACCGGATAAGGCTTTCAGTATTTTGACCTCCCGCCGAACATCTTCTACTGATATCGCTGTGGTCATCTGTCAAACAACATCAAGTCAGCTCCTTGTTCTTCTCAAAACCATTAACCATTGTTGAGTCAATAATGTAAGCTAAGAAACATGAAGGGAAAAGCTATGATTGAAGTAAATTCCTCAATAGGTACCCGCAAAGCTCAAATTTCTACCTCTTTGTCAATAATAAGGTGAACATAGTATTGTATTGCGGTCGCGGTTATGGATTTTTCTCTAAAAAAATAACTATGATTTTTCTCTAAAAAAACTAAACATGAACCATTGAACATTGAAAAATAATCGAAAAAAAAAACAAAGCACATACCAAAAACGACACACCTTAGCTTTAGAGATGATCTTAACGGCCACCGACTGACCCTTTAGCTCTCCTTTCTTTCCCTTGGCCCAGCAAGTATGACCAAAATGCCCTCGCCCCACCTCCTTCCCAAGCTCAAATTTAGCCCCCAAGTTCTTTCCGTACCCGAAATTCTTATCCAGCACCGCTCCTTCCCCGTCCTCGGGGATCGTCCCTTCCACCGGCGCCGCCTTGTTCGTTCCTTTTCGTCTCATTAATGCGGCCATGATCGGCTTCGCCGGAGATGGAGGCGGCAAAGGCCACCTGAACTTCCTCCCCGGTGTTCTAGCCGGGGATGGAGACGGTGCGACTCCAGCAGGAAGTGGACTGGCAAATGGACTAACGGAGTAAGAGTTGGTCTCGACGGATGGGGTGGACGGCGCCGGAATCGGTGGCGGTTGGGATTGGTTGGCGGTGGAGGTCGCTTCATTGTCGATTGCGGAAATGTTTTTGCTGCAGCAATGGCCCATTACTGATGACTCTGAATGCGTTCGCTCTCGTTGACCGTTCGTTGTCGGTCAAATCATCGGACGGCCGTGAACTTAAGCTTCAGGATTTGATTCGCAACTGAAAAACCACCACGGCGAGAAATTTGAGAAAGAAAAATTATTTATTTTATTTAATCATAAAAGAAAGATGGAAATTGAAGGGGGAAAAAAAAAGTAAAGGAGGTTGAAGAAGTTGGTGCACTATAAATTTGAAAGCTGGTGAGAAAAAGGCTAAAATCACTGGGAGCTGTGATTGTTAATTGGGAAAGTCGCACTTCCGTATTCAAAAAGGTAATCCATTCGTCCAAATTATATTACTGATTATTTTATAATTGAATAATTTAATTAAATCTTGAATAATAAAAGATTTTATAATTGTATTTCGTTAATTCAGTGGAATTATATATTAAATTTTTTAAGTAAAATTATATATTTAAATTCTATCACTATAAATAATTTAGTTGAGTTCGATGGACCATTTTTATAATTGACTTTTTATAATATTTAATTTATATTAATTTACGATAAATTAAATATCAATTATTATAAAAAAAAAGTTTAATTATGATAGTTGAGGGTTGAAACAGGCAGGTGGAGCGACGGTGCCGAAATTACCCGTTTACAATAAATATTAGAAGAAATTTAGGAAAAGGAAGCGACTGTGATCGATCCTCATTGGTGGCAGCCCGTAAGCTTTAGAATGAACCAAATCAGAATGGTCAAAAGGAGAAAACGCGTTTCTGCAGTTTTAGAAAGTACACATTAATATCATTCCGATAAAGAATTCACACTCCCCACCCTAATAAATTTGAGTGAGTCTGTAATACAATAATTTAATATTAGGTTAAAAAAAACAATCAATAATTTTTAGAGTAGTTTCAGTAGTAAAAGAACATATGTTTTATTTAAGTGATTCGAATTTAAGTATTATGCGTATTCGGTATTAAAAGGTTAAAAAAATAAATAGATAATACTATGTAATCATATCAACATATTAAAAAAATAATTAAAATATTATAAAAATATATAATATATTTTTTGTTAGCATGGGTAATATTTTTTAATAATGACAGCTGAATTTTATTAATAATCATAGAAGATATCTCAATTACAACGCATTCAAAATGGAGAATAATGGAGACTAGTCTACCAAAATCTCATACAAAGTCCAATAATTCAAAAAAAAGTAAAAATAAATACTTCTATAGAGATTAGCATACTGACAAAAGCATGTAGTCTTCATGAATCTCGCTGTCTCTATCCAAACGAAATGTTTTATAGGGTGAAAAAAGAGTGGTGAGCAAACTAAACTATCAACCAGATTGTTCCGCTACCTAGGTTCGATTATATCGGCAAACAATCATTAATCGAGTGGAGATATATCTTTATATGACCACCGACAGAATTAAAATAAAAAACTAGCACTGTGAAAATCTCTCTATGAGCACCAAATGAAAATGATAAAAAAATACGGAGTCTAAAATGTTATCCCGCAACCGAAATGTTGTAATTTTTTATAATATTTTCGGTTTTAACCTAAAAGTTATCCCAGGACACAACCAAAAATGTTATACACTTTGATAACATTTCGGTTGTGACATTTTTTAGACGTTTTAACTCTTTCGTTTCTTAGACTCTTCCAATAAATTTAATTGTTTCAAACTACTAGTTTCTTTTTAAAAGAATCGTAATTATTTATTTGTAATATTTTGTTTAACCATTAGTATATGATTCATTGATCGATTATTTTAGATCGAGTTTCGTATAAACTCATTATGAGGTGATCATTCCAATCAAATTTTCTCAAATTACAATATTAGGATTCGAATTTTTGACATTGCTTAAGGACTCAACGTCTCATCTTACTAGACCAATTGATTGTTGATATTCGTATATACCTTATTAATCATTACATTTATTGAAAACTTTAATTTTTGCATTTTAGGGTTGGAAGTTAATTCATCTTGTGCATCTGCTTTGGATTCATCGGTAGGCTCTGTTTGGATTGTACACAACAATATAATCACTACTAAATTTAATTTTATTTGCAAGCAATAGGCATATGCTTATTCCTATTTTTAGACATGTTGGGTTGGGAACAAGTATAGGCTTCTATTTTTTTAAATGATATTTAAATATTTAATCTATCAAATTTTATAATAAAGTTATATAATTGAACCAAATATATTTTACTTAATTAGTTATCTTAGTTTATTTAACATTTAAGTTCTTTTCTCCAAACAATTCAATCAATAATTAAATGATTTATATTTAATACATTGACGGCGGTAGAAATTGAAAATTTCTACAAGCGCTTTAATTTTAGAGTTTAGGGTATAGAGTTTAGGGTTTAGGTGTAGGGGTTTATAATTTAGGGATAGTGGTTATAATTTAAAGTTTAGGGTTAAAATTTAGGGTTTAGAGGTTGGAGTTTAGCTTGTAGGGCAATATGCTTTTGATTTAGGTTTTAACTTATAAACCCTAAATTATAACAATAAATCCTAAATTTTAACTACTATCCCTAAATTCTAAACCTCCACACCTAAACTAATACCCTAAAACTAAGACGCTTGTCAAAATTTTTATTTTTTACCGTTAATGTATAGGATAATAATCTATAATTAAAAATATCAATGATTAGTCACTGCTATCGGTAGTTGATAAATTCAGTTATAACCATAAAAATATATCAATGATTTAATGAGTCAAAAGAAAACAAATCGGAATTGGTAGTTGATTTTCATTTTGCGCCGTTTGACTTTGACTAAAACATTTTTTGTTTGAATTTGTAGCTTTCCAAATTAAAATTTGTTTTTTCAAGAGTCCTTTAGTTTATCAAAATTATACCATTTTAATATTATTATACGTTTAATCTTGATGTAATGTTTAAATCACCCAATTTTTATAATCCCTGAGTCTAGTCTGCTTCCCTGTTCGATGTGTTTCATGGAACCTTAGGCCCACTTCCTAGACCAATCTGATTCACGATCGGATCATTTGTGTATGGGAGAGTCTAAAAGAAGACACTTAAAAAACGACTAAAAGAAACTAGTATTGATATTATATCAATATAATTGTTAGATCGAATCAAAATAAATCTAAGTCGTTAGATTTTGAAAAGAAAAAAAGTGGTATAAGGTTAAAAAGATCAACCGGTAAGTATTTGTGTAGTTATCTTTTTTCGTAAAAATTTTATAAATATTTATGTAGGTTTTGTAAAACAAACACAATTTTTTACTATAAGTTCGGTTGGTTTAAGATTATGAGATATGATGTAATATTTTGTGTACTTACGCTTATTCTTATAACTTATGTAAAGATTTAGGTAGGTATTGTGAAACATTGTGTATGTATCGAATATCTTATGTGTTTTGTAACATATAGAGTAATCCTTTAAGATTTTAGGTAGTTACACAATTTCCTACCATAAATTTGGTTGGTTTAAGATCAGGAGATATGAGGTAATGACCCTGTTTGGCAATAGCGAAACTGATAGTTGATAGCGGATTACATTAGTTGATAGCAGATAGCTGGTTGCATTAGCTGATTTAACTAGCGGGTTGTATTAGCTGATTGTATAAAAGTGTTTGGTGAAATTAACTAATAGACTTTAGCTGTTTGATTATTTAACAAGCAAAATGACATATAAGGACATGATTATATTCGATATTTGTTTGAATAGTTTATTAGTTATCAATATTTTGTATCTATTAATATTAATTAGATTATGAAAATTATTTTTTAAAATAACATTACTAAGCATATTTGAAGGATCTAAATATTAATTTATTATTTATTTAATTGTTTTTAATACAATTTAATTAATTATTAAATTTAAATACAAATATAAATGTGTGAGAAAAAAAACAAAAAGTACTAGTTTACAAATGTCACAATGTATATACTTGAGGTTGAAGAATTAAAATAAAAAAGGTTAGATTTAGGTTATTTGGAGATTTTTTATAATCGTTAAAGGTAAAATGGTCTTTATAACTCTTATGTCAAAACTTCTAATATCAAAAAGCTCCTATTTGCAACTTTTTCAAAATTAGAAGTTTCACATCAATCTGCTATTTCAATCCGCTCTTTACCAAACATCTAAATTAGCGGATTTGACCAGTCAAACCTCTAACTTTAGCTCAAACCTCTAATGTTGACTCAAACCGCTATTTACCAAATATGGCCAATATTTTTTGTAGTTACATTTTTTACTATAATTTATATAAAACTTCACGTAGGTATTGTGAAGCATTGTGTAAGTATCTAATATCTCATGCATTTTGTAACATATAAGTAATCTTTTAAGGTTTTAGGTAGTTACACAATTTCCTACCATAAATTTGGTTAGTTTAAGATTAGGAGATATGGGGTAATAATATTTGTAGTTACGCTCTTTACTATAATTTATGTAAAACTTTACGTAGGTATTGTGAAACATTGTGTATGTATCTAATATCTCATGTGTTTTATAACATATAGAGTAATCCTTTAAGATTTTAGGTAGTTACACGAATTCTTACCATAAGTTTGGTACGTTTAAGATTAAGAGATATGAAGTAATAATTTCTGTAGTTACGTTTTTTACTATAAGTTATGTAAAATATTATATAGATATTGTGAAACATTGTGTATGTATCGTATTTCTCATGCGTTTCACAACATATAGAATAATCCTTTAAGATTTGAGGTAGTTACATAATTTTTTACCATAAGGTTGGCTGGTTTAAGATTAGGAGATAAGTGATAATAATTTCTGTAGTTACGTTTATTCTTATAACTTATATAAAGCTTTAGGTAGGTCTTGTGAAATATTGTATAGGTACCATATTTGTCATGCGTTTTGTAACATATAGAGTAATACTTTAAGATTTGAGGTAATTACACAATTTTCTACTATAAATTTGGTTAGTTTTAGATTAGGCGATATGAGGTAATAATTTGTATAGTTACTTTTTGTCTTTTAAATTCCATACACATTTCTGTAGTTATGGTAAAACATTGTGTAAGTACTCTATTTGTTATGTGTTTTTGTAAGAATTAATGTTATTGTGTAACCGAGGTTATCACACAATTTCTTACCATGATAAGCATTTGTGTAACTATCGGTTTTCTTACAGTTACTGTAAGCATTTATGTTACCGCGTGTAAGAATTTATGTTAGAACCAAATACAAATAATACCCCTTTTGCCTTTTTTAGCCTTTTTTTAGTTTGCCTCACAACATAACTTCCCTCTATGCATAGCCCTCAAGGGTATTAACTGAATTGAGGAGCTCGATTTGGTTAACCTTTGATTCGAATTGACTTAATTTAAACTCGAACTTGACTCGAGTTGATTCAATTTGAACTCGAACTCGACTTGAGATCTTAATAAGTCGAGTCCAGCAAGATCTAAGTTAAATAATAGGAATATGGGTCGAGCAAGGTTCAAATTGACTCGAGACCTTGTCGAGTCGACCCTAAACTTCACACACTATTTCGAACATTTTTTGTTAAAGCAATTCATTTATGTTTATATTAAGCTATATACAGTATTACAAGATATTACATATATTAAAAAAATAAGGTGCAAATTTTAGCAAGCTTAACGAGCACGAATTGAAGAAAATTTTATCATATATATAGAATAAACTCAAACATGAATCGAACAGTTTTCAACTTGAGATCGGCTCGTTGAACAAGCTCCCATAAGAACCCTCCTACGAACATGCTCATATTACATATTACATCCTATCGGCCTGTTCGTTGCCCAAAAAAAAAAAACTAATTAGTGTCGAATACTAATTTATTTCTGTCATCATAACTTACATATTTTTAAATAACTCCTCGATCAAATAATGTTAAGTTCTGTTATTAATTGTAACCATACTTTTGATATTCAGTTTATCAACCGAGATTTGAATTTTGAATACTTGATTTTCTGTTGGGAATGGTTTAAGTTGGGATTCAAATACACCACTTCTTAGTTGGCGTGCCAAGCAAGAAGATGAATCTGTAGCAATCATTTCTGATATACTTAATTTAATTGAAGCCAAATTATTTATGTAGCTGTTAATTTAAATTGCAGTCTTCCCTCCCTTTAAAAAAAATATTTTGGGGAATTTAGAAAGCTCATATTTTAAAATAAAATTATAGAGACGTCACTGATTACTTGAATAAAGTAGACTAAACATCAAAAACAATTAGAGATAGAAAATAATTTAAGTTCGGGAGTCGGTTGTAAGTGGGGAAGGTTTTGTACCTCCACCACGCCCGAAAACTAGTACCTAAGAGTTTGTATCATAAATGTAAATAAAACTAAAAATTCGATTTAATTTTAAAATCAATCCCTAAAATGCATGCGTGATAACATCATAAAATACCTCGATATTCACAGTAACCAAAGGAAATGACACTCAAAAATCCAGGATGATACTCTCACTGTAGTATCGGTACAACGAGGCCTAAAGCTAAATGCCACATATATATATATATGCATGCACAAGTAAATATAAAAGCATGAATATTAAATTCTAATGACAATATATACCCTACGAAAAACAAATACATATAGCTATATATATCATGGTGTAAAACTACATATCACATTGTCGCAACCCTTTCGAGCCCGACATAAAAAACACGGAGGCGCTATTAATTTTTTAAAATGTGTAATTGGATCACCTAAAAATAGGTCATTTTCATAAAACATTTTATTTGATTAAAACAACGGTTTTGGTCTGCGAAAAATACCAAAAAACAGGTTCAAGAGTTGGTTACGCGTGGGGAAGGGTTAGCACCCCACAATGCCCAAAAAATTGGTACCTAGCCGATTACAAAATGTCTTAATGTCAGAATTTGCAAGTTCGTGTAAAATTCAATTTACTTGTCTATTTATAAATATGATTATATTTTAACAGCATTACTATTGGAAAAATAAACTTTAATCACCGCCAACAATCCTAACGCTAACCCATTATTTTCGTTTGATAAGACACCACATTAATAATTACATCTCGAATCATATTAAATTAACAAGATGATATAAAAGCATACAAATATATGAAATTAAATAAATTCACGTAAATAAATGAACAACAAAAGAGAAAAAAGGAAAAACACAATTATTTTAAAAAAGGTGAATTAAAACTTAGTTAAAATAATAATAATAATAATAACCAAATTTAAAAGGCATAATTAAAATAAAAAACAATAAAAAATAAAACTAAAATAATAGTGACCAAAATGAAATAACTAAAAAATTGGTGACTCGCGGAGCAAAAAGGAAAAGGCAGAGGGATTTAATATGGTAATTAAACCATTTTCTTTTGGATATAAAACCCAATTTTATAAACACATTTTCATTTCATCCTCTTTAAAATTTTGGATCAAAAGCCATTTCCCTTTTTCTCTCAATTGTTCATATGTGTTCTTCATTTTTTTAAGAGCACGATGAACAACCACCGTGCTGGCAGCCTTTCACCGGCGTCGGGCGTCGTCTGACGAGGTAGTTGGTCAAAAAGTACACATTTTTGAATCCTTTTTAAATCCCTACTCGTACCCACTTTTTAAAATACCAAATTTGATTTTTTTAAAAATATTCTCCTCTTTTTAAAAATTTTTGAAACCTCCCCCACTTTAAAATTTCCAAAATGCCACCGCCTCTACTCGAATTCCAGCGGCGACGATTCAAAACGGGTAAGGTTTATCCTTTTGACAACAATATATTCGAATATATATATATATATATAACATAATTGTCTGAAGCTTGTATTCCAGTTCCAAAGAATTCCAGTATACAACTTGTAATTTTTGAGTGTTTTTTCGTGTAATTCGTGTCTAAGTGGTGTCTGAATTACAAAGGGAGAGAGGTGTTTATATAGGCCACATCATCAAATTAATCATTTTTATTAATGACAAAATTAAAAATTAATTATTTTTATTAATGTGCCACATCATCAAATTAACAATTTTTAATGTTTAAATGGTCAAAACATTATAAGAAAATAATGTATGTGACCGAAATATTATAAAAAGATGACATAAGTAATTAAAATATTACATTTTAAATTTGATGAGTAAAAGCACATTCATAAAACAAAAAGTGATTATAATAGTTTACTCAATAAATAATAGGGTAAAGTACATAAATAATCACTAAACTATCTCTAAGAATACAAAATGGTAATTAAACTTTTAAATATTACATAATGAGTATAAAACTTTAGTTTTTGTTACAAAATGGTCACTGAGCCGTTAGCTATCGTTAATTAGGTAACATGACAGTTATAAAAATTTGAATAATATAATATTTAATCTTCCATATTGACACATTTAATCAATTTATTCATAATTTAACCCTTGTTATTGATGTGTAAATTGATTGAATGTGTAAATATTGAGGATTAAATATGTTATTATACAATTTTTCTTAACTTTCAGTCTCCCAATTAACCACAGTTAACGGTCCGTTGATTATTTTATAATAAAAATTAAATTTTATTGACTATTGTGTAATTTTTAAAAGTTTGGTGATCATTTTGTATTTTTAAGGATAGTTTAGTGATAATTTGTGTACTTTACCCTAAATAATCTGATAGACCTGAAATGTATAGAACACGCGCGACAAGAATGCGTGATGGGATCCTATTGTCGACGAACTTGCCGTATAAATGGCGGGGGCCTTAGCAGGGTTCGAAACTTTACGCACCCAATCATCTCTCTCGCTCTCTATGGCGTTAAAATCCCACTGTTTATCAAACTGAAATTTTTCTCCAAAACCCCTCCAAAATTCCAATCTTTAAAACCCAATTCCCCCCATTGTTCTCCACCTCCCCCTTTTATCATTTACGATCATGTCTTCTAAATGTATTCAATTCTAGGGTTTGGTTTGTATTTTTAATTAAAAATTGAAAAAAACCCTAGTTTTTTCTTCCTCTTTTCCATTTGGGTCTGCCTTTTGCAGATAAAGAAAGTGAGAGAGTTGGTGTAGCGAGGGACATTCTGATTCAATGGAGGCAGCGGCCAGTGTTGCCGCCGCATGGAGTGGTTCGCTCCCAATGTCATCATCTTCGCGTAAGGAGTGGCGTGCCATTTCCGACCATCACCCGGTTCGTAACCATGGGGATGAAGGGGTAATTTCTTTTATTGATGAATACGCTTTTTGGTATTATTTGAGTTCTGGGAAGAATGTTGGATTGAGAACGAAAATTCCTCATTGTTTTGGGCCATATGAACGAGTTAAAATAAGTTACCGTGTTTGATTTAGTTTTGTCTAGTGTTTGGGATTCTTCGTTGTTCTCTGTTAGCAAAAAATCAGCGTTTTTTATATCAAAAAGTCCTTATCCTTTTGGCTCTCTTAATTTGTAAACACTTCTGATTTTTTGTAATTAAGTAACAATATTATGTTGTACTTGGTAAGGTATTCGGAAACAAAACTTGTGTTGTTTTTTTGGATGAGTCGTTTATGAATCAACATTGTGCTCTAAATCGCAGCATTTTGATGCATTAATTAAAACATTGGTTCACTTTGGCGACAAGTTTCTGGTCCATTTGTTGTAATAATTCACAATGTTAACGGGGTTTAAGTCAAGTGGATTAAGTGTTAATGTAATCATAAGAGCTTAGTAAGTTTTTTTGTGGGTTTACTGCTATGGGGAAATGTCCAGCTGTGAGCGGCGGATTTGAGCATCAAGTTATGTTGATCAAGCTGTGAAATATTATTATTTGCTATTATTAATAGAACATTGCTGTTCATTGTTTGTTTTATTCAGTTTTCTTCCTATATGCAGGAAATGGACAGATCAAAGTTGGGGCAATCAGACAAAAGAACCATATATGAGGTAAGGCTTTTTAATCTTAAAATTGAATTCTATTCTGAGAATGATTAGAAGTGAACATTGTTGAATGCTTACCAAGGTGCAGCATGGAAGAGAGCCTGCTGATGTTAACTTCTCTATCACGGCTGATGGAAGTTTAGATGATGACATATTACAGCAGAAAATCCACAATATTACTAGACAAAGAGAAGAGCTCCTGCAAATGGAGGTTAAACTCCGAGCACAGGCAATTGCAAGGTCACGGGTCCTGGAAATGCAAAGAAGCTGTGATGCTAAAATAGCTGCACATGCAGATGCTGTTACCGAGCTTGAGGTTTGAATTTAGAATGTGATTCACAGTGTGATTTTTCTGCAATTCAACTTTCAGAGAAAAAAAGAAAAGTTTTAATTTGATACTATGATCTTGATTTATGAACAAGAAAATGAAAATAGAATTTCTGATTATAAACATTAAGTAATTTATGTCATCACGTGTTGACTGTTGAAGTCAATAAGTAAAACCTGTCCCTTTTTTGTTTCCTGAAATTGTATTCAAGGCATATTGTTATTTATTTGAAATTACATATTGAAAATGTTTGAGTGGTCTATAAGATACCATTCAACACTTGAAAATTATTTCCAAGCATGCTACAACTAGGTTCTATGATGTTGCTACCCTTTTGTGACTTCCAATCTGTATTTTTGCTATCTTTGATTGATAGGAGCAACTCCATGAAAGAGAACAGACCATACATGAGTTGGAAAGGAAAATGGAAGAGAAAGATAGAGAATTGTATGCCATCAAAGTGGATAAAGAAGAGGTTCTTCATTTTTTATTCTGCTTTTGGTGGTGCTTAGCAAGCCATGTATAAATTAGCTCTTCTTGGTTATCTTGGCAGGCCTGGGCAAAGGATGACCTTCTCAGAGAGCAAAACAAGGAACTAGCTACTTTCAGGTCTGTATTTGTGTTTTACATTTAAGACCTTTTTAATCGTGTTTAACATAAGGCTCAAAGGATTACCATCCATATGAATGTTTTATCTGTATTTCCAGTTGCTGTGAGACTGATAACACTGAAATTTTCTAAACCTATCCAAGGGCTGAGAATGTATTAACTTGGTATTTATATTTGAATGGCCTTCCCAAATGATTAGCAGCTTCTTTTGTTGGTTACTGTGAGAAAGGGGCCATGGTGGCCGAAGAAGATGAACGCCGATGAACAATGAACAATAAAATATGAAAAGCTAGAGTTTAACGATAGAACAAAAATAATATTTTCAACAGAGAACAATGTGTTTCTCTGTATTTTCTTATTATTCTTCTTCATCAAATGTGTATGAGATAAGCCTTTAAATAGGCTGATACAGAGTTTCAGTATAACTAAAATTATACTTTTATCTATAATTTAAATAATATTTATCCCTAATTTAAATAAGACTTCTAGTAAATCTAAACTACTGACTTAGAAATAAACTCTAATTACACATTAAATTAAACTCTAACACTTCTTGTCAACTTACACCCCCCTCAAGCTCTAACACTTCTTGGATAACTTACACTCCCCCTCAAGCTGGTGAGCAAGTGTAGTAGTGCACCAGCTTGGATCTTGGATGTGATGCCCTACTCATATTTCTTTGCTGTTTTTTAGGGAAAAAATCTCCCTTCTTTTTGGGACCCATTGAGTTGAACAGCTAGGACATACTCATGTTATTCTTTGAACGGCCATTGTTGAAAATTTGCAAACGTTGTTGCTGGTTTCTGCATCCTTCTTGAGATGTCTACCAACTTTACTGTTGTTATTGGTTTTTTGCACCCTCCTTAGATGTCTTCCAGCTTTTCTCTGTCAGTGATATCTTTTTCAGGTTTTTGCATCTTCTAAGATGTCTTCCAACTTTTTCTGTCATTCACGGACTAAGTAGCTGCTTCCATTCAACAATGATCACAGAAATCTACATTCCCCTCAAGCTGGTAGTTGCACAAACTAGAATTCCAGCTTGGATCTTTAACGTAGAATCCTTAAAAAATATTAACTAGTTTTTAATGCTAAACTAGAACCTCTTCTCCTATCTTTTATAATTGATGGCTGAGATAGAACCATATAGTTTTTAAGGCTAAACTATAACCTTTCCCTATCTTTTACAATGGATGGCTAAGATAGAACCAAATAGTTTTTAAGGCTAAACTATAACCATTTCATATTTCTTTTTGATTGGCTAAGATAGAACCATTAAATAGAGAACAAAATAACAAAATTAAATGAGTAGAAATTTCACCATAGATGTAAGATACCAACGAGAGAGAAGCCAAGGAACGAGTGTGGCCTAATAATAGCAAAATAAAAAAAAGCGACGTGCATCAAAAAAAATCGGATCGTCGAT